>JAFCMP010000021.1:0-483246 GCA_017506865.1 Tribonema minus | reverse complement strand
AACCCTACCTAACCCTAACCCTAACCCTAAAACCCTAACCCTAACCTAACCCTAACCCTAACCCTAACCTAACTAACCCTAAACCTAACCCTAACCCTAACCCTAACCCTAACCCTAACCCTAACCCTAACCCTAACCCTAACCCTAACCCTAACCCTAACCCTAACCCTAACCCTAACCCTAACCCTAACCCTAACCCTAACCCTAACCCTAACCCTAACCCTAACCCTAACCCTAACCCTAACCCTAACCCTAACCCTAACCCTAACCCTAACCCTACCCTAACCCTAACCCTAACCCTAACCCTAACCCTAACCCTAACCCTAACCCTAACCCTAACCCTAACCCTAACCCTAACCCTAACCCTAACCCTAACCCTAACCCTAACCCTAACCCTAACCCTAACCCTAACCCTAACCCTAACCCTAACCCTAACCCTAACCCTAACCCTAACCCTAACCCTAACCCTAACCCTAAACCCTAACCCTAACCCTAACCCTAACCCTAACCCTAACCCTAACCCTAACCCTAACCCTAACCCTAACCCTAACCCTAACCCTAACCCTAACCCTAACCCTAACCCTAACCCTAACCCTAAGCAAGACATTGTGAGGATGGCACACGAGAGAGGCGCCGATGTCCGGTCCCTCAACTTGCACGCCATCTTCAGACCCCCATGTTACACACACGGTTGCCCACATCAGCGTCTCACCAACAACTGGAAACCACTAGATGTTGGCTTCCTCAAGTTCGCCATGGCCAACAACATCATGATTCCCGGATGGCTGCAGATCATCGCCGCGTCGGGGGGGCGCGTAGACATACTGCAGTGTTTACACGACTCCGGCATCGCCATCCATGCAACGACCTTCAGGTGTGCGGCAGAAAAGGGAAAGGTGGCCGTGCTTGCCTGGGCCCACCGCTTTTGCGGTCACAGCGTGAGTGAAGCAGTGGAGCACGGCGCCAAGGCAGGGAGCTTTGCCACCCTGAAGTGGGCGGAAGCAGCAGGCGTGCCCTTCACGGAGAGAGTGCTGCGCGGCGCGATCCTCTCCGAAAAGCTCAACATCATAAAGTGGCTGCACGCTCGGAAGTGCCCCGGGTGGGACGGCGACCTGCCTGCCATGGCGTGCAAACATGCGCGCAAAGCGGTCACCGATTGGCTGGTGCGGAACAACAGCAGTATCGAGCGCAGCGGCGGGGCAGGGCAGAGTTAACCACCTTGCATGTAAATATTACACCCTCAATACCGAATTACATGTGGTGTTGATTTTTGTATGCCGGATGTTTTTGTGTGCCAAATTTGCATGCCGTATTTCAGTTAACTCTGCAGCACGAACCCGTACAGCAAGTTCTCGCCACACGTGGCAACGGCGTGACGGGCCTCATGGCGGCAGCCGCACACGGGCACGCCACTTGCGTCACGGCACTTCTGCAGCACTGTCCAGATGAGCAAGTGCTCGCCAAAGGTGGCACCGGCATGACGGTCCTCATGGTGGCAGCACACCAAGGGCACACGTGTTTTATGAGAGCTCAGCGGTGTGCTACAGCATGCTAACTTACCTTGTTGTCGGTGGAGGCCTGTGGAGGTGGGGGTGTCCTCAGCTGTAGCTGTCTTGTGCCGAGACCGGAGGTAGAGAAAGAAGTGAGTGTGCAGCTGCCTTTTTGGCAAGTTGCAATTGGATCCTCGGCACAATCCAGGGGATCTGACTCAAGAGTAACATGTATGAAACCCTGCATCATCACCCGACATACCGGGGGTATGCCCTAATAATGGCATCATCAGACACGGATACCACAATGTACAATCCGTAACAGCTCCCCCTTCTTCGATTCGTCGTCGTCCTCGACGGCGGTCTCAGGGATCAGCGCTGCAAACAGAGGCACATTGGGCCCACAGGACTCGCACGCTAAGACTCTATTGTTGACACATGAGTGGCTGGTGTCAAGTAAAGCTGTTCGAGTCAGAGCGGTAAAAGGGATGGCGAGCCCCACAGGGTGAATCCGGGGGCGGCTAAAGCACAGCACGGATGTAAGCCAAGGAACTCTCAATGGACACGGGTGTGTCGGCTTGGTCGACAATGAGATTCCAAGTGCTATGGGGGGGATCCGTCAGCGGAGCGTTGGCGTCTTGCTCGTTGACTTTGTAGTACCCCTCACGCAAGCGCAGGCGCCGTGGCCGTGCTTCGCCTGTAAACAGCACATCGAAGGTGTGCCGTGAATGGCGAGGGTGGTACGCTACAAGGCGGCCGCGAGACCAACCAGTGCAGCTGCTGTAGTACCGGATCACATCACCGACGTTGTCTGCACCGAAGTTGCGAGGTAGCAGAGGGCTGGTGACAAGAGTGATCTGCGGCTTGCTGGCGGTGATGCCGCGCCTCTGGGCTTTGCTCTTCACTGCTTCAGCCAGGGCAATGGCAGCCTTGACCTCAGTTGCGTTAAGCTCTTCCCACTCGCCATCGTCGTAGCGAGCGCGCCAGTAGGGGTGGAGGTAACCGCTGATGACACCCCAGATGTACTCGCGTGAGCCAGAGGGGGTGGTCACCTCGCGCACCACTGTCGTGCCGCGTGAAAACCGCTGTAGGGCCTCCTCAACCGAGAGCCGTCGCGTGGCTGGAGGCTCGGGGCGGCGCGCGTACAGGGGTATGGAGTCGCCATGACGCAGCTCATACATGGCGTGGAATGTGTCAAGTACCCACGGCTGCGTCATTTCAAGCATGGCAGCTTCGCTGGTGAAGTCGCTCTGCTGGCCCGTTCTGTCGATGTAGCGGTACTGCCACTTGCCGTTGGGGCCGACGCGTCTGTCGACTATGCGTTCGAGCCATTCCTCATGGGGAAGGTCTTGCAGTTGAGCGGCTGCTGTGAGTTGCACGTGTGGAGATGTGTGCTCAAAGTGGCTGGGGCGGAGCCGGAAGGGCTTCATGTGCGTGACGTGCACAGATTTCTGTTTGATGCGGCTGCCCATCATTCGACATGTGAAGGAGAGTCCTGAGTTACCTGCTTTTTCCATCACTTGCCAGGGCCCAGTGTACTTCTCGTCCATCTTGCGTGCGCGCTCTTCGACTGGCTCTCGTCTGACCAGGACCCAATCTCCGATGGCGACGTTGACGGAGCGTTTGATAATGTCGTTTTGCTTTGCCACTTTGGCAGCACGCTTGCCGAAGGCTTCACTGATGACCTTTTAAGCCAACAGCCGTGACTCAGCGCGCTTTTCGACCTCCGTGTGTAGGTCCATGGGACGGTCTGCGTGGTGAAACGCGTCGTGCGGCAGGGTGGCTTCACATCCGTAAACGCAGAAGAACGGTGACAGGCCCGTTTCGTCGCGAGGAGTTGCTCGCAGTTGAAACTGTAGTGTCTCGAGGCCTTCGTGCCAGTTGTCTTGGCGGTCGTTCACCCACAGGCGGAGTGATTGCAAGACGCGAGCGTTCATGCGTTCGGCGACGCCGTTGGTCTGGGGGTGGTAGCCACTGGTTTGGATCTTCTTCACGCCCATGCTGGTGCACAAGTCATGCACGACCCCAGCAATGAACTCTCCACCCTGATCAGTGACTATCTCTTCCACGAGGGCGCCTGCCTCTAGGATGACAGTGTAGAGGTGCGCTGACACCTCTTTGGAGTCTTTAGACTTGAGTGGGAAGAGCCACACAAAGCCAGACCTGGCCTCAACCACAGTAAGGATGTACTCAAACCCTCCTGCGCTCGAGCCCGGCGAGACTAGGTCTGCGTTGAGCCGTTGGAACATGCGAGTGGGGGGAAAGAGGTGTGTCCTGTACCGGGATGTGTTGGCCTTCTTGTTCAGCTGGCACGCCATGCAGCTGGTCACATAGGTGCGGATGTCATGGGCCATGCCAGTCCAGTAGTAGCGCTCAAACACACGAATTTGGGTGGCGCTGACGCCGGAGTGGCTCGCGCTGGCGTCGTCGTGGCACAGACGAAGCACCAGGGTGCGTAGCGCGGCAGGGACGACCCATTGACACAGCACTTGTCCGCGTTTGGGATGGCTGCTTGCGAAGTGTATGAGGAGACCGTCATGCTCAAGATTGTAGCACTCGCGTGCCACCATCAAGTGCACGGCAAGGTCTTTGTCCATGGGCAGCTCCTTGTCAGCCAGCAGGCAAGTCACTGCACAGCAGAAGGGGTCGCGGCGCTGAAATTCGATGAAGGCCTCACGACTCAGCATGGCAGGTGTAGGCGGCGGTCCAGCACTAGCAGGCTCTGGCTGCGCAGCAAGAGGCGTGGGCTCAGGCCGCGGCAGAGTGCGCTTACGGGGGCGCTCACCGTCACAGTTGTTACGTGCAACGGCGGCGTCAGCGGGGTCCGCGTCGATTGTGGTGGCAGTGGTGGTGGCCACCTGGACGGCCTTTCCTGCGTTGCTGCGACGCTTCTTGCTTTGACGCCAGGGCTCGAAGTTGCCCTAGCCGAGGCTGTCCCTGTCCCCTTTGAAGTGTTCGTCAAGGAGAGCGTTCATGTGCATATCCATGGTGGCCGGGGTGAGCAGTGTGGCGGCTTCACCTAGTGCGACCTCACATGGGGACTCATCTGCGTGCATGTGGAGCAGCTGCTTTGCTTGCTCTGGGGTCACCTCGCTGAGGGACTGCGCGATGCCTCCAAAGCTGGCCAGGCAGGCTGCAAGCTCGTTAAGGCGGAAAGGCGTGCCCATAGAGTGCTGCACGACGTAGCCTTTGTATGAGGCCACGGTGGCGACGCGCTCGTCAGAGGGGCGCTGGCCGGGCTCCGTGGTGTCGGCTTGCTCCACTGCGTGTGTGGTGGCTGGGTCGTCTGCGAACTGCACACCTGACGGCGGCGCATCAAAAGTGGCAATGGAGTCGGGCCACTCCTCATCGGCATGGTCGACACGGCGGGGCGCGTCTAGCTCTGCCTGCTGAGGCAGCCGAGAGGGTCCATCGGCGTTGGAGTTGACCTTGCCAGGTCGGTGCTGGACGGTGATGTCGTACTCTTGTAGGCGCATTGCCCAGCGGAGCAGCTTGCCGTCATTCGATTGAAGTGTGAGGAGCCAGCGGAGGGCAGCTGCGTCGGTGACGACAGTGCATGGCCTGCCCCAGACGTAAGGCCGAAAGTGGTTCATTGACAAGACTACTGCAAGACACTCGAGAGCTGTGGCTCCCATCTTGGCGTCCTGAACAGAGTTCATCTTTGAAAAGTAGCCCACAACGACCTCACGCTGCAGGGTCCCTTCAACCAGGCTAGTGCGCCCAGTGCAGGTTGGTGGCTTGGCTTTCATGAGCGGGCTGTCAAGCTCCGCGACCGGCCGGAACTGCGTGAGAACACCGGCAGTGGCGACCTTGGAGGCGTCCGCGTAGAGCACGAAGGGCAGTGAGAAGTCGGGGTGCATCACTATGGAAGCGCTACACATCTCCTGCTTCAGCCGCTCAAAAGCGTCTCTGCGGCGTGCGTTCCACTCCATGCTCGCGCCATCCTTGGTGAGCTCGACAAGCGGGGCTGCGATGGCGCTAAAGTTGCGCACGTAGCGGCGGTAATAGTTGAACACGCCTAGAGCGACTTGTACGAGCCGCTTGTCTGCGAGGCCCCTAGCGTTGAGGGGTGCGCTCATGTCTGCCATTGCCTTCACCTTCTCAGGGTCAGGGCGAATGCCACCTGCACCAATGATATGTCCAAGGAACTTGACCTCAGAGCGGAAGAGTTGGCACTTCTTCCAGGCCACACTCATGCCTGCAGCCTCTATGCGCGTGAGAACTGCGTCAAGGTGCTGGAGGTGGGCCTCCATGTCGGTGTCATAGACGAGCACATCATCCACGTACACGGTTGCGTAGTCCTTCAGGGCTTCCTCGCCCAGCACACCGTGCATGAGTCGCGTAAATTGTGCAGGCAAGTTCACCAGGCCAAAAGGGGCCACAGTGTACTGCCAGAGTCCACCATCAGGCGTGCGGAACGCCGTTTTGGGCTTTGCGGACGCGGTGAGGGGCACCTGGTGGTAGCCAGCAGCCATGTCCAGCGTGCTGATCACCTTAGTGCCTTGCACTTTGTGCAGCATGTCATCTATGTTGCCCAGCCCGTGGCTGTCTCGCTTGGTGACAGAGTTCAGCTTGCGGAAGTCGATGCAGAAGCGAATCTTGTCACCCTGTCGTGCGAGAACGGGGTTGCAAGCCCAGGGGCTATTGGAGGGCTCAATCTGCTTGCGTGCGTGCATCTGAGCCACCTGTTGCATGATGTACTCAGCCTCTGCGCGGGCCCAACGTCTGGCTCTGTCCGCCATGGGCAATGCATCACCGGTGTCAATGTCGAACTCGGTGGTGTCTGTGACGTGCGGGTTTTTTGCGTCAGCCGGGAAGCAGGCGCGATGCCGCTTCAAGACGTCAAAGACTCGGTCTGCCCATACTTGCCCCTTCGAGTCCTTCTCCTTGAGTATGGGGTTGAGTTGACCATCGGTCATGAGCATGGTGCGCAGCTCCTCATCCCCACAAACGTCTGAGACGGAGCTGTATGCGTTCACTTGGGCGGCGGAGCCAGGTGAGCGCTGCGGACTGTGTGTGCCTGGCGCAGTGCTGGGGGAGTCTGACTCCTGTATGGGCGGTTCGGAGGCTAGGGCTTTGAGTGCAGCGTCTGCGGCCTGCCTGAACGCCTTCGACTGGTGGTGTCTGACTGCATATTCCAGCACGCGCTTCTGCAACTCACGTTTGAGCTGCTCTGTGTTCTGACTGGTCTGCTCATCAAGCTCAAGGATGTCCTCCTCTGTGGCAGGAATGGCTGTGCCCACAAAGGTGTTCTTGCGGATGAGGACAGGCAAAGAGCCAGTGTTGACAAGCTTGACCATGACAGGGTTGTTGGGTGCGACTGTGACCGCAGTGAAGGCTACGCGAAGGCCCTGCGCAGCTAGGCTCTCCATCACCTGGTCATGGCTCGCATGAATCAACGCAGTGTGCTCTGGCGTGTCCTTAGGAGGCGGGAACAGTGCGAGCTCGACCACTTGTTCTGAGAATGGTGACATCACAACCTCTTCTAGGAGGCGCGCACTGCGTTTGGCAGTGGGCGGGGGAGCAGGGGCTGCGACAACTCTGTCCACGAGGCCCTTGAAGTTGCACAACCTCGATGCCTTGTCGTCTCGCTTGTGCCGCATGGGGATGGCAACGCTGGAGTCTGGCGTGGGGAAGAACTCCATGGTAGAGTACGACAGGCTTCTGCCAAAGCTCCCAAAGAAGTCGCCGCCGATGATGGCAGGCATGGGTATGTCGGTCACATAAAACCGATGACGAACGAGGGTCTTCCTGAACCGCAGAGTCATCTGCACCGCGCCGGTGATAGGGATGCGCGTTTTACTGTCTGCAAGTTCGATGGCGGTGAAGTCACCCTGTCGCAACGGTTGTACGCTACCCTCTGGGAGCCGTCTGCTCTGCTGTATGCTCAGCAGGCTCGCCGTGGCTCCGTTGTCCAGCGCACTCCATGTTCAGCTCTTTGATGTCTCGTTGGTGGGGCATGCGTGTGATGAGGTTGATGAACCGTTGTGCGCTGGGGCTGCCTGTGGCGTAGGCCACCTTCTCGCCTGGCTGCACAGGCACGTGAGAAAAGCTAAGCGCTGCGAGGTTCGCAAGGGGCTGTTGTTGAAGTTGAAGTTGGGGTTGTTGGAGTTCTCCCCCTTCTTCTGAGCAGTCCATGGGCTCAGTGTCAGAGTCAGCGTCTGCAGAGACTGGGTCAGGTGCTGCATCTCTGAGAAAGCTGGGCGCGACCGCGTCTGTGTCGCTCTCCTGCTCACCAGTGTTGTCTGGCACTTAAGTCGACTGCAGACAGCTTGGCACGTGCTGTGCTTTCGCTGTCGCGGGAGATGCGTTGGACAGCGTTGATGCAGCGTTGCACGAGCGTGTGTTGCGTCTCTCGTGAGGCCGTGCCGTCTGTGTGTTCAAGCGCGGCAGTGCTGTCAGCGAGCCACTCAGGTGTGGGCGAGTTGCGATCCAATGACATTGCAAAGCCATCATCAGAGGGGCTGGACTCTTGCATGTCAAACATGCCACTGCACCATGCAGCAAGCAAAAATGCGTGCGCGACATCAGGCATGACAAGGTTGGCCAGCCAAAGCTGCAACTGCTCTTGGCTGCCAGTTGGCAAGTCAGACCTGTATGTCAGCATGAGCGCCATGTCGCGGGGGGTGACAGTCATAGCATCACGTACATCACATGCGTCATCGGGGGATGGGATGTAGTGAGCAGGGTTCACAGGAGGCAAGCCAGGCCAGCGACGCGTGGAGCTGCCAAACAGTCCATCAAGGTCATGCACGCCTTTGGAGGAACGCACGCGAGGGCGCAAGAAGCAACCGCGAACACGGCGTGGAACCTTCAGAACATGTCTCATGGAAAGTGGAATTCCATTATTGCACATGGCATTGAGGACTGCGCAAAGGCGCTGGAGCGCGGCCTTGACACCAAGGCGGTTGCGCACAATGAGGACGAGCGCGCGCGTACGCCTGCAGCAGGTGTCAAGCTCCGATGCCTTGATGACTGTCTCTAACACTGCGTACCCATTGGCCAACAGGTGGGCCTTCCCCCTACCCCATGCTTGCGACTTGAGCATCTGCGGGACGTTCTCTGACAACACCAACTCAAGCTCTGCCTCCGTAACCACCTTGGCCAGCTTGTATGTCAGCTCCGCCGCCTCTCCCTCCACTCCCTCCCCGTTTGCAAAATCTGTGCAAGGGGTAGAGGACGTAGTGAGGTGAGGGCGCAGCTTGCGCAGTTGGTGGATGATGCGGGGATCATCAAATGACATGCACTGGGGTGCGGCAGACGTAGGGTGTGCCTCCCTATACGCGTCACACGTCTTCGCGCAGTTGTCAACAGCGAGCACTGTGTTGACATGCAAGCCAAGTTTACTTGCCTGCGCAAACCCTTCCTCCCAACCGCCTATCCCGCAGCACAGCGACGCGTGCGTGAGATGGCGCTCCATCGCCTGCTCCCTAGCACGCTCACTCATCTGAGACGCGGCAGGGGTCGCAGCAGCAGGGGGAGGGGGAACAGCCACGTGAGGGCGTGCATGGAAGGGTGCCGGCGGTGCAGTCATGCCAGCGTCAGTAGGCGCAGATGCAGCAGAGGCATGCGCAGCATGCGGTATCACCGGTGCCGCAGGGGCACTCGCACCAGGCGTAGATGCCGATGCAGCGCGCGCAGCGTGCAATGTCGCAGGTGCAGCAGGGGTACTTGCAACAGGCGTGGGTGCAGACACATTGGCAGGCTGAGCTACAGCAGACGACATGACGCCCAGCGCAGCAAGCATTGCGGTCGCGCAGCGGGGTGCGTGAACGCTTAAGCGGCTGTCGAGCACTGACTCACGGTGTTTGGTGGCCATGGCGGCGGCGATGGCTGCCTGGATGTCGGCTGTCCACGGCTGCACTGCGGCAGCGGCCGCAGTGGGGGCTGGGGCTGGTGCCGGCGCCGCGGCAGCAGGTGCCTGGTACACGGTGGGCCAGGAGGGTGCGGGGCCGGCACCGTGCATGGCAGCCAGCTGCGGGACCACTTGCGGCGGCATGGCATAGATGGGCGCTCCCTGCATCGCGAAGACAGGCGCGGCAGAGGCAGGCGGCGCAAGGTCGCGGCTGCGACTGCGCGACGGGGCGCGGCGGTTGTCCCGACACTCAGAGCTTGCGTGATGATCGGCATACCGTTCGCCAGTGGTAACCATCACACCACAGCGCTTACATGTCCAGTTGTTGAACGGCTTGTAGGTCAGGCCGGGCTTAGGGTTAGAGGCCGGCTGGCCGTCCTGCGCTGCTTTGCGCTTGCCGGAATTGAGAGGCATGGAAGGCGGCGCAGCAGCAGGGGCGCCCTTGCCATGGAGCACCGCAAGCTGCGCAAACGCCAACTCCGTGTTATCCGCCTCTAGTGCAGACCGGGCTGCTTGGACACACTCTTGCCGCTTAGCCTCCTTGGACGCCTTGCGCCGGGGAAGGCTTGCAGCATCAGGCGCCTTCACAGGGGTGCCTTTAGGGGGGGTGACAGTGGCGACAACAGCGGGAGTGTCGTGAGCGCCAACGCTGTCTGGGAGCGGGATCCCATGCTCTTGCAAGTGAGTGCGCCAGACGGCGGCGGCGTGGTTCACGCTGACTGTGAGGGGGTCCTGCCAGAAGTTGTCACGTCTGTCCAGCTGAACCTTAACAAAGTCAGGCATGCAGCTGTAAAACTTCTCACGGCGAGTGGCCTCGTTAGAGCCCCCCTCTACACGCCGGCCATAAGTGTCAAGCCTGTTGGCAAAGTCACGCGGGGACTCAGCATGCCAGTCGTATACGAGGCGAGACCACTCATCGCGCGCAGTATGGCGTGCAGTCCAGTCATCATATTTGGTTGTGAGGGCAGCTACGCGCTGGTCATAGGTGAGGGTGTCCCAGCCCGTGGTAACCCCGTCAATGGTGGCAGAGAGCCCAGACACCTCAGCACGCTTGTCTGCAGGGATGGCAGCATCAAGAGCAACAGACCAATACTCCCTCTTCACGCCCCACTGCTGCCACATGCGTTCACGTGAGGAAAGCGCAGATGTCAGCTGCAGCGGTTCAAGGCATAATGTGGAGGGGAGTTTGGCGATGATGTTCAGCTGTGCAACGCGCTCCCAGTCAGGATCGCGGGAGGGTGCGTCGCGAGGAGCGTCGTGGGCAGGCAAGGGGTTAGCAATACCTGCGCGAGCGTTGCGCTTGGCGGCGATGGCGTTTACGACCTCTTCAGCGGTAGCGCCACCGTTGAGGAGGTTTAGGGCGTGAGTAGCTAGCTCGCGTAGGATGACCAGCTGAGCGCTGCTGGCCTCGCGGGGTGCCCTGTAAGAGATCAGCGCAGCGTCGAACTCTGACTTGTCGGCGGAGAGAGCAGTGAGCTGCTCGCGGATATCGGCGCGCTCAGCGTCAGTGGCGGCCTTGACAAGAGACTTCTGAGCGCGTTGGATGTCGGCGTCCACGCACATCAGAGCAACCTTGAGCCGGTTAACGGCGTCAGAGGCTTGGCGCGACTCCTCTGCGAGGGAGGTGTGCTCAGCGCGCAATGACACAAATAATTCTTTGACCGCCGCCGGAGCGTCTGTCGGGGGGTCAGGGATGAGAGCTATGGCCTTGGATGCGCGAACAAGCTCCCTGACGGTGGTGTCCTGTGCGCGACCAGGAGCGGGAGGAGTGCTAGAAAGTGCGTCTTGGCTACGGCTCACCGGGTTTTGCGCGGCGCGCTCGCTGCGTCCATCACCCTCCGAGGCGGAGTTGTCCGCGCCAGAGCGTGCACGGGGACGGCCAGCGGCTTCCTCCGCCTGCTTGGCAGCAGCTTCAGCAGCAGCAGCGGCAGTGGACGAACGCGGAGTGGTTGCAGGGGCTGCGACTCTGGCGGAGGCGGCACGCTTGCCATTGCCCCTGCGCTCAGCTCCCTGGTTCCCAGCCGCGTTACCACTCTCATTGTTTGCCATCTGCTGAGACGAGAAAGTAGGGAGAGGGTGAGCTCCAAGACTTTGGTGCATGTAGTCAGTGGTGGTTTTTATGCTCATGCGTGTGGTCACGAACCAACAGGAGCAGCGGGCACAGCATCACATGTGCACTTTGCTGCCAGTAAACCACTCCTCCCCCCATTGCGATATGATGCTGGGGTCGCTGCGAGAGGAATGGTGCATGTGAAGTCCACGGCCCTACCACCAAAGCCGTGGCGGCGTCATGACATGCAACACGGGTGGCCACCTGTACGCCTCGCATCTTGAGCGTGGAGAGGGCAGTGCCAGCGTCCGACGGCAGCTGGCGCGGCAGACAGTCTCTGTCAGGGCTGCCCTACTGACTGCATCACGTCAGCATTCAAGGCTCGATGGTCGATCATGGCAATGTGCGAGCACCTGGGTGCTGTCGGGACACACATGTGCGCATGCCTGCTTGAGCAACACAGGAGAGCAGCCGCGGGAGACTGCACGAGCCAGTGAATGCCGTCTGCTTCGCGCAAACACACACACACATATAAACTAGTACCACTTTGCTTCGAAGGCGGAGCGTCCCACTTGAGGTTAGCTGGCCACGGCAGGCGGCCACGATGTGTACGGGTTAATTGTCGTTAGCTGGCCGCGAGAGGCGGCCACGATGTGTACGTTCAAGCGGTGCTACACTACGCTGTGCTACACTACGCTGTGCTGCCCTGGAAGCCTACGGAGGGCGGTCGAGCTTAGCGTGGCTCCGCCATTGAGGCAGACGACCGTGCACAACGCTGTGAACCGTTGCGAGGCCTCGCAGCTAAGGCGGAGGACACGCACAAGCGCCTGGTTCGAGTGCCACTGTTTTATGAGAGCTCAGCGGTGTGCTACAGCATGCTAACTTACCTTGTTGTCGGTGGAGGCCTGTGGAGGTGGGGGTGTCCTCAGCTATAGCTGTCTTGTGCCGAGACCGGAGGTAGAGAAAGAAGTGAGTGTGCAGCTGCCTTTTTGGCAAGTTGCAATTGGATCCTCGGCACAATCCAGGGGATCTGACTCAAGAGTAACATGTATGAAACCCTGCATCATCACCCGACATACCGGGGGTATGCCATAATAATGGCATCATCAGACACGGATACCACAATGTACAATCCGTAACACACGAACTCCCATAAGCAAGGCAGAGGTGGACAAGTTCATTCGCGACGTCAAGGCAGGAGATGTGGCCCACGCATTTGTCTTCATAGTGAAAGGCGGTATGGCAAGGCGCAAGGACTGCGGGGCCCTGATCACCAAGCCGCCTGTTGAGAGCGTAGATGCGCGAGTGGTGGTCTGGTTTAAGGGCGATGAGGATGAGTTTGTGAAGATGATGCCCTACATACTGAGCTCTGCAAGTGAGTTGCGGCGCAGCATCGGAGCTCAGAGAAAAAAGGATCACACTGCGACCATGTGCACTGCCATCAGAGAGGAGCGACACTACCTAAAGTCAGCCATTGCAGGCCATGAGCGTGCAGCTGCCGCGAGCCGCACGCGTGACCGTCAGTTGGAGGATTTGCTCAACTGCCACTACCAGATATCACCGCTTCACATCAGCAAGAAGCGCCTTCTGGTCGCAGAGTCTGCAGTCGAACTCACCGATTGAACGTCAAATTTTGTGTGTCTTTAATAAACGATGCATGACCAGCACATGTGTCATCTGCCTCGACGTTGCAAACCATCAAAAAGTGTTGTCTCCTTGCTGCAATGCCGTGATGCATGCTCTGTGCCTCGTGAATTGGTGCATCGCAAGTCAATGTGACACCAAGTGTCCTGCGTGCAGAGCCCCTATATCATTCCGTCCTGCTGCACCTGGCGAGCTGTCAGACACCGACTTCCCCATGCGCTTAGCATCGTACTCCATTGTTGAAACTGAACATGCTTACATGGTAGTACTACGAGCTTTGTCTGCCTGACGTTTCCAGGTGGTGTAAACTGTCAAAGACTGAGAGTGCTTTTGCTCGTTGCTGTTGCTCGCTGTGCACACCATGCGCGCGGCACGTGCCCTCCTCCGTCCGATATGCCTCTGCTGTGCAAAACATCAACAACAAAAACAAACCAACCTCACGCATACACGGTGCGAACCTTAATCTGCTGCATGCATGCAAGCTGCGTGATATGTCAGCACGCACAGACACAGACAAGGCTCATTCACAAGGCAGATTATCATTCACAAATTTGATGATGGTGCGGGCGCTGAATTCGCAATCCAGTGTGCAATGACCTCCAGTCAACGTTGTTTGCATCGGCACTGTGTCACACACCTACAGCACAATGTCGGCAACCTTGCCCGCATTGATGCGGCCTACTCCATACTTGCTGTCGTAGCCGGGCTCATCCTCTTGATAGTCGCCCGTTGCGACGGGGTCGTCGCTGCAAGCCGCCAGGGCCCTCTTGAGCTCTGAGGGGGTGACGCGGCGCCCGGCCTTTCCGACGAGCAGGGCGGCAACTCCCGTCACATGCGCTGCCGCCTGACTGGTGCCCACTTCCCATCCGTAACTGCTGCGACCCGTCCCCGGACAGCACGCCGCCACCACGCCCAGCAGGTGTGCCTGATCGCCTATCGCTTCGATGCCTGCATCGAAACAGAAGCTGAGGATGTCATGTCATGTGCGACACCGAACCCAGGCAGCACAGCTCCATAGTATGGCGTCTTTCATGAGAATCGGAGGTGGTGAGCAGGAGGACAGCACGTACCTCCAGGGGCGCTGAGGTCCGTGATGGTGGAGCCGTAGTTGTTGTAGGCCCCGAAGTGATCCAGCGATGTGTCTGGCTGCGGCGGCACAGCTGCACATTCGCCTCCCTGGCCGAAGCAGAAGGGGCCCGTCCCGGTCACGCCGATGACACCAGGTACCGAAGCGGGGAGCTGGACCAGAAATTTGGCGGCTTCGGAGTCGAAGTCGATGAACTCGTTGCCGGTAGAAGCTACGACGACGGCGCCCTGCGCCGCTGCGAATCGCACAGCTTCTGCGTACACACGGCGCAGGGCGGTCACGTCCCGGGATGTGTACGTGCCGCCGCTGGAGTCACCGCGCGTATCGAAGACGGCGGACTGACTCAGGTTGATGACATCGACTCCTATGCTGGCGGCGTAGATGATGCCGGCGATGGTCCACGCGTCTTGGCCCTCACCGCTGTCTGCCAGCGTCTTGATGAGGACGAGCTGGGCCTCGGGAGCCACTCCTACGGTACCCCCCTGCACCGTGCGTCCTGTCGAGACGCTGGCGACGTGAGTGCCGTGACTGAAGCGCTCGCCCCCGGAACGGCTTTTGTTGAAGTTCAGATCTTCTCCGGGCACTAAGCTTTTGCTGGCCGCGACGTCGTAGCCTGCGAGGCTGCGGTGGCGTGTGTAGAAGCCTGTTTGAATGCGGCGAAGAGCGGGTGGGATTAGGGTCGGAGCTCTTGCTGGCCGCGACGTCGTAGCCTGCGAGGCTGCGGTGTAGTGTGTAGAAGCCTGTTTGGGCGGGTGGGATTAGGGTCGGACCGTTGCAGTTGTTGAATGTTGCTCAAATTTTACGCATGTCTCACCCGTGTCCAGGACGGCCACCCTAGCTCCTCCGCCCTTGTGACCCGCAGAGTGGGAGCGAGCGAGGTCGATTGCGCTCACGGCCCATTGCTGAAGGCTCAACGCTTTTCTGTTACCGGTCGGCTGCTGCACCTTTCTGCGAGGCAGCCTAGAGAGATGAAAGCTCTTGGCGACAGCGGCGATGCCAGGCACCTTCCGAGCACTCTGAGCCTCCTCGGCACTCAGATTTTCTGCTACAGCGAGACCGGAACGAGCCAACTTTGCAATTGTGCGGCGACCGCGGCTGCCTGGCGCAGCTTCATCTATGGCCGTTTGCACCTTGTCCTCCAAAGCAGCGTCGAAGGTATGGTCGGCGGCCAGCAGTATGTATGTCTCTGTATCCGTCTGGTCTACTTTTCGGCTCTCGTTCTGCACAGCACGGGTGCTCGAGCAGCTGCACAGCACGGTCGTCAACAGCAAGCCCAGCAGCATGCTTCGTTACGTGCAGTGAGGTACAGCACTTTAAAAGTAAAGAATCCAAACCAAAAGCCGATTGGAAATAAATTTTCAAAAGAAGCTTCTGTTGGCTCAACAACGGGGTTTAGGACATGGTTTGACCGCCTTCAACTTGAACCTCTGTTGAAGCAAGATCGGATTTTTTTATTGACGGGCCTTCAACTTCGGCCTCAAGAACCTGTCATTCAGTCACAACACAATATCCAGCCACACCCCAACTTCCGGCACCGTCCTCTTCTCAAGCGCTCAAGATGATGCTGCAGGTCCTGCTCGCCGCCGCTGCTTTCCTGTGTGTTACAGCCGAGCCAGGCAAGTCACTAATCTCTTTGCCAAGATATGACATTGAAGGTGCAGCTTTTCGCCTATCGTGCTGCACTCTTACCGAATTTTCACGACGTCTGCTCTGCCTGGCGCAGGCAACGGTAACCTGCGCGGTTCCGACGACAGGAACCTGGCCACAACGGCTGGCGTCGGGCCCGGCGGGGGCATCTGGTTCGGGCCCGACAGCAGCACAAACAAGCAGACTCTCAAGTGCACCTCCAGCGGCGCGTACATCACCGAGATCAAGCTGTGCGCCGACGACAAGATCCGAGGCATCTACAGCATCACCTGCAACACCGGCGTTCCCAACAGCTCCGCCGTCATCGGGACCTGCGACGCGACCTCCGCGCAGACTATAAGCAGCAGCGACGGCTTTAAGGGTGCAGTGGCTCACTCGTCTGTGGTGGCCTTCGGCGGGCCCTTCTCCTCTTGCGTCGTGTTCAGCAAGCGCACGTCTCCTGCGAGCTTCAGTGCGATCTACGGCAGCGAGTGCGCCCTCGGCATGCTGGACAGCACGTTCGGCAAGAACACGCTCGCGTTCAAGCGTCCTACCTACAACCAAGTCATCACGCAGCCCGCCAGCCAGGCCAGCAACGAAGGCTTCGCCTGGTGCTACAGCAACAATAACGACGCTACCGCCAGGATCAACAAGCTCTACGTCAAGAAGGCCCCTACTGAGCAATACCCTTGGGTATCTGGCCTCGGCATCGGCTGCGCGTAAGCTGGCGGTCGCCGCAGTGCAATATTTCAATTTGTCCACGCGCAGCAGCAGCCACACGCGCGAGATGTAGTTTTTGCTGCAGTGCCAGGAATCCATTCGCAAGGGTTAGGGTTAGGGTTAGGGTTATGTTTGTACGGGCTGTACCGCTCTGTAAACGTATCTGGTCGACCGAGACAGCAGCAATACAGGTTCACGGGGAGGAGTATATCTTCACTCAGCAGTGCCGCTGACAGTGCCTTCCAGTTGGCAAGATGATACGCAGTCGTCATGTTGTACACTCATAAATGTCATAGTCAGCCTCTTCGGAGGGCATAAACATGTTGACCTGCATCTGCTCTGCACCATGCACGCACTGCACTTTGCCATGCCTTGCGCTCCTTGTTCACCAGAAATATGGATCAGCTCATCCTGCTCCGCCTCATCGGCCACGAGCAGGGCGGCGACGCTGGTCACATGCATGTTGTTGATGTGCGAACCCGAACGTGTTATGACTCTATAGTATCCTCCCACTTTGACGAAAGGAAGTAGCAGCGCTGCCCGGCATGTACGGTTATGTGTACCGCTATGCGACATCCAAATACACCGGCGTGCTGTGCGTACGACACGTACCTCGCCATGAGCGGAGCCGATAAGTATGTAGATGCTTCGCACAAGGGGGTCGTGCATTGACACGCATGAAAAATAAAGATTCAGTGCGAAACGCTTTTGTATTCATAAGGCGCATTCGATGGTGCTGGGTAGGGGCCGCAAGCGTGACCGTCAGTTGGAGGATTTGCTCAACTGCAACTACCAGATATCACCGCTTCACATCAGCAAGAAGCGCCTTCTGGTCGCAGAGTCTGCTGTCGAACTCACTGATTGAACGTCAAATTTTGTGTGTCTTGAATAAACGATGCATGACAAGCACATGTGTCATCTGCCTCGACGTTGCAAACCATCAAAAGGTGTTGTCTCCTTGCTGCAATGCCGTGATGCATGCTCTGTGCCTCGTGAATTGGTGCATCGCAAGTCAATGTGACACCAAGTGTCCTGCGTGCAGAGCCCCTATATCATTCCGTCCTGCTGCACCTGGCGAGCTGTCAGACACCGACTTCCCCATGCGCTTAGCATCGTACTCCATTGTTGAAACTGAACATGCTTACATGGTAGTTCTACGAGCTTTGTCTGCCTGACGTTTCCAGGTGGTGACCATATACTGTTGCCATGTGCTGAATTGCCTTCATGTAAAATGTCAAAAGACTGAGAGTGCTTTTGCTCGTTGCTGTTGCTCGCTGTGCACGTCACCTTCACGCAAAAGACCTATGTGTGCCTGACCCGTCTACTACTGAGGCAATGGTTTTAGGCCGCCATAGCGTACAGGCATGTGCCGACCTCTGCATGCTGCCTTGAGCTTGTGCCACACCGAGTGAGCACAACGGCGCACCTCATCGGGGCTAGCGCTGCCCAGGAAGAGGTGCTTTGCACACGTCACCGCCTCCTGCATGGTGACAATCATGTGAACGTCGCCCGACTCGTACATGTACCGTGTCACCAGCGCCGAGCCATCTATTTCCAGCGACGCTTCATATGGCGATGAACCTTCATCAAGTACCAATTTTGCCCCTGGTAGGAGTGCGATCTCGGACTCGTCAGCGAACAAAGACTTCAAAACAAACGGTATGATCGGCTGGCCGGCACGGACAACAATCTCGATCACCTGTGCCACGGCTTTGCGCCCACCCCCCTGTGCAAATCGAATAGCAACATCCTTGTCCATGCTACAACTGTAGAACCCTCTAACGCAGATATTGCTGGGAAGAGGCTTGTCGCCTGTTTGGCCCCTGTACAGGATCAGATCTCGTGGCGCCCTGAACCAAAAGAACAAAATGAGCGCCACATTTGCGATGCTCCTGATTGAGTGCGCATTGTCAACAAACGTATCGCTCCGCAGTGCCGCGTTTGCATTCTCAAACCCGGGGCCCGTGTAGTATTTGTACACTTTTGTGAGCACGCTCTTGACCTCGTCAGGGAACAAGGCGTCGCACGCATTAAGTACTTTGTCTCCCTGTTCATCCATGTCGTCGGCACCCATTCTTGTCGATTGCAGGAACATGTCAGTAAAATTCTTCTGCAGGAAGGACCGAAGTGACTCATCCAGTGACGTCTCTGCTGCACTGAGTTTTTCCCCGCACCCAGCCGCCAGCTCATAGTAGCGTTGCAGAAGGAATGGAGTCTCTGTCGTTGCCGCAAGGCCCACCGCGTAGGCGGCGTTTACGAATCCCCGCTTCCACTGGTTAGTGGGGACGTGGTTCTTGATGCCCGGAAATATTTCATACAGCAACGTGGCCAGAGTCGGTTCATTTTGCACAATCCACGGCAGCGACGGGCGAAGCACTGTGGAAGTGACTTCGAACAAGGTTTCAAGTTCCACTGCGACACTCGTGCCCGCCGCAAAGTACAGGGCCACGACAGCAATCTCTTTCCAGAACTTGCGCGGGTCCAACAACCCCCGCCAGTGGTTGAACTCGCGCCAGTGGGAATCCTTCTCAACGGCGCGCTTGTAGTGCTCCTCCATCTGCTCCATCTGCTCGCTCGTCGGTCGCACGTAGTCGGCGTATCTGTAGAGCAAAAGGGTCGGCTGCAGACCCTCTATGTCCAGTGTCGGCTCTCCCACACGCGCGCTCTCAGCAGTCACCGCAATCGCGGACGTCAGCAGCACTTGCGCGAGCGACAACTTGCTGATGCCGCTGTCAGTTGCATGTTCTGTCGGCGTTGCGGCTCCGCTTGCGGTGCCTACGCACCCTGTCTCAATGTGGTTTTCTATGGCATATAGCAGGTCTGGGGTGTAGGACAACGTCGACTGGCTCCCCCGTCTGAACTTGTGTTGTGCAACATCGGAGTCGTCGTCATATCGTCGACGCTTGCATATCGTGCCCTGTGTTGCCTCAAAAAGCCGTGACGCCACAGCGGGCTCGTTCTCCACCACTAATGACTTGAACACCTCTGCCAGCTCCACCGGCATGGTATTTGGTCATTGCCACATATTATTTAATGCACAACTCACTGCAGAGCAAATGGTTTGTATTAGACTTTAATGCTGGTGATGCACGAATCGAATTCCACACTCTCCTTAACTTGTCGATGCCTGAAGTTCATGCCATTGACGTGTATGGTTATGTGCTGCACGCAGCATCGATCATGCGCGCCATGTGCGCATCGACACTGCGGTAGTGACAAACGTGCACGTCCAGATCCGCTCCTGCAGCGTGAAGCACCTGTACCGCGAGCCCAATAGCCTCAGCGATCCAGCGCTTGGGGTTGGCGAACACGCCGCCTCCAACGAAAGTCAAAAAGACCTGGCGCACGCCAGTCAGCTGCGCGTTCAGGACAGCTGCCCACAGTGTGGCTTCGTATATCGCGTCAAGCACCACGCGCGCCAGGAGTTCCCACTCACGGGCAGCGATGCCGCTGTAGCCTATACTCAATGCTGAACAGTACACCTGCGTTACTTTTGCTGGTGAGCCGTGAGGTTGAATGTATCGGCCGCCTGCGGTACGCCCGCTGAAGGTGACACCGACCGCTTCATGGAGCCCCACCTTCACAAGAGCGTCCATGTCGTCAGAGAGAACGGTCGCTAGTGCAGCTAGGTCACTACTTGTAGACGTGACGTAACCGTTTTTCACGAGAAAATATTTACACGCGCGGTTGTCAATAGCCTCTTCAAGCTCGTCTAGCATGTTCAGCTGCCGTGCCGCCGTCTGCCCGCGCCCCCCGCCGGGCATTTTGACCATATAGTTTCTCAACACCGTGCCCGCCGCACACGCCAACGCGCACGCCGGGCCTTGCGTATTATCAAAAGCATATTGTGTGATGCCCTGCTCCGGTGTCGTGAGAGGGTCAGGAAACTCCAAGCAGTTGAACTGCGACGCCGCTTGAAAAACAGCACCTGGGTATTCATAGTGCATGTGCATGATATTAGTGACAGTGGTGTGATCAACATGCACGCCGTGTCGCCTTGGCCGTTTCGTAGATGCAGATGCTAGTGCTTGATGTCCTTTACGACGCTGTTCCTTCAGAGTCGGCGTAGTGAATGTGCCAACATCAGACTCGCGACCGTTCGCAATGCTGGTCAGTTGCGTGCTGTGAATTCCAAACATGGATTGCACGTCGTGGTAGCTGTGATTGCCTTCCTCGGCAAACCCAAACAGCTCCTTGAACCAGGTACGACTTTGGCTCATAGGCGCAGTGTGCGCTTGCAGAACGCGTTCACGGATAACACCAAGCAATACTTTTTACAGCCACTGACGCACACTGGTCACAACTCTTACATGGTCTGATGCATATGGAGCGTGTGGAGATCAAGCTGACGGGCCTGGAGAACAATGTGTTGAGGGAGCTTCAGGACATGAAGATCAGCACTACGGAGGCGATCAACGATCGCGCTACAAAGGCGGACGCTCGCGCCAAGCGCATTGAGGTACTGCTGACCCAGATCTTGGCTAAACTGTTCAAAAGTTGATTAATTTGTTAAAGAGTCTGAAGCCTGTGGTTTGGAACCGATAATTGAAAGTCAATCAATTTGGTTACTCAAAAGAGTTTGAAGTTTGGAAACCGGGAAACTGGTACCGCTTCAAATATCAAATCAACTTTGTTACTTGAAAAGTTTGAAGCTGTGCTGACAATCTGAACGTGAATCCAGTCTCCGAATCCTTTGATATATGTCATTGCCGAATCATTCTGAGTCCTGTATTGCACCTTAGATCAAGGCTCAAATCCTGGCTCAAGCGATACCTTAAGGAACACGGTCAGATTGACCGCATTGCAGATTTGGCGGCTGATGTTGCTGCAGACAAGTGTTTTCCGAACACCGTGTCGCTTAAGAAAATGCGCGCACATATGACTGGCCCGCACAACGCATGCACTGATGCGCTGACGTCATCAGAAATGGCTCACGCGCAGTGGCACTCAGAGACACGCTGAAATACGTGTAAGCGCGAACGGGGGAGCGTGAGGGCACACCACAAGACGCGTTACCGTGGTTGGATGTGGCTATACACAATACACATGCATTTCACCCCGCACTCTCCGATAATTTCGTAATGATGTTGTGTGTGCATTGTGTGATGTGTGTGTTTTGAGAATGAGGCGCATGAAATCACAACGAGACACGCCTGTTCTGTTCGAAAAAGAAACTGGCACGGTCATAACGCATCACCAGTGATGAGCACATTGAAAATTGAGTAAACTGCTCAGACTAGCCAAGGTGAGGGCGGCGTGCAGCATACGATGTGAAAGAGCACGTCACTTCAGCGCATCACCATATACATTTGTCCCCGTCGAGCCATCACACGTGGATCATACTGTGCGCTGATCGCGTCAAGTCTTCACGGTGGCTCGCATATGCATGACTGTGCGCTGGTCGCGTTGCGCCGCTCACTCGGCCTGCTCAAACTGGTACGGCACCATGCGCCTCAAAACTGTGGTGCCATGCAGGCCCAGCAACTGGCATTGTCGCTCTGCTCTACAAAACTCGTTAACTCAGAAATTGTATCACTCAGGATGCGCGTTGCTCTGCTGAACCTGGTTCGCCGTGCGGCGGCTACACAGCAATCTCCTCGTGTCGCTGTCGTCGCTGCTAGCACCGGTTCGCGGCTTCGCGACCGTGTACAGAGCTCAAAACTCGTAGTCTACAGTTTCCGCACTTTCAAAAATCGCGTGCCTCTTTGGACCGCGTTCTACTGAAACAGCTCGGTGCGAGCGCACGCCCCCCTTCACTTGAGGTAGGCGAGCAGCACTTCTGCAATCATGTCGCACTCGACCAGCTTGGCCATCATCGCTGCGCCTGTCGGCATCTCCTCCACTTGCATGACAGTCATGATCTCGCCCATCCTGGCTCGCAGCACGTCCACCCTCGGCATGGCGGAGCGCAGGAGGGCGAGCTCCTCCTTCGCCTGCCTGACCTGAACGCCCTGACGCCTGATTATCTCTTGCTGAGCTTCGATCAGCTCCTTCCTCTTCGAAATCTCGTCTCCCGCCACCTCGCCGATCGCTCCTCGAGCTGTGGCCAAGTGTGCTTGCATGGTCCGCGCCAGCATGGTCTGTGATCAGAGGAGGAGCAGAACCAGATCTTTGTAGTCCCTTCTAGTCCGCAGCCTGTGCTAGAAGTGAATATGACATTAGCCCGCTCGGACATGACACAGTGACCAGAACGCATCACCAGTGACGAGAACGCATCACCAGTGACAGAGGTTTCTCAACGTGATGCGCAAAACCCGCAGGTGGTATATTCGCAGGTATGCGGTATATCCGCATGTGTTTCGAGATTCAAGGTTCAGGTTCACCGTGCAGAAGCCCAGCAGCGCACACCACAGCAACACAACAGCGGCGCAGCCACAGAGCCAGGGCAGGCATCAACTCCACAGGAGTACAGCAGCCAGGCAGAGGTCAGTAGCACTGTCAAGTAGCAAAATCACATATCACAGTACTTAAGAAAAATGGGGAGCACAGCAACACAGGCAGCAACAGTAGGCAGCAACAGTAGGCACATGATCTGGCATTAGCAGCAGCATCAGCACCATCCTCAATAACACATCCAAACTGAACTGTCGTTGCCTTACCCCACTTCGCACTTCAGGAACATGGTGAGCCAGAGGCTTCAGGCGGCACTCGACGATATCCACAGCTCTGCGGCTTGCATTTGTATCCTAGGCGATATGTGACATCAACAGCAGTGCAGCACGGTGCAGCGCTGATCACGTTGCAAAGAGACCACCATTCCCAGCGCGTTGTGTTTGCATTGATATCACTCCAGCAGGCGCACCGTGAGGCGGCACGCCCGCTTGGGGAACTCCTCGCACTCGAATTTGGGGAAATCAAACTCCGGCGACTCGTACACGTACGGCGAGATGCTGCGCTTTGGCACCTCCCCGGCTGTCACCTTCACCAGGCACACAAATGGAAATTTGAACTGCTCCTCCGCGTAGTCCTCTACACAGAAGCCCATGTCAGCACTGACGTAGGACCCACAACCCCCCGTGTGCAGCGCCATGTAGAAGTGGTCGCCTTTGCCGCCGTTGGTGGAGTCCTGATTGTACTTCCAGGCGTCCTTCTCATTCTTAAACAATGTGACGCAAATGTTTGCGTCGATCAGGGGGAGCGATGGGTTGACGCTGCACAGGAGGCACAGGTTCTTGAACGGCGCATTCATGCTGGAGACATGCCACTCGAAGTGGCAGGTGAACTCCCCAGTGCCAAGGCGGGCAGTATGCGAGCTGCTGGCCGCCGTGACGGTCCACACGTTCGCGTACAACACATCTGACGTGAGGTTCGGATCTCCCCACGTCTTGTTCATGCAGAAATCCTCACCGCGGTCAGTCAGGGTCTTCGTGAAGTAGTCCCCCGACAGCTCCACCGACACATCGAACGGTGGGGTCCACGTGATCTCCGCTCCGTACCGTTGCAGAGCTGCCAAGCGCAGCAGCTCTGGGTGGGCGACCACGTATTTGTAGGCGTCCACGCGTTCCGACCAGCGGTCGTCCTTGAGGTAGTCTTCGCACGGCAAGATGAAGTCGCGGGATGCGCCGTGAAGGAAGTAGCGGGACGGGCTGTGGTATAACATGTCGGACATGATGTCATCGACGAACTGGTTGACGTCCGCGGTCAAGGACTCCCGATCCGGCAGCAGGCCGCGGATGGCGGTCGCCGCCGGTGCCGTCGGAGCGGCCCCCCAAAAGTCCATCTCCCTGAAGAGATGGCGCACGTCCGCGCTGCACGCAGGCACGATGTCGTGAACCAGCCACCGCGCGAAGAGCGTGAACGCCTCGCAGTCCCTGTCCACACGGGCGGTACCAGCGACCATGCGGTCGCTGAACGGGCCGAGGACCTTCGCCCGCAGCGCCGGTGCCCTCTCCAATGCCTCCAGCGGAATGCAGAAGGCGTGTGCCCCGCACTCGATGCTGACCATTTCTGACTGCGCGAGGACGTCCATCGTCTGCTCGTTGCGTTTCGCGTGTTTTGGAGGGAGTGAAGAGCCTACGAAATAAATTCAGAATGTCGTGATATTAATGACGCACGGCGAGCGATGCGCTCCTGATGCTCACCCCGCGCACCTTTCGATTGCAGCACTTGCTCTAGCCCGGCGGCGGACTATCTGGACCTGGACGTTTTCATTATCAGTGGCATCCACCGGGCCCTCGAACTGCCAGCGGAACTGATGGCAGAGAAGATGCATCTTTGGAGATTGACCTTGGACATCGCCAGCACGACACCGGCGTGGACATCGGAGACGAGATGGGACCCGGCAGATCCCTTTACGGCACCTACTCAGTTCTTCGACGCGTACGCTCGTGTCACCGGTGTGCGGCGCAAGAAGTACATGGCGGAGGTGCTGTCGCAGGCACATGTGGCCTGTGGTGGCATCATGGGCGACTTGAGGGGGCTGGGTGACACTGAGTACAGGCGCGCCGTCAACGACCGTGTGAGACGCGACGGCATCAAGACGGTGGTACGTGTTGTCGATTTGCTATGTCTTGATGAGGTGACCGAGTCGGATAAAGAGCGCCTGCGCGCGGGATATCTCAAGCTGGGCAGGACCCTCTCTACAATGTGTGCCCCGCCGGTACACGACACGCACTTCAGTAGCATATGAGGGAGAGGAGCGTTTGTTTTGCATGTTGCCGGAAGGGGAGGTCGTTTCATTATTATCAACTTAGCGTTTTGCCAAGTGTGAGCCTGCGCGTTTCGCGACATAGGCATGAGTATTGGCCATCTACACCCCCACTACCCCTACATATTGTATCCAACCGGCCTCCAGTCTCGATAAGCGCTCCAGATGCGCGATATCACGTATACCGCGCGCACTCCGAGGACGCCCACCGCTCCGTGGTCACGATTGATTTCAATAGTCGGTGTGTGTGGATGTAGGAGGCAACCAGGGCTTGTTGTGCACAGCCGTGTTCTGTAGTCGGTCCCATCGGAATTTTCGTAACCGCACCCCAAGCATGTCTTTGTTCCCCAGGCAGCAGGTATCATGACAGTCGCTGACCTCTGGCAGATGGCCCTGACGATTTTCTTATTCGGGGCAGCAGCGCACCCCTTCTTGGGCTTCCAAATGCCGTCCTCGAACATGATGATGCGCCTGCCGTACTTCTCCTTACCTCCCTTGATCGGCGCGAACCTCTCCGCTACCTCCTCCACCGCCCTCTGGATCGATCTGAAGCGGAGGAACCGATGACCGCGCCTCTGAGACGTCAGTACCTCGGCCCATATCGCTCCGGATGTAGCATTCCACGTTGTGCAGTATTTCGTGAACGTGGCTAGGTCGCAGGTGTTCTTGCGCTCGCCTTGTAGCTGTTGTAAGGCTTGTCCGTATGGCCTGTCGGCCCTCCTGCGCAGCTCCTCCGCGCTCTGCGACTTTAGAGTGAAGGTCTTGGTCTGCCACTCGACGCCGCTGAAGGTCACACGTGGATGATCCCCGAACGTGATGTCCGCAGCATTTTTGATACGCCAGTCCTCACCTTGAATATGAGCGCCCGCCGCCACAAGCTTCTGCCCAGGATCTATCGGGGTGACGGTGACTCCGTCGAAGCCCTGTAGACCCGCCTCTGTGTAGATGTGACGCAGATTGTATACCCCATCCCCTTTCTCCAGCACTTCCTCTAAGGTGGTGTTGATGAAGCTGACATTGTATCCCGCCTCGTGAAGGTGTAGCAGTCCAGGAGCGCCGGGGTGGTCCAGGGCAGATGTGATGAGTTGAAGTCTTATCTGCTTGCCGTCGGTCTCGAAGGAGGGGCCGATCATCCATGGTACCGGTATATCCTTCCCGTCTCTCACCATCTTCATGGCAGCAAACATGCCGTGCTCGCTGCGGGCGTACTTGTTGAACTCATGCCGCAGACGAGGTATGCCTGCCTTACTGCTGAACGGGTCCATGATGGCCTTGAACCACCACGGATCGCCTGCGGCAATGCAGACCTTGAGCTTTGGGAAAAGTTCGCAGATGGACTTCTTGCAAAGTCGCACGAAGGTGGCGGTGTTGTGGTTGATCGGCAGGGGGCTCACGGTGTCAGTAGGATCCGCGTAGAAGGTCCACAAGTCAAGCATGACCTTGCGAGCTTGCTTGTTGGTGTCCTCCGGGTGTAGCTTCGGAAAAGCAGCGTAAGCTGCCCTGTTGATGGCGTTGAAGCGCAGTCGATCGTCCGCGAGATATAGCTCCTGTAGCTCCAGAAGATGTCTCAACTTGCTCGGGTAGTCGCTGCCGTCGAAATCCACAGTGATGGCGCACAGCTGCTCGACGATGTCGAAGCAGCCGATGAAGCCGAGACGCTGTAGTTCCTGCCTGATAGCCGCCATGACGTCCATCTCGGACCTGGTGGACAGGATGAACGTGCAGAGCTCTCCGATGCGCCTCTCGAACACCTTCTGGGTGAACGTGACACGGCTGCGCAGCATGACCTTGAGGCCCCACTTCACCAGTGTCAACCGCCTATCGCCGAAATGAACGTCTATGAACGTATTGGCCGCCGTCGCCATGTCCTGTGCCTGATTCTCGAATACCCTCGTCGTCCCCGGCATGAACGGGTAGGCAACTATTCCGGTGGCCGCTGAGAACTCGGCGAATCTCTGCTTGACAGTTGTGCATCGGGTGGCTCCGCTCCTGCAGCAGGATAGACACGCCGTGAAGAACGCCTGATCCGCTAGCGGCAGTGTATCGTCATCGTGGAGAGAGCGGATGAAGATGTAGTTAGCCAAGAGCGATGCGTTCACGCGCACCTTTGACGCATGGTCCGAGACAGCGGTGAACTTCTCCACCATCGCGTCGACGGTGATGCCCTCGATGGGGGAGTCCCGAAGCACTGTTCTCAAGCCGATGGGGGTGGTACTTATCCTCTGAGGCCTATCCTCGTCCTTGCCCCATTTCAACACCCCGAAGGTGCGCAGCATGAGAGAAGCCAGGAGCTTGACAGGGCTCGGAAGCCCCCCTGCCTTGAGCCGAATGGCATCTCCGAAGGCCCTGTATAGACGGTTCCGCAGATTATCCTCGCTCAGTTCGGTCTTGGCTCTCTTCCTCGCCTCGGCTGTCTTCTCCTTGGCCTCTGCTACCTCTTCTGCGTGCGTTTTGGCTTGCCTTTCTTCGAGTTCATGGCATCCTGAGCTTCTTGATCTTAGCTCAATATTTTAAATCATCGAAGTCGAACACAGCGCAGTGCGCGTTGAGCGTGATAGTGAATGGCAGTGGTAGTGAAGATAGGGATCTCTGAATCTTAGTTTTTGCACCCTCTGAATACTTTAATGGTGGTGCCCGAATCTCCGGCCGAATCGAGTTCATGCCAAATCTCCGGCTGAATCGAATTCAAGCCAAATCTCCGGCCGAATCGAATTCATGCCAAATCTCCGGACGAATCGAATTTGTGCAGAATGCCAATGCTACGATGCCGAGTCTTGCAATGTGAACTTCAACTTTGGTGCAACAACTGATGACCTCAGACAACTTCCACATCGTGCACCTTCTAACACATTAATCACAGTCTACAACCTACATCTCGTTTGTGACATTTGATGTAACGCTTTCTGACATCTGAGATTATCCACTACTCATATGGGGGTAGATTAATCTCCCCAGCAGTTTGACAAAGGACGCCGTCCTCAGTTTTAGCTCTCTGCACACCTTGATCAGATAAATGACATTGAGAAAATCATCCAAGGCTTTCGAATACGACTTGGGTATGCTGCTTTGGACGCATCTTGACTGTGCAGTTAAGTATCTTTCAAGGGAAAGCACTGTCACGGTGTCATATAAGATACGAGCCTGGATTTCCTGAATAAAAGCCTTGCTTGTCATAGAGTGAGATGTTTCTAGGTTAAGGTCGGACTTGAGCCTTCTGAAGCTGGTCTCTACCCTCCACCGCATGCCATACAATTGTTTCACCTCTGCCGTTGTCGCAGTAAAGTTTGTGAGGCATACGTACACCTTGCCGTCTATGAAGTATTTCACCAGGTTGCCATGCAAAAGGTTGCCATCCAGTTGCCTTATTACTGTACAGGCTGTTGTGGCGGATGAGTTGTAAAACTGTTTGACTCCCCTGAAAGCATCTCTGAGACTCTTGAGTCTGAACACCACTTTTACATCGAGTTCATTAGCTCTTTCAAGCATCTTTGAGGAGTAGTATCCCCTATCGAATATCATTGTGTCCCCTGCCTTAGCCTTAGTCATGTGCTGAAGCGCAGACCTACGCTCATTGAAATGTTCAGACACAATAGCATCAAAGCAAGTCCTAGTCTCTACATCTAACATGGACGACAGCATCGCAAGTGGTCTCTTGGCAGGACGTGACACGGGTTTATCATTGGCGCGGCTCTTAAAACCTTATTTCACAAAGGAAGGGTGGACATGCACTTTTGAACCATCCACAGCGTAGGTGCGGTGAACAGTTTGCTGAAAGGGCTTTAGTATAGACGTATTCATGGCTGCAAGTATGTTTTCGGGCAGTTTTGTCCTCGCCTTGCACAGCGCCTGGGGAGAAAAGTCACTGTTGTCAGCATCTGCTTTATGTCGTAAACCTCTCTTGTTCAGTGAGGCAGCACAAAGGGAAGCAAATATGGAAGCTGTATTGATTTTCCGAATCCTCTTCTGCCATAGGCAGTCAGAATGAGACAAAAGTGAGAATAGGCGCTTAGACAGGTCTTGCATTGTGTTTGCAGTGTGTGTGTATAATTTGCTGTTGATTTTTTATTAGTAGATCCTTAAGTTACCAGCAACCTAAGTTAACGCCATTGGGTCGTTTGGGAGAGAGTAATGACGGGGGGGACGAGATTTCAGTTGAGGATGCCCGATCCTTTGAGGGTTTGTTGCAATGTGGGGTGTGACGCACCTTCAGTGAAGGCGTGTGGTAAGTGCAGGATGGCCAGATATTGTAGCAAGCGCTGCCAGAAGTCGGATTGTAAAGTGCACAAGAAGACATGCGCTCAGATCTCTCTATAATGACATGGCAATGATCTGCTTGCACAGCTTCCTTCTTTGCCTCCTCCTTGGTGTCCCCATGTGTGTCGATGCGATTGCCTGCAAGCACGACACTTGTCCTCGACGTATGCTCTTGAAGCGTTCCGATGTGGCACACGTTCTCGTGATGCACGCCTCTGGAGTTCACAAATGGTTACTGGTCAGGAAACCGATGGTGGCTTGCAGTAGGTGCGACTAGCATATGCATCTACTCTCCCTCAATGGTTGCCTACGTCGAGCGCATTATCGCAAATGCATGGAGGCAATCATCAACAAGACACTGAGGCAGTCATAGATGTAAATGAATGCTGCAATTTCATTCACTTGCGGCGTCACTGTGGCATGCGCTGCTGCTCTGCATGCAATCACGTGACGTACATGCCTGGTGTGTACACGATAGGATGAAGGCGAACGAGCTTAAGACCTGTGGCGGCCCTGGCGTTGACATGACGCGGAGATGTCTGTGCACGCGATAGATGCGCATGCGACGTCTGCTGAGCTGTGAACGCAGCCGGTATTAGAGGAGCGATACGACCAGCCGCGTCCGTACAACGCTGCTATGCCCGCCAGACCCCGCAGCGATAGCTGCGCAGGCTCCAGCCGTCCGCAGCGCTTTCAGCCCCTCTGGGCACTTGATGAGTCGGTCCACGACACAGAGGCCATGGTGCTGAACGGCGTTGTCAGATGCGTGCGCGGCCAGCCCCTGCGTTTCCGCCTCAGCGGCGCCGGCCGTCAGTAAGGCATCACGACCTTCATCGGGCTCGCTCAGAGCGACAATGAGCGCGAGGCCGAAGTGCTGAACGCGTGCATTGCTGACGTGCCCGCTCAATCCCGCTACTACGACACGGGCAGCACCGGCCTCCAAAAGCGCTGCGCGCATGTCGCCACCGTCAGCCGCTAGCAGGAACATGAAGCGAAATCCTGAGGTCTGAATGCTGGAATCACGGACATGAGCGGTCATACCTGCGAGTACCGCCTCGTCTGCGTCTGCCCTCAGCAGCACGCCGCGGCACACTGCACACTCCGCCGCGAATGACATGAGCGTATCGAATCCGTAGCGCTGCAGAACGCCATTGCCGACGTGGTCCGTCGTAGCCCTCACCACCGCGGCCGGCGCTCCGTCTCTGAGCAGAGAAAACCTAGCTGCTGCTGAAGACATTGCCATACGTTTGAAATAGAGGAGACCGCATCGCTGCGCTGAAGTGAGATCCGCGAGCAGTCTCATGGCCGCGACCACGAGGGCTCCTCCTCCCCCCCGACCGAGCATGTCACGCGAGTCTGCGGAAATGGCGGCGACTATCATCAGTACCTGCAGGCCATAGAGCTGCAGATCCCGGTCGCCTGCATGAGAGGTGATGGCCGCTATCGCGGCAGCGCATGTCGCTCGCAGCAGCCCCCCGTCTCCACTCGCCTCACAGAAACTATCTGTGCATTTAGCGATGAGCTGCAGACCTGCCCCCAGCACGCACGCCCCCGTGTTGTGCCCTGTCATCGCTGCTAGAGCAGCTTTGCACGTGCGAACTCGCCAGGGCAAATAATCAGCCTCGGCTCTCATCTTGAGGATCGGCTCCAATGCTTCAATGCCGCAGCACTGGATGCCGGCATCGTCAGCACAGGCCGACATCCCGGACAGCACGGCGTCCCATACGCGAACTCGCGAGGGCTGATGCCGGTCCTCCACACTCGCCTTGAGTAGTGTCTCCAACGCGTTGATGCCGAATAACTGGACGTTAGCATCCTGAGCGCATGCCGCCATCCCGGAGAGCACCGCCTCGCGCAGGCGAACCTGCAGCGCCGATCGCAGTCCGGTATCTGTTGCGCACGCCTTTAGGGCTGGCGTGATGGCTGAGATACCCACGCTCTGCATGAAGGAATCATCAGACACCGCCTCGACGGACTTCAACACCGCCTCGGTCACGCGCAGGACGGTGAGCGACTCCCCGTCAGGAGCGCAGCATCTGCGCAGAAGAGGGCTAGTGGCACAGACTGCCCTTCGCTGCAGTATTGCGTCCTCCGGGTATGACGCCATCGCGTCGACGAGCGCGTCGCGTGTGCGAGCCGCCTGCTGAGCAGTGCATGGCTGATGCGCAGTGCACGCCTGCTGCGCAGTGCACGGCTTCTGCGCAGTGCACGGCTGCTCGAGGAATGCGAGGGCTAAGCAGCCCGCCCGCTGCACCTGATGCACGTGAAGAAGTGTGCAATCGATCGGAAAGTAGTGAGAGCTAGAACCCTGCATTGATGCCGATTTTGGGAATCAGCAAAGCGACGTCTAGAGCAAGCGCGACGCTACACACCCAGCGAGACAAGAGGAGGATTGACCTCTCAGTGTGACCACCTCGCGAGTCAACTTGAAGGAAGGGCTAGCTGGCAACAGAGATCTTGTGAAATCACAACAGGGTCCAGATTTGTTCATCTAATATGAAAGCTCCAGGAGTTCTTTCAGAAAAGAAGGAGGTTATCACATTCTTCTTCAAACACAGACAGAAATGTACCCGGGGTCCCAGCTGCAACCCCTTGACTGCTGCCTCCACGACGAAGGTGGGTGTATATCTTGCGCATGAAAACCCCAAAACCTATTAGGCCCCTTACATCGTACCTGCAGTGCCGTAGTGTACATGGCGACCAATCTGTTCAAAATGTACTTGAATGAGTGTTAGTAATAGGTCTTTATCAGGAATTGGGGGGGTAATGGGTTTGGGGCATCGCGGAGGAGGGTCCCCTACATTTGCCTGAAAAAATCCTCACATGCCACAATGTAGTCAGACATACCGGTTCCAAAGTCTGCTGCCGCTGTGCAACCAGCGCCTGCCGCTGACACTCTATCACCTCCAACTCCTCTCTCATCCACTTTCAATCAAATCAAATGCAAGCGCAGAGAAGAGAGCACACCAGAGAATTCCTGATTTCCTGTTTTGCTCTGGAGATGCCCCTGATTCCTGAAAAAAGTCATGCTTCTAGGTCAGAACCTGAACTGCATGCCTGCATCGAGGCCGAAACCAAGTGTCTTATGCAGTGTGTCAACTACAGTGTTAGTGTCAGAGGGCAGATGAACGCGTGCGCGGGCATGCTCACCTCAGCGTTACCCCGACAAGTCACCATCCCCGCTCCGATCGCACCCCACGCGCCCGCAGCACACAGTGGAAGATGAAGGTCCGGTTTACTCTTCGCCAGCTCTGCGGTCCGCTGCACACAGAGCTCATGCACTGCTTCGTCATCGCGGTACATGTGCATGGCCTCTACTATCGCTCGGCCAGCCCCGGGCACATTGCTGACTGACGGATGCTCCAGCGCGCACAGCAGCAGCTCTCTCGCCGTCGTGACGTCGTTTGCAGGATCTCCCAGAGCTGCGATGAAGTCCTCGGGCCCCTGAATCCAGAGCGGCCACTCTGCGAAATACAGCGGCAGAGAGCGGTTGCGCAGCTGTCGCCCTCTGGCTCTCAGCCACCGCAGGACGCCCATCTGCCCCCCCAGCGCAGCCCTCCAACACGCATCTACGGTGACGGCCTCCTTCAACGGGTGGAGCACATGCGCGCACCCCGCCCCCGCCGCCGCTGCGCAGTGCGACTCCAGCACGGCAAGGTCCCCTGCTCCGGAGGCCGCAGCGCAGATGGCGTTTGCCGAACAGCCCTGCCCCTCGGCCCACTCGCTCAGTGCCTGCGACTCCGACATCAGCCTCACTGCTGTTGTCTTCTGAGGTTCACCGCCCCCGCTTGTGAGGGCTGAGCGCCACTCTCTGCAGACGGAGCCGAGAGTGAGGTAACACATGTTGCCGGACGCGGCCGAGAGCACTAAAGGGATAATGTCCGTGCTGAGCCTAGCTCTCTTGGCCTGCTCTGAGCCTTCCGCCTCCTGCCTTTCCTGAGCTATGGCAGCCATGTCGTTCTCGTCCGCCATCGTAATGAACCGTGCGAGCTCCTGCTTTAGAAAGATTGCGAAACGCCCGGTTTCGGTAAAACTGCTGCTGCTGCTGCTATCGCCTCTGCTTTCTACTGCTATTTCCTCTGCTACCGCTTTCTGCTTTCCGTAAAGCTGCTGCTGCTTACTGCTGCTTTGCTGCTGCCGGTTGTGAACAAAACTACTAGTCAACTTCAACAATTAGACTCGACCGCATCACCGGTGACGAGACCGCATCACCGGTGACGAGACCGCATTATTTTAGTACTCATAGTAGTAGCCGGGCAGCAGCTCAGAGGTACTACCGTGTGCTGTCAGCATACTTGCTGTAGGGTAGCTGAAACAGGACGTCATGCAGGCAGCTGTGGCTTGGAGCAGCTATGAAGGGGGAGTATGGCAGATCCCAGAGACAACAGTGGCTATGGTGGTGTGCAGCATGGCTGTAGGGCACGGAGGGTTATCGGTGCTGCACACAGTGCTTACAGTGAGTCCAGAAGGAGGGCGGGGTGTATGTTTGCTGTGTAAATCAGACAGCATTAAGGAGGCGGGATCGCTGCTGTGGATTCGCCTCATCAAAGAGGCCCAGAGCAGGCTGCTGGTCGCAGTGGTGGACGAGGTTCAGGTAAGAACTCAGAACGCCCCTCGATCAACTCGATTGAACACAGTGCATGTCTGTGTCAACTCACTGTGTACCATGCTACATGTTTCTGCCATTGCAGCCGTCGGCGTACGATGTAATCGACAATGTCATCGCAATGCTGCTCCTTGACGCTGGCGCTGAGGTCGCCCGTTACACCCGGGAGGTATCGAGAGACGGCGCTGATTGGGGCGCGACTACCCTGTCCTTTCTTTCTCTGAACGATGCTATTAACAAGAAGAAGTGGCCGCCGTTGATATTCTTCCCTCAAGAAGCCGTTGCGCAGACTGGTTATGATGAAGGCATACAGATGGTGGAGCAGTACGATCCGAAGAGGGAGATGGTGCTCATCGTAAATATACATCGCAGCGGGGATGAGAGTTACTCGAAGGGCGTTGTAGCGCCGTATGTTGTGTATGAAGGGGTGCGGCCATCGTCTCGCCCGCGCCTCAGGGCTCGCGCGGCGGAGTCCATTGCGGACCTGGAGCGCCGCATGTCAGTAGCCTGTGCGAGGCCCGGTTGCACTGTGTCCACCAGGCTTTTGCGCGTATCAGATGCGGTCGGCGCGGGTGAGACGCCTTTGATGTTCTGCAAGCAGTGCCGATCAGTGAGGCACTGTAGCAGGGAGTGTCAAGCTTCTCACTGGCCCAAGCACAAGGAGCAGTGCAACAAGATGAAAGCCGTGAGGTCAACCCCACTACTGCTGTGAATGCACATATCGCCACCATGGGGGTCCTTCGTTTGCAGCTGCACATGGAATGTTTATGCACGGCGCGATTGATTGCACAGCGTACGGACACGAGCCTTGCGTGTGCGTGGCGCAGCAGTGGCAATGGCACCTCATCCCCAGGTAAGCGAACGTGCCGCAGCTGTAGTGACAGTGACACGTCAGTGCATTCTCCTGTGTATCGCTACTGCGGTCCATGCGTGTGCGATCTGCGTGGTGAGCTGGTCGCCTACGTCTTCGCCACTGTTTGTCCTATGGCAAACCAGTTGGTGCATCATTTCTCCTCTCGCACTCCTCTTCAATCCATGCTCCGATGAGGGCTCGGTCTACTGCATCGGTCTCGATGCGTTTAAACACTTGCACGCTGCCATGAGCAAAGTCAGCATTTTCCTTTAAAGCCAACAAGTCTCTTGTGCTGAAGTTTTCCGGCCCGACGGTCGTCCAGAGGCGGCTGAACCTCTCCCGGTCGGGGCGGATGGCGAGCTCCGTCATGGTGAGCAAAACGTCGCCCGCGTAGAGCGATTTGGTGTCTATCGCTTCGACCATTGAGTCGAACGCGCGCTTGTCGCCAGATGCCGCCGCAGCGCTCAGCGGTGACCTATACGCCTCGCTAGCGCCGACGGCAGGCAGAAATGGAGAGCCGTCGCCAGGCACGAGTTGCCCCCGCGTGACACTGTCGCTCTGCATTCTCCAGATCCACTGCGGTATCCACCATGGTCGCGGACGCAAGACGCCTGTACAGGCAGCGCAACGCAGCTCTTTTTCACTCCACATTTTAAATGAGCAAAGTATTATTTTTCATTGCTCAGTTTCACAGATTGCAGGTACAGGTGCATCTTCCCCATGTGCGTGCCTCGCGCCACGAGGCATATTCGAGGTTCAGCACTGATATTATATTTGTCCGGCATTCGGAGAGCGCGCCAATATCGGTATATTGTTTGCTCGTCCTCATAAGCGTTCACTCTCACTCATCCCGTGACCAGACTACGTACAATCAGGTCCCACACACCACAGGCTCACACCTGAACCAGCCGGTCAGGTCTAAAAAGATGTTGAACCGCGACACAATGTGCTGCATCTATGGACCGATTCATTTTGGCTTTGGTGTCTACAAGGATTCCTGGACTTTGTGCGATTTTCTCCAGGTGCTTGACCACTACAACCGCACCTGGGCTCACGATGGCGAGGCCAGGCCGCTGGGAATCACTGAAGGAGGTATTGAATGGCCCGGTACCGCTGCAAGTTCAGCACAGTGGAAGGCCAACACCGCCCCGGGGCGAGAAGCTGATGACCGTATCGTCTCTAGGCAGCTGCGCATCTGCAACAGCTCGTCGAAATGGCCCTGGATCCCCAGTGGCAGTGGGCCACCACCCCCCCGTCAATTTGGGCCCAGGACCTGCTGGACTTCAAGATCACGCAAGGGATTCTGGAATTCCGCGCCAAGTGTTCACCATCCCTGGGCATGCTTGCTGACTTGATTGAGAGTTTCCGAACGTGCGGTTGCCCGTTGGTATACACGGACGGTGTCAGCAGCACTTACGATTACTACAGCAAGAAGAAGGCTCGAACATGGTACCTGAAGCCAACGGAGCACACATGGAAGAGCCAGCAAAGCTAGGCAGATGTGCCAAACCCAGCCTCTGTGGTCAAAGGGCCCACATGCACATCGTCAGTAATACATATAAATAAACTGACAGTGGTTTCATCAAATCGGACAAATATATGAGGTGGCACATAGTAAAAGTTTTCTACGGGAACCTACTGCCCCTTTTTTTTTTCTTATCGCCTGCACCGCATAGCATATTGTTGCTTTGGAGTAGGTAATTCAAACTGAAGGAGCCAGATGTTTCTCCGGTCCACAGTGTTCTATGTGGATCTGTATCGCGATAACCCCGGAGCTGTGTGAAAATGTATCGTACGTCACCTACTGTCAAGTTACCTATCCGCGACCGTGTAGCACATTTAGAGGGGGTTCTAAGCTTTTTGGGATCAAAGGGCACCTCGTCAAATGGGTTAAATGATTGACGTTTCTGATGCCCTTCAACACTCTTCATCTGAAGATGCGGTATGGTATATTGATATATATTATTTGATATATAAAGTATCACAACTGGATATTATAAATGACACCATTGAAACATGTGACCACTCCCTCATCATGCAGTGCCCGTCAGATAACGGCGCCATGATGAGAGATGAGGTTCATTCTTCTGTTGCGACGCTGGGATGGACGCAGAGCGTGATCCGAGCCCTTGACGACGGATCGATGTCATCCTACTGCGACATGTTTTGGAAGCTCAGCGACGGGTCTCTACTTCCCGATATACGCTCAGTCTACCTCCGGTTTGGCGACCCACTGGCTTCTCTTACCATCGGGGAAAGCGATACCGGCGGACGCAGCGTGGTGAGGGTCGAAGGCTTCCTGAGACAAGCGGACTTGTTGAGAATGGTTCGGGTCTTTGGCCACACCGGCATTACGGTGTATGGCCGGACCGAATCCCCGATGGCGCTATACAGGCGGTACGAGTGCTGCGACTTCTTCATTTTCAACTGTAGCAGAGACCTTTTGCACAGGGTAATAGTGGAACGCCTTGACGTACACAGCGCCCTGCAGCTGTTTGACGTGCTTTCGGTGCGGGAATTCAGCGATAATTCTCTCACCGTTGACGTCACAGCGTACGTCACGAACCACTTCGGCGAGGCGAGCCGGTCCTCGCTGTCAGCCCTGGGGACGCACTCTCTCCCCCACCTTTGCGCTGTGCTCTCGGGAGATGAGGTCAACGCCTGCGAGTCCAAGCTGCTCGGCAGCCTATACTCTGTGTGCGACAGACTCAAGACGAAGGGCAGCAGTACGTCGCAGCTGTTCATGCAGCCCACGACGTGCGGGGTAAGCCCCTGGCAGTGCGTACGGGTGCTCGGCTTGAAGGTTTCGGATCTTCTAGCGTTCAGGGCGTCTTGGCCTCTCGCATTCAGTGACTCGTTCTGCTGGAATCTGGCTGAGGTCATAGAGACTCGCAACGCGGAGGACCGTCATTTCCAGTTGTTGGGGCTATCTGAGGCGTCCATGCGCGAGCCCCGAAAGCTGACTGCGATCTCATGTTATCCTCGCAACATCCCCATGAGCATGCACGGGCTAATCAGCGATGCCACAGCTGCGACCAACAGGTCGGTGATCGGCCCGGCGAGCATCATCCACATCATGTGGCAGGAGCGCCACATCTCGGTGGCTTACGCGTGTCTGGCGTACACGCGGGGCCGCAGAGTCCAGCTCCCGCCATTCGCATGCAACAGGTCCGTCATACAGCTGACAGCAATATTCGAGGGGAGCCACATGCACATCGAAGGCGGCGTCGACATCAACGCGTCTCAGCGCCGAGAGAGGCACATGAGCGAGCCGCAAGCCGGCAGACTGTTGACAGTGTACGCTGTGCACTTCAGACACGGCAGATGGAACAAAGGAGGGGCGATCATCAAGGGAGGACGATCGTTTCACATTGCCAAGCTCATAACGCTGAGTGCTCTGGAAACGGAGGGATACAAGTTTGATCCGACCAAGTACCCCGTCTTCACCCCTGGGGGCTACATTATGATAAAGATGGTGATAACGGACACTTCAGAGTATGAAGCACAGAGCTAGGCCAAAAAAAATCTATGGCCAGAGTAAAGCGTATCACTATATACGATGGCCGATTCCTCTTTTGATCCTGCTTGCATCGCGCCGGTGGCCTCCTTTTCTGCAATGCTCACTAGTCTTTTTTTCTGCTTCGAATCTGACGTTTGGACATGCAAAACGAGTGCCAAGTTGGGGTCGATCGCATCCGTCTCCATAGTCGCCTTCTTCGCTGCCAACGTGCTGACGCGCAAGCTCAAATTCGACGGCACTAAGCTACACGTAGTGAATAGTTTGATCGTGGTATTGCCGCAGATCCTCATGTCACTCGCAGAAACCGAAAAGTGTAAGGGCAAGAAGAAGCACAGCGTGGGTGATGGAGTCAAGATCGTAACTGTATACGGCGTCCCCCTCGTGGGCTACCTCCTATCCACGTCCACCACCGCACACACCATGGCGTGCTCTTTCATGGCCACCACCGGCCTTGACCCCGCCGCTGTGGCCAAGGCCCGCGCGAAGCTGGAAGCGGCTAAGAAGGTCGCCTCCACGCGCTACGATGCGATGCGCAGCAAGGGAGGGGCCGCCGACGGTAACAACCGTAACCTCCCGTACTGGGCTAAGTTTCAGGCCCCCAGTCCAGCTGGCAGAGAGCAGAAGCCGTTCACCCACCACAAAACCACTTTGATCCCGAGCAAATTTTATTCTAGAAATCGTCAGGAGCTGAATAGGCTGACACGCAATTTCTAGGTATTAGCTGACAGATAATGGATTACAAGTCTCATTGCGGCACCAGCACGTTTTCGGTTCCGCCGACGTCACAGTCAACGTAGCCCACAGCCGCTTCCCCTGTTGCGAGTCATGTAGCAGCTATCAGACCTATAGCAGCTGTCACAGGGGTTGCCCATGCCCGCAGCCGCTGATGCTGCTGCGAGTGACGCCGCTCCCGCTGCCTAGGATGCTGTAGACTGCTGCCACCAGAGAGCGACCATGTATACCTTGCACAGCATATGTCTGCATCGCTGCTCCCTTGAATGAATAGATTTGTTAGGGTGCGTGATGCCTGCATCTGCACTGCACAGCACCACAGTTGCTGAGTTGTGGAGATCCGAGGCAACTGAGATTCGAGGCCGACAGTGAAGTCATCAAGATTCAGGCCGGCAGCCAATACATGAGATTCGGGGCCGCGGTCAAGATTAGGATTACGGATTCGGGATCCAGCTTCATATATCTGCCTTTGAGGATTCAAGCTTGAGCTCAAGGATTCGGGATTCAGCGTAGCTAATATCCCCACGTGATTCAGATTCGCGCTCTTGAATCACATGATGATATACTGCACACCTTTCCTGATGCACTGCAATCACTCTCACGCCAACCATGACCAAATCGAAGACGCCACGGATGGCCGTTCATCCCATAGTGCTACATCCGCTGGTCCGCAAGCCAAGACGAAAATGTCCACATGGCAAGCGGCTCAATCGGTGCAAGCCTTGTGGCGGCAATGGAGTTTGCGAGCATGGGAGACTACGGAGTCAATGCAAGCTCTGCGGCGGCTCCAAGATTTGTGAACATGGCAGACAACGACACACTTGTAGAGAATGTCAGGGCTCAAGCATATGCGAACACAATCGAAGGCGAAGCAACTGTCGCGAATGCGGAGGACGGAACGTGTGTGAACATGATCCGCTGCGCGCTCAGTGTCATGACTGCAGCGGATCCTCGCTCTGTGAACATGGCAAGCGGCGAAGCCAATGCCTGCAGTGTGGAGGCACAAGCCTCTGTGACCACAACATCAGTCGGTACTGCTGTCGTGTGTGCAATCCTGCGTGTGCATGTCAGGGAGAAGCTTGTTCGATTTACGAGCCTGCAGAGCGGCGCCTAGCTCGAATTGACGGTTTGTGCTGCACATGTTGGAACGCGCTTAACCCAACTGTGGCCAAGCTCAAGATCCGTGCAGAGCACCTCGTACTGGCTGAGGTCGAGCGAATTCTACCAATGCAAGAGGAGAGCCATGAGTACATCTGGGATTGCCCCGTGCGCGGCATGCAGGACTGTACGTTGAAGAAGCCTGATGCACTTTGGGTGCACCAGAACGCCGACGGACGACGTGCCAGCATGCACATGGAGATCGATGAATCTGGCGACAATCACGAGGACTGCGACACGCGTGTGGCCGATATACAGAAAGCAAGCGAGTCTGAGTACCACTACTTGGTGCGGGTCAATGTGAAGGATTGCATCAAGAGAGTGCGAGCATCAAACGGCGAACCATACTACAAGGGTGTTGAGCCTACATTTCAGCAGCGGATGGGCGAGCTGTGCGACATGCTGGCGGAGACGTGGACGAGGGTCAAGGCGTTCGAAGCTCCGACTGTGGACACACACAAAGTCAAGTTGGGTTTCTGATGACAATGTTGCACAAGAGCAGTGCGCTGTTCCGATGCAGGGAGTGGCTCTGGCATAGACTATACGGTGCGTCGCAATCAATGTATACTTTATGCATATTTATTCATTCACATCTTCTCTCTGCAATGTCCATTCCCATTGCTCCGCCCTCGCCATGTACGGATGTGCCGCATTTCATTTTCTCCGCAACTGCAAGAATCCTGCTTGCTGCATGACAGAGGGGCGGTGCAGTGCACTGTTCCCATAATCTTCAGGAGCTCAACAGGCTCACCCGAAATTTTTAGATTTGACCAGTTTCACTAGTAGCTGTATTGACGCCGTCTCGTGATCTGGCATTTTCGGGGTCAGCTTCGTGCCGTGAATATCTTTCAGAATTGCCGCGACGTCGTACCCCCTCTCCGCGTGCCATCTCATCGCGCCGCCTTCGCCGTGTATAGAGATATGGTGCATCACGGTCAGTCCCGCGAGGAGTGAATCACAGCGGTGTCTATATGTACCGTAAAATATTTATCCCGCTGCGCTCTGTCTCCGGTATTTTTCCGCAATGTCCATCGCCGTCCCGCGCGCCTTGCCCTCCGACAAGCTGCCGCTCTTCTGGAGTTCCACCGTTTTCAGAAGGTCCGCCACGGCTGTGACCGGCATCGGCGAATCTCTGTTGCAAGCCAGCATGAACAGGCTGGAGTACGCTACCGCGAATCTCGGAAACCGCTTTTGCATGTAGAAGGCTCGCTGCTCAGGTGGCATGCTACGCACGTCACTCTCTTTGAGAGCTTCCAGCAGCTCGCCGTACTCGGCAAGAATCATGTCATGCGTGTACTCCGGGAGATTCGCCACGAGGAGCAGAGCGTCCCTCTTTGCGTTTTGCCAATCCGAGGATTTAGATTCGGGGGTTCGTGATTCGGGGGTTCGTGATTCGGGTGATTCGCGTGATTCGGATTCGGGGGAAACCTGAATCTCCTGTCCGGACATTTATCCATATATCACATTAAATTGAGGTTCAAGTAATCACTACCGCGCGCTCCGGGCACTCACACTGAGCTCAGCATGCCGGACGGACCAGGCCGAAATGATTTTATCAATGACATCTGCCCCATTGCTTTGGAGCCCATATCGACGTGTGCTTTCGTGTTCGTACACGACGGCGTTCAGTTTGACGCCTCTATTCTCCGCCGATACATCATCAAGGCGCCATCAGCGGTGAACCCCGTCACCAGAGCGCCCATAGACGATGATGACATACGGATGCTCAACGACGTACTGCGAGGCGAAGGGCCGGCGCTGCCCACCGGGCAGGCGCAATTGATAGCCGCGGAGACCGCGGCTTTGCTGGATGCGGTTGTCGACTACCTGATGGGCGAGGCTCGTGATGTCGTACTGTCGCATCTCAACAAGTGGAGCGCAGATGAGACGGCTTTCGACTTTTACACTAGCTTGGCGAACTGTGTTTCCTTGCTGGAACACATCCACTCCGACTTGTGCATGTCATCGCCGGACGGGCCCGAAACCTGGAAATTCTTGCTGAAAATGCTCAAGAATGAGCACAGCGGTAGCGAGTTCGCCGAAGACATTTTCACCGGGCTCGCACAGATCGCGTGCATGGCGCCCGATAACTCTGGACCGCCGCGGCCCGTGCCTCCGTATGCACGACACTCGCCTCTCTTAATGAACGGATTGTGAATACCAAATTCCGAATATCGTTCACGTTTTTTTTACAGCTGCAAAAATGTTGACCTCTCTGTAACGTGAACAACATGTTTCATTACAATTCCGGCTACGCCCGTGCGCACGGCATCGTGCCGCCCCCCTTCATGGAATCGGGAGATTCCACCCCCTACCACAGGTGGCTCAGCGCTCCTGCAGCGAACACGGACCTGATGGGTCCTTCACCTCAGCTTCAAGTGTTCAGCACCCGTAATAGATACAATTCATTATGGATGTTTCTTGATCTCGAATGCACCTCGCTGGACTACTTCGCACCCGACTTTGGCATTCTAGAGATTGCGGCTACTGTCGTGGACGACGCTATGCAAGTGATGGACACTTTCCACGTCATAGTCCATCAGTCGCCTCGTGTCATCAACAATTCCTCCAAGTGGTGCAAGGCGCGATTCTGCGCTAGGACGGAGGGCGGAAATGATCTATTCGCTCAGAGTGAAATGTCCACCATCACGGAAGACATGGCGGGGGAGATGCTGGAGGCGTTCATCGTCAAGCACGCCAAGAAACGGCATCCCGCCGCAGACTCTGATCACGATGCGCAGAAGCGCGACCTGTTCAGAGCAGCAGAGTTTGAGCCTATCGATGTCATGATATCTCAGACAGATGACGCAGTGCAGGAGCCTAATCCTGCTCATCATCGCAAGGGCGCTTCTGCTGCTTTGGATCATTACAGGATCATGCTGGCCGGGTGCTCTGTTTATTTCGACCGCGGAGTGTTGCTGCACAGGTACCCGCGTCTGCGATCGAAAATTGGGCACAAGACTATTGAGCTCTCAAGCCTGCTGGAGATCGGGAGGAGGTGGAGGCCCGACCTTCTGCAGTCGCTGCCGCCCACCCAAGAATGCCACCGGGCGTTGGTCGATGTGATGGAGAGCGTGGCTCTTCTCAAGTGGTGGTGGCGGTCTTTCTTGGTCGGAGTGTAGTGAAAGCTGGTTTAAATGTACTCTACATCGAGGTCGGACTCTGATCCGCTAGACAAGTAACGATTGCGCAGTCTCTCGTACTCGCTCTCCGTCGGTACTGATACAGACTTGTTGCTCCCATCGTGGACTTGCGTCGATCTCCTGTTTCTATTTTGCATTGCCAACTCCTGCTGGGCTATTCCGTTTCTTATCCTCTGTGCAATGTAGTCTTCTATCGACACATCGTGTTTGCCTCCGCCCGCAGCCAAAGAAGGAGGTGAATTAGGAGGTGTGCGAGAGCCTACACGTGCATGCTCATTGTTGTGGTCGTACGGTGATTTAGGCTTAACGGGCTCTTCTTTGATGACTTTAGACGAATGCTCAGAAGGAGTCTGGTTGAGCTCAATGCGGATGGCGTCCTTGGCACCGTCAAGGATGCATATGTTGGGATTAGTCCGCTGAGAGGTATCCGCCACCGGTGAAGCACCGACCTCGGCAGCAGTCATTGCCGGCACCTTCGTCTCAGGAGAACCTGATGGTACAGTCGCTTTCTCGTCCATGGGTTCAGGAGCTGTGTTGACTAGAGGCTCTGCCGAGGGTCCACGAGGCGCTGGGACTTTCGCTGCAAAGGTGGGAGCTTCCAGCGATACGGGGTCTGTTTTTGTCACAACTGCGACGGCGTCAGGTGTGAATGCGGCAGCTCCCACATGATCTGCTTCAACTGGGGTCTCAGCGTCACTCCTCCTTCGCTCATCGACTGTGCGTGCCAGCTCCCTCTGGCTGACTGCAAACTCGGCGGCGGACGATGGTCTGTCATAGCTGTCGTCAGCGTGTCTGGTTTGCGCGTCTTCAAGTGGGCTCACAGCAGCCGTCTCAGCGGCACGCCTCCTTCTCTCATCGACTGTGCGTGCCGGCTCCCTCTGGCTGACTGAAAACTCGGCGGCAGACGGGTGCCTGTCATTGCTGTCGTCGGCGTGTCTGGTTTGCGCATCTTCAAGTGGGCTCACAGCAGCCGCCTCAGCGTCACGCCTCCTTCTCTCATCGACTGTGTGTGCCAGCTCCCTCTGGCTGACTGAAAACTCGGCGGCGGACTGTGACCTGTCATAACTGTTATCGACGCTCCTGGCCATCTGTGCCAGTGCCCTCTGGCTGGCTTCTAGCCTGACAGCGGATGGCGACCTCTCATGACTGTCGTCAGTGTGTGTGTATCGCGCCGGATGCCTGTCTGATCTTTTCCATTTCGGTCTCGAACTTCAGCTGCATTTCCGCCTCCAGCCGCTTTTCACGTGCGATCGCATCCGCTTCGTACCTCTCACGCTCCAGCTGTGCTTCAGCCACTCTTGCATGCGCCTTTCTCTCCAGCTCCTCCTCCCGCTTCTTATAATCTGCCTCAAGTTTCTGTGAAATGCTACGGAGCTTGACCGCTTCAGGCGTAGCCTCTATGAGGTGATCCTTGCAGAGGTTTGCCACAGCATCTTCGACCACGTGATGCTGGCGCATGAGGTTGGATATCTGCGAAGTGTCAGTCGTCATGATGCAGTGCATGTTGATGGACACTACTCTGGACGCGCTGGTGAGGACGGCGTGAAGAACTTCGGGGAAGGTGACGTGAATGTCTACGTGTTCATCATCGGCATCAGAGAACCCTGAGAGCGCCAGGATCTTCACATTGCACTTTGCGAGCTTCTTCATCAGTACGATGCAGTCCCGCGCGATCCGCGACCATGGCGCTGCCACCGTGGACACTATCTTGGCGCTCCACAGGTGCGTCCTCAGTATCGCCCACTGCAGATGCGAGCATACGTCGTCATCGTTGTCATGCAGTTTGGACAGCTTCGCGTACATGTCGTAGAACACTCCGTGGACCGCCGTCGTCGTGTATCTGTACATCAGGGCGAATAGATCACTCTGCACGCGGAGAATGGCTTCCATTTCTGAACTACTCATGACGGCAGTCGAGTTAACACTGGGGCAATATTTTTTTGGGGGATCGCAGAACACGTCAGCATTTCGGTGAACTGAGTGTGCATCATCCTGTGATTTTTTTCTGTGTCTCAGTCTAACCAAGGGGCACTAGAAGTGAAGACAATGGTGAAGAGTCCTAAAAACACCCGCCAGGTTCCCACAGTCAATAACATGTTCGCCACCAACGCGGGCGATGTCACACTCATCGGACCTGATGATCAAGTGTGGCAGGGGGCCAGGCCCGCAGGGACGCTCAAATTAGTTTCATCGCAGGCCAGCAGCTACAAAGACGCTGCAGAGCCGTCCATACCTGCCAGGGAGCATCACGGTGAGTATGCGCTCGGCAGCAACCAGCAACTATTTGAGTCTGTGAAGATCGGTGAGGGCATGTACAGATGGCAGAAGGTGGAGAACCGGCTTGCCGACAACACTAACGGTTTCATACTGCCGTCGGGCCGTCAGGAAGTTGCGCGTCTGGACCCGGCTGCGATCGATTCCGACGGTGTCATTCTGCGTATTTTCGTCGGGTTTCTAGCGTGCTACAAGAGGGCCGACGCTCTGCCCGTGTTTTGGGATGGTTTTGACATGTTCGATGTCGACGGCCGCTACCTTCACGTTCCGGAAAAGTTCAAGCGCGGCATCCCCTCCACCATGGGCCTGGAAGGCATCATTTATATACCGCAGGAATTCTGGCTAGAAGACTTGCTGATATCCCTCGAGGAGCAGGAGCTGTCTTATCCCGATCCCTATCATAAGTCGGAGGAGTTCGACAAGATCGGTGCGAGGCAGATCGACGGGCGTCACGAAAAGACCCAGCGCAAGGTCGGGAATCAAGACGCTCGGGCCTGCTTTGAGTCTGCATGGGATGCTGCCGTGTTCGAGGTCACTGATGTATTCACCATGCCCGGCGCCACCTTCGCTGAGAGGCGCAATATGCTGGAGACGTTCCTCAAGCCTCTCAAGGATTCCTACAAGCAGATCCGGCTGATTCCCATCATGCCTATTCTGTCCCAAGAGTGGGCGATATCGGCTTATGAAAACACTCCCATCAACGCGAATCTCGTCATCATCGACCCGGAGAGCATGTATGAGCACCCTGTAGGCCCTAAGGAGCGCAAGGACAAGCCTCGCCGCCAGTTCGAAAAGAAGGAGAAGGCGTCTCCGCTCGTCGGATGGAAGCTGGACGGGTCCGGCAAGCTAGAGGCTGTCGTCGTGGAAGGTAACAATTCTCAAAAGTCTGCAATCGTCGTTTACCCGGGTCAGCTGTGGGTTGACGTTACGCAGTGCAAGGACATGTCGGAATATAGACGTAAGCTCACTGTGGAGCTGCAAAGGTTCAATATTCCTATGAGAGGTTTCGGCGATTGCAAGGTACCTATGGAGTTCATCTCCAAGATGAAGAAGGCGTATGAGGAGGACTTCAACACTCAGACCAGGTCGTACAATGCGCTGATAGCTCCGACGTTTGCTTTCAAGGCCCGAGAACGCGCCATGAAGAACATCCTGACCACCGTGGCCACCCGTATATGGAACTTCGGAACTGACGGCTACAGGCGCACGGAGTTTGCAGGGGCGAACGTAACGAAGCAGCTGGTGCAATGCATCACAGCTTTTGTTTTGAAAGATGTGCCTAACCGCTTTGACCTCCCCCTGAACCTCCATAACAACATAGCAGGCATGCTGAACTACCTCATCAGAACACCACTGGTGTATGCTGATGATCTTCACGGATTGATGAAAGTTTCCATGGCTGGAGGTAAAGATGCAACTGAATTCGTAGCCATGTACCTAACCAACATGGCGGATCCGGATCGTCAGAAGAGAGTGCGCGATGTTCTCTTTCAGAGTTTACAGGCAATCAAGACTACGTCCCTGGGTAAGCACGCAAATGTTGATGAGAGGCTGTATGCGATAGGAGACATATGTGAGAAGGCCATTCCTGACAGTGTCTTTCAAGCGTTCATCCACACCGACCAGGACTACTTTGCCACCCTCTCCCGTAACACTATGGAAAAGTCGATGAGCGTCACCCCTCCAGACGTCCCCAAACTTTACCTGAACTCCGTCGCGAAATCATACCAGGTCCCGCTCGATGGTGTCAGGGGTACTACGAATTTGAAAACTGTCACGAGCGATGAACTGGCGACGTTCCGTGATGTCATATACGCTGTTGCGAGCGTTTTCATTCAGGGAGGGCACATTCCGGGACCGACCTTCGCTGTACCTCCCATTCCCCTCAGCAAGGCGAGCCCGCCCATGCCGGGAACGTACACACCGGTCGGCGGTGTAGACTCCAAGAACCTCATGGCATGGGGCAGCACCCAGATCGTCAACTACCAGCGTGCGTTCCCGTACGGAGCTCTTATCGGCTACAAGGTGCAGAAGGGTGACGACGTCAGCTGGATTCCGGAGGTGGACCTGTACACTATGACCAAGGTCACCATCGTCTGATGAAATTAATTCAATTTACACATTTCAGTACAGCGTAGTACAGCTACATGAAGTGGTACCCAAGCTCGTTAACGCCGAAAGGCGTGGCAGCGAATGCGGCTGGTTTGGTGGGTGGGCTGGGCTGCAGGGCTTGCAGGAGCTAGCACCAGCGGCCCCCAGGTGATGCCAGCGTGCGTAGCCCCTTCGAGAGAACTTCAAACGTGTGGTGGTGTCTCGGAAGCCCTGGCTGGCGTGCGGAGGAGGGACAGGGAGCGGCTTGGCGTGCTTGGAGAGCAAGCGGAGTCGGCTGCACGCCACGGCACCAACCACAAGTTACTAGCAGCGGTAAATGGCAATATCTTGTCAGGCTTGCAGCCTGCGGTGAGCCGTGACCTCGCTCATCAAGGAGGCGATGCTTTACTTAGTTATATAGCCTTTCTCTCTAGCGTCAGCGCCTGGCGCCCAGTGACTCCCTCTGCTTATCTCTATGATATCGGGGTTCACGTAGATAGCCACAATCTCCAGTTCAGGGCCCATCATGGTGACCTTGGCCTGCATGAAAACTTTGAGATGGAGTCTGCGTGGAGCTGGGTGGCCCTTAGAAGGGTCTGTCTGTGGGGGGAGAGTCTTGCAGCTTTGTTTGGTATCCCTGCTAGTGTGTGGGGGACAGTCGCTTGCGGATGCTTTGTTGGGGGTGATATGGGAGGCCCGGTGAACCACCGTCCCGCTCATCAAGGAGGCGATGCTTTGCTTAGTTATATAGCCTTTCTTTCTAGCGTCAGCGCCTGGCGCCCAGTGACTCCCTCTGCTTATCTTTATGATATCGGGGTTCACGTAGATAGCCACAATCTCCAGTTCAGGGCCCATTATGGTGACCTTGGCCTGCATGAAAACTTTGAGATGGAGTCTGCGTGGAGCTGGGTGGCCCTAAGACGGGTCTGTCTGTGGGGGGAGAGTCTTGCAGCTTTGTTTGGTATCCCTGCTAGTATGTGGGGGACAGTCGCTTGCGGGTGCTTTGTTGGGGGTGATGTGGGGGGCGGGGTGTGGCGTGCAAGCTTTGCATGCTACATCCAAGAGTGAGAACAAGGCGACACACCTACAACATGGCATTTCCACAGCCACAAGTGGAATATAATAAAAGTACAACCACTCGTGCTGTCGCCATTGTCCCAACGTGCATCGGTGTGTGGGGTTCTTGTGCAATCCCATCTTGCAGAAATGATTAAATTTTGTCACATCATCGCTGTGCCATCTCTTTTCCATATTCTTCATATGCCGGGGACGGGCGTTGGTGCCCAGATACGGCTCATAAAACATGATGGAATCTTCAATGGCTGCATCATCTACCGCAGCGTTCTTTCCCTTCGTACCCCCCCTCACCCGCGTGTCGAAGGGCAATGTTCCGTATACCACATAGTGCAGAGTCGAAGCGAACGACCACACATCTACTGCAGGGGTGACCACTCCGTCTTTGAATGTCTCAGGCGCCATGAACGCCGGAGTCCCCATGAAGTGCTTGTTGCGAGCCGTGTCGCCGCCCTCTTCCATGCGGACGCAACACCCGAAGTCAGCCAGCTTGGAAGTCCCGTTCGCAGCCCTCAGTATGTTGGCCGGCTTGACGTCGCGGTGTATGAATCCCTTCGAGTGCATGTGCGCCAATCCGCAAACGATTTCGTACCCCATCCGCTGACACTCCATGCCGGACATCATCACCCCCACCAGAGAGCCCCTCTCCGCCATCTCCTCTACGAGCCAAGTGATATCAGATTTCTGATCGTCGATTATGCTGAACAGCGATATGATGTTGCTGTGGTCCTTGAGAGCCTGCAGAGCCATGAGCTCGCGGTGGAGAGACTCACGACCTGTGCTCTTTTCTATGACCTTCAGAGCGGCCTTGCCGTACTGAGGGCTGTGGCACTCGTACACTTGAGCGGTCACCCCAGCCCCCAGCCTGCCGGAGACGACGTAATCGTTAACGCTCATTATGACACCGTTAGCCCAGGTGACATTTGAGATTTTCACTACCGGGACGACCGACACGAATCCTTGTGACTGGCACCTGTACAGGACCGACACGCGAGTAGACTTCAGACGCGCCTCCCTCACTACGCTTCTCTGATACATGGACTCCATGACCGCCACCTGAAACGCGCTGTCGGCAGTCATGTATCTAGTCGTCGCACGATCGATGACAGCATATGCGCACTGAGACTCGGCTAGCATCACGCAATCTACCCCACCTAGCAGCTCATACGCCCCAACGACATGCCCCGGATAGAAATGCAGATCGCCCTCGCCGCTGGATGTCTTCACGACGCCGGTCACGATGACGCACGCGCTGCCGCTCAGCGTCACCGTCGCCCCGCAGTCCGTGGTGACGTACTCGAAACGCACGGCGTCCATGTGGCCGTGGAAGCGAAGCAAGGGGGCGCGAGTGATGAGGAACATGGCTCTGAATTGTGCCCAAGCACGGTGGCGAAAGGACGCCGCGGGGAGAAGTGCCAGGCGACACGGTGCATCGCCGCAGCAACGTATGGTGGCATAGCTAGTGTGCGCGTCGTACACGAGTCCGTCAACATCTATCAAGCTGCCGAAGCTCACGATCTCGCTGTCGTTCTCGTTGATGGCAGCAGGCCCGGAGATGAGCATCACGTACATGCCGGTGATGTCATGACCTCGCACGCATATCGATTCCCCTGGCGCCACCACCACGAACTTTAATTCTTCAGTCAGGGCCCTGAAGGATGATGATGACCCAGCGGACCAGCAACAGATGCGCCGCAGCGCCTTGTCCACTAGCATTGCATCTCTACTGCTTTCACAGACATCGTCACAACCACTGCTCGACCTGCTGGTTACAGTGGTGCTGCTGAGCTCTCCGCTGCTCAGCCCCCCCAGCTCCCCCAGGCTTTCTGTGCTTGAAGCTGTGCTGATTGACGCAATGTCATCACGGCTCATATGCTCGCTACTGCCGTGGGCAAACATAAAACTCTGTCACACGCCGCCTTGGTGGTGCCTGCGCTGGCTGCGCGCGCTGGTGCGGGCTGGTGCGGCCGCGTACTGCTCACGCGCACAAATATATGCACTGAAGAACACGAGTCCGTGATGACAGACGTCCACAGAGTAGAAGCGCGAGGAGTGGAAGGGGACCTCACCGTCCTGCGATGGTACCACGGCGGAGAGGAGGCGGAGCTAGTCAAGGCCGTTGACGGATGGGTCATGAAGCTCGGCGACGCGCTGTATCACTTGATGGGGCCCTCCAAGGAGCAGAAGTCCGTATACAGTTCAGTAGAGGGATTGCAATACGAGGCCCAGACAGTGGAGGTTGAAGAGGGCGGATACGTCATCACCGCGCCGGACAGAGTGGTAGTGCTGGACGGCGAAGGCAGTGTAGTCATCGACGGCGAGCGAGTGCGTGTGGACGAGAATACCGTATGCACGCCAGCCGGCTCATTCCGTGAGGGAGATGTAGTCAACATCAACGGCAGAAATGCGAAGGTAGCGATCGTGCAGCAACAGGAGACGAGGAGGGCGAACAGCAGCATTCTCAGCCAGATCAATGCGAGCACAGCGAGGAAGTATAGGTAGATACATGTAGAAATAAATTGTCTATGCCTTCATCTTCCTGCACGGGGGCGATCACCAGGCGCACTGTCGCCGTACTCAGCACGTAACGGAGGACAAGCGGATAATTCTGCTTGACGAATATCTCGCAGATGGGATCCAGCGGGCGCGAAAAGCGCTCCAGAAACTTTGAGAAATAAACTCCCTCCACGACCGCATCTCCTCCGCCGTCGCTGTCCTGGTTGTTGTCGATGCTTATCCAGTGCATTCCGGAAGCGGTAGGGCGGATCACGATCTCCGAGCTTCCCATCGTGCCTTCGGCAGACAAAATGAGCTGGTCGGCAGTGCTCCTGATCTTGATCTTGTTGGACAGAGCAGCCAGTTCGCGTACCTGTGCATTGCAAGGAGAGGGGTGGGGTGTCAGCACATGTTTCCGATGTTACATACATTTCACACATTACTGTTACTCACATGGCGTTGCAGGTCCGCGCTGGGGATGGAGAGGACGCGCTGGAAATTCGTGGAGGGTATGATCAGAGTCTCCTGTGGCAGCTTGAGCAGCTTCAGCTTGTTGGAAGTGCACGTGCGCTTGTCAGAGTTGATCAGCTGGATGGAGAGAACGTCCATCTCCTTGCTTGACATGCTGAACTCTAACATGAATCCTCCTGTGGTCAGGTTGCGCAGCATCTTGTAGAGGGCCGTGATGTTCATCCCGACCGTAAATTCAGACTTGCAGTAGTAGAACTCCGACTTGGCCTGGAGGTGCAGCAATGCGACCTTGACGGGGTCCAGGCTGATCAGCTTCATGCCGTCTTGGTTGAATGTGATGGGGCACTCCGTGATGAGGTCCTTGAGAAAATCGACCAGCAGCCTCCACTGGCTGAGGATTGCAAGCGAAGAGGCGGTGAGACAGGGTCAAATAACGCAAACAAGGTGTTTCAGCGCCAGAGAGACGCCACTGTACCTGGTTTGGCTCGAGCGCATGCACAGGATGCAATCGGGGCTCAAGTCGTCCACGGATCCGAGATCGCAGCCGGGCAGGGACGCGCTCGCCGCAGTCTTCGTGCCCGATTTCTGGCCAGGTTCTGCCATGGCGCTCTCTTGGGGGAGTTTTTGGAAGAGTGATGATGCAGAGTGATGGCAAAAGGACTCGTGACTGCGCAGATATATCAACTCGTCGCGAATCTGATATATTATTAATATTATTAGATTCAGCAACGCGTACGAAAAGATTCAGACTTGGATATACCGCTTAGGTATACCGCTGCAGGAACAGCATCTTTTTATGGAAGCTGCGGAATACCTCAGGCACTTCTCCAGCGTATTTTCTGAGATCGCCGCCGCGCTTGAGCACATCCTTTCCTTCCGACAAACATTTCCGGACATGTGCCGCATCTGTGTACTCGGGCTTGTTGAACTCCTGGTGAGAGAACGACTGCAGTTTTCTTGTCAGCTGAGCCGTGCTGAGAAAGGAGCTACAGTGCCACCCCCCATTGGGTGCTACCCGACCAGGATCGGCACGACGCAGCTCGTCTATTGAGGTAGCGGCGCAGAAACTGACTTTGTTGATGACAAAGGCTCTCATCCACTGTTCATCGGTTTGCCACTTCATGTTGTACATGAGCATCTTCATGTGAAGATGGATGGGGTCTCGTAGCTGGCCATAACAGTGCTGCTTGAGAGAGATGAGAAACTCTTTTCGGGGTATCTCGTCAACATCACTGCAAACGACAATGTACTCACGACTGGCGTATTTGTTTTTGATGTACGAGTGCGGATGGTCTCTCTGATGCTTCTCTCGATACCAGTGGTCCATACTGCCCTCCATGTACGACGACGATGCGGAGGCTCTGCGTTGAAGAGTCCACTTATGATCCGCTACCGCTGGTGCATCTTCGAGCTTGAGGACGGTGAGCTTCGGGTGGACGGGCAATGCTTCTGAGAGAAGGCATCCTTGAGAGTGCCAGAGAATGTGTATTTGCTCTCCACCATGACGAACTCGTCCACCACATCTTGGAGGTATTTCAATCTCAGTTCCAGGACTGGCTCGCCGTTGTAACAGAATACATCGATGAGGATCATGACTAGCGACGGTGTGCCAACATTAAAAACATCAGAAGAAATCCCAATTCAGCAGCTCCAGCATTCGCAGCTCCAGCAGCTGCCACTGTGAGACGCTCATGTATTTCCAGTAGCGGCGCATGTTATGGAGCGTGCAGAATTTGAACGTCATCTCTGCAGGTCCGCTCCATTTGATGGCCAGTCCGAGGCAGATGGCCAAATAACGCTCAGGCCCGTGGACATGCAGTTCGCAGTCAAATGCGTATTTCAGACGCGTCCACAGCACGAGCCCGGCCTCGTAGTAGAACGCTTGCAGTCCGTGCTCACGACAAATGGCCGCCATGAAATCTCTTTCCGCGATGATGTTAGTCACTGGGCATGCTCGTCGCGCAGACCCGAACACTGAAATCGATCCGACGCGGCTCATGTGCGCTGTGTGCCGTGACACTGGAAGTGACACTTGAAGTGACGGTGTCATCATCCTCAAAAAATGTAATATAAATTTATGCCGTGCGCATCTGACGAAAAATTTAGGTTGAACACTTCACCATTCAATCAAAATATGTTTCCATGCATCAAAAGCATGGCCAAAACCGCTACTCAAATACTCTCTGAAATCGGTATAGGCTTGAATCTCGGTCAGGTTTTTGAGAGTAAGCAAAACAGCAGACGGCCGGATCAGGTCAGACCTTGGCTGGCGGCTGTCAAGGCGAAGGGGTTCGGTCATGTTCGAATTCCAGTGACGTGGTACCCATCAGATGCCTGTGTGCTCGATGACTCAGAGTTCGTTCACCTGCTGGACGATGCTATACAGTACGCGGTCAAAATAGGACTGACACTCGTGATTAATGCGCACCATGAGAAATGGCTCTTTGATTATTATGACGGCAGTGACGTTTTCAACGCAAAGTTCAAGGCACTGTGGAGCAGGATTGCATACAAATACCGGGCGTACACACAACAGCAGCTACTGTTTGAGGTGCTGAATGAGCCCGACGGCAAGTTTGGCATAGGAAGCGCGTCAACGACTACTGGATGCATAGAACTGACGCGTACTATAAACAGGGTCGGCTATGAAGGCATTCGCTATGTGGATGCCACAAGGATAGTGCTGGTGCAGCCAAATGACGCTGGGAATATATGGGCAGTGCCAAGAGTGTATCCCACTAAGGCCACCCTGCCAGGCGCTGGTGCCGATAAATCTGTCGGCATCCAGTGCCACACATACGACCACTATAATTTTTGCTTGCAGGGTGGTACCAATGCCTTTTACAAGTCTGTAGATGACATCAGTGCCGATATTGGAAAACGTGTTGCCATGCTCATGAAGTGGCACACTGACATCGGTGGTCAAGATACGGTCGCGCTTCATCTTGGAGAGTTCGGTGTTGGAAGGCTGGACCAGAGACAGAGAGATGCAGACATTGTTCGGGCTTACTACAGGATCACGTCCAAGCTCTTCCGAGACAAAAGCATCTGCTGCACGGCGTGGTCAGATAATGGATGGTTTGCGCTGACTACGATGGATGCAAGCCGCCGTGTCACGTGGCCTTTCGGATTGGCTGATCAAATACTTTTGAAAAGCTGATGCGGCTGTTGCGTTACTGACGTACGCATGAGCAACATGTGTAGCCCTGCTATCGATCCGAGATTCAAGATTCGCGCGGTACTGGTTCGCGCAATAAACACTGCGAATCAGATTCAGGAGATTCGCGATTCGCGTTAAATATTGCGAACTGATTCGCGCGATAAATATCATGCCTCACACTGATTCGATTCACTCTCACACACACCAAGCGCTCAAACGCAAATATGGTCGCCACACAGTCCAAGACACGCGCAGACCTGAACAAGGAGATAAAGGCGCGCAAGCAATCGAGGAAAGTGAAGCGGACTACAGAGGGGCGGTATACATATGATAAGGCAGTTCAGGAGGCCGAGAGCCACGGATTCAATGTCATAAGGGACGAAGCCGCGTGGAACGCCCAGGCTCCGGTCAGACCCAGCATGCGGACGCTTCGCATTGTTGACAGAAACCAGATATGCTTGAACAGCATCATGAGTGGTGATGCTAGACCAGAGGCTCCGTCAGAAGAAGAGAAGGCGGCATCCAATGCCAAGAGGTCTAAATCACATAAGGACCGTGACCTGGGCCAGAAAAACTGGCACGAAGCGAGTGGTATCAGAGCTGCGCTGCGCATCTTGGACCCAGAAGGACTGGTGGAGACCGCACCTCTGCCAGACAGTCTAGGAGGTGATTTTCAACTGAGGTTGAAGGCGAGCGAAAACCTCTTGTTCGCTGGCGGCCAGGCCAAAACTGGCACCGGCAGTGGGGACGCACGTGTCAACTTGCATGTAAAGAAAAAAGACGGAGAGGCAGGAGAATGTTACGAGGGGCACATTCTTCTCGGGGTGATTTATACCATCGCCGACAGAGATGCAGCGCTTAAAGAGATGGACACATTTGACGTTGTCCCGGAAGTTGTAGTGGAGCAGATATTCCTATACCAGTCTGCTGCAGACCTGCCTTGCACCAGCCTCCAACCTTACCCTCGGCGTAAAAAGAACGACAAATACGGCGATACCCTCTACGTCGTCGGCTTTGATGACGATGCACGGCTTTGCCGTATGCGCGAGACTTTCATCAGACTCGTGCAGGAGAGGGCGACGTGGGAGAGTGAACAACTGTGGTTCGCAATGGGGCCCAGCACCCCGAACACGTGCGTTTCCGAACAACATGCATCAGAGGTGCTCAACATCAAAGCTCTGGCTGAGCTTGTCGGGTTTGCTGCGCTGCGAGTACCGGAGCGACAGAATGAGACAGTCGATGTCATCTGGAGATTGAACGACGACGACGTCCGCATCGGTGTGAAGACCGCTTCCACTCAGGGCAAAGGTTTTGGGTTTGACCTGGGTAAGCACCCCCACGATGAACACTGCCATCTTGTGTTTGCGTTCTACAAAAATGCCAACGGAAAGCGCACACATGTGTCTGTCATCTCAGCTGGACGTGTTTATGCGGAACGCGAGGTCCAAGTCAAGCATGAGGCCTTCTGCTGGTCCAAAACAAACAATGAGGATGTTCTGTTCGAGACGATGGTCGACCTCACCGAGCCAGACGCCAAGGACAGCTTGATCGCACTGGTGATGAGCCTTATGCCTTGAGCTGCGATTGACCGGCAAGGATCTGGCACTGGATGGGATGTTCCCCCTAAATAAACATGTTTTCCGAGCTTTATATCATCACAGTGTGTTTGGCTTCTTTACCGCCTTGTCTGTGCACATTAAACACGCTAGCGTGTCACATGACATGCACTCAGTGATACCAGATGGAACATGAGCATAACATGAGCATCAGTGATACAGCAATTGTATTATTTGCGCGCGCATTCCTCTGTCTGGAACTGCTTACATGTATGTCGTGTTCTTCTCGTGCTTCATGCGCGCACCAGTCACGGGGTGTGTGCACTGTGCCCATTCTACCTCACTGGCATGCAAGCGCCTCATGACTACTTCGCCTACTGCAGGTGAAAAGATCCCCCAAATGCATACTCTCATGCAGCCGTTCGTTGAGAATGCGCGACATGTGATGCTCGCCAGCTTGGATTCATCGCCGCAATGTCGCTCCACGCTGCGCATGATGCTCGTGCATGCGTCAGCTGCTCCCGGTAGCCACTTTCTGCCGTCGGCGTCGAACCTCAGCATTCTGCAGAAGGTGATGCCGTCTGCGGTCCCGAAAGTCACCTTGACATATGTCGTCGGCTCGGCAGAGAAGGCATCTGCGATGGCTGCGGCGACCGTGGATGATGTGATCGCGTCGTCGACGAGGGCTGGCCCTCCTCCTATCTCCGAATACGCGTTGCTGCTGATGCCGAGTCTTTCCACCTGCTGTGTGAAGCTCTGTAGAGGAACAAGAGTAAATCCGGTGTCGGCCGCCCAGACAGCCGATTCGATCCGCATCAAGCAGCGGCGTGTCTCTCCGCTGGGCGGCGCAGGATATGAATCGACTCGGTGCCGGCGCGCCACCAGCGCCACTTTGAGCGTCGGTGCTCGGGCGCACATCTGGCGCATCTGCTGTGCAAACTCGTGCTCTGCTAGCGTGGTACATATGATGTCGTCACCGCTGAGCTCGAAGTCTGCATTTCCGGCACCGTTGCCGATCATAATCATCGCACCGCGCATGCCGCAGCGCGCCCACGTGAGCGTGACTTTCTCCCCGGCACAGCCGTCGAACTTCATCACCTCCGCTATCCACCTCTTGATGTCTCCGATGTCGCAGACCTGCCTCAGCGGCGGCGCCGACATGCTGACTAGGTGAGCGTGCATGGCTTCCCCCGCGACGTTGTCGTCTCCTCCGCTCGTAGCGAAGTACTGCTCCCCTAGCAGATCTTGAGCGATGTCGGAGTCCTGATTTACGTAGGTGTCGTAGTCGCAGCCCCTGTCCGCCACGTCACTCAGTCTGAGTCTACTTTCCATGTCGCTCGCACTTGACATCCTCGCTTCGAGATCACCGAAGTAAGGCGATTTGCAGAAGGCGCATGTCAACTCTGCCCCTTTCGAAGTGCCTTGGCCGCGCGAGTACTGTATGAAGCAGGAGTTGCAGATGGCTTTGTGGCAGTTTTCTCGGGGGCACACGACGTAACTCTTCCCCTGCGATCCGCACTCCAGGTCGCATCCGTCGTCCTTATCGCGCTTCATCCACGCCTTGATGGAAGATAGAATATCCTCGCACATGACGCCGCCGAGGACGGGCATCAGGAGGCCGTCGAAGCAGATGAAGTAGTTGATGCGCCTGACGGAGATGGACGGCCACGAGAGGAGCTTCTGCAGCTGGGCGACGGATGCGTTGTGTCTGACGATGTATATCGTGGCGGAGTCATCAGTTTTGACGGCTGAGGCCAGAGCAGCTCTAGCCCTCGTCGGTGCTGCGGCCTTACCGATGATTTCCACTTGGTGATGTGTCTCGGCTCGCAGATGGGCGGCTAGCGCCTGCGGATCCATGGTGCTCATGTTCAATGTTCTCACCCTTATCGACACAACTCGTTGTGTGTAAGGTGTCCCCTCATTTCGAGATTTCGGAATGCGTGTCGTTTCTCCATGAATCAGTTGGTATTTCTCCTTGTTGAACCAGTTGGCGTTTCTCCGTGTTAAAGTCACAGCAGACCATCCGAGGGATATACAGCGCCATAGCAGGGCCCAGCACCCCAAGCCACCACCTCTGCGCCGAGCCAAGAGGATGGAAGAATGCAGCATCTGCTACAATCTGCCCCGCAAGCTAGGCGTGCTGCACTGCGAGCACGTTTTGCTACCCGTGCATACGGACTTGGCAACTCAGTCAAGGGAACCCCACATATCCCATGTGAAAGGCACCAGTTGCCCCTTGTGGGCCAATTGCACCAGTGCGGTGACTGTATCCACTATAGGGCCAAACTGAAACACTCAATGCGAAAGAAGACGGTCAAAATAACAATTTCACGACGAAAAGTAATACAATGATATTACGCGAGGAACAATGCGCCGTTGACCCAGTCCAGCATCGCGAAAGCATTGGCAGCCGCATCGTTGACACTCTTGATGACGCCCCTCAGGTCGGGTCCAAAATATTCCTTGAATGGAAAAAATCACACTCCTCCCCGAGCGTGAGGTGTTTCACATCTCCCCCACTTGCACTCTCTGAATGCTTCCATCATCGCTCCCACCATATGAATCTGCATGTAAAAAGGATCGTCGATCGGGAAACACCAACTAGGGCACTTGAAAAGTCCAATGGCAAGTCCCCTATCCTGAACGAATTTGCGTATGTAATTCTTGTTTTCAGGGGTGGAGGTACGCTGCTTTTTCTTCGCCTGCATTGTCGTTGCCATCGTCTCTCAGTGTTGTGCCTCGAGATTATATAGAAGTGATTCTGAACACATAGGCGTCCGAAGGCGAGTACCAACGAGAAAGTGGCTTTTCAAAACGCGCCGCGCCACCACTTCGCGCTTACAAGGAGGCTAAATGTCGTTAATGTCGCTAAAGATCGCCAGCAAGAAAGGTGCTGCACCGGACCCGGATGCCAGTGCCGATGCCAAACGTGCATACACGGCACCTGAAGGAGAGGCAGGTGGCGACGCTGGCGGTGGAGGTGGCGGTGCGGCACTCTCTGCGGAGGACGGGTCAGCAGGGGATGCCGGTGGGGGCTCCGCAGCAGGTGTAGGTGGTGTTGGTGCTGCCGCAGTGATCGAAATTGAAAGTGACAAAGATACGAGCAGCGTGTACCAGGCAACAGAACTAGATGCCGCTTTCATCGAGCGAGATGCCGCTCTCTATGCTTTCCAGCAAGAGGATGCGATTGCTGCCGAGTAAATACAATCCTACCTGTTGCCTTTCTCACACCACGCTGCTCGCGCTGCTTGCAACTGCGTCTACATTATCACGCTCAGTCACTTTGCCCTGCCGTATGATGACATAAGGGCTCCGTTTGATGAGGGAGTCGCTCATTCATCTCTGAAAACTACTTTATATTCAGAGGCCTGAAAGTAGTTAAGGTCATGCTACACAATATCAGCAGCAGCACCACCCGGCAATGGAAGGTGGTAAATCCGATAACACACAGTAACTCACAGGGAGTCACTACCGCCTAGAAAAACACCTTTTCTGAACACATACGGGACGGTTGACTGGTGGTACGTGTTCTGGAGATAAGCAAGCGCCTCGACGGCGTCAACATTGTCGTCGAGCATGATTCTGTAGAAGAGCGGCTCTCGTTGGATAGCGCGTAACGTGTATCCGCAGTGCGACATGCCTATAATCATGCTCTCCTCTTGGTCGATCAACTCCTTAATAACCGGTAGACAAACATCGTATCTCATCGTAATGGTGCTACACACAGTTACACAGTTGACACATATTTTTTGGTCGTTGCCATGCAGCAAGGTTCATAACATGATTCGCGCACGGCTCCCGGAACCTTTGAACCCGAATCCCCGAATCCTGAAACCCTGAATCTTTTAGCTGCGCGATATACCCTTGAATCCTTGAATCTGCAAAATCCTGAATCCTTGAATCTGTATATTATGTTTTCATACGGCAGGAGCTCACACACTCAGAGCATATGACTATCATCGGCAGACACGTGTGCAAGAGGCGCAACGGCGCTTACAGCTGTAGGGGGAGGCACCAAAATCGATATGTCAAGTTCACGAGCCGCTCTACGCGCGGAGCAGCACGTGATGTCAAGGCGCCGTCACTCTACTTCTGGGACAAATCCCTAAAGTCGTTCAAGGAGGAATTGGAATTTGTGGTGCAGGAGAAAGGGGGTTCAGTAGAGTTGCATGTCGCTCCACTCCCAGACGGGCTGAAAAGCGTCCTCACCAAAAAACAACAGGCGAGCTTCTGGTGGACGGCGCAGCATGTGTGCAAAGAGATGATGGACAGAGGGACGAAATGCGACATGGACCGATTCATCGCAGAGGTTCGGCGCAAGGGCGTGTGCGAGACACTCCTCGACAAATTCAAGTGGCACGACGTCGCATATGACGAGCACAGGGAGCTCAGCTTGCACAAGAGCGCTGTGGAGTTCGTAGCCAGCTCCATCAACGAGATCATCCCTCCTGTGACAAAGCAGGCTCTCCAGCTGTGGAACAGCTACGACGGGCCTGCATCAGAGTATCCAGCATACTCATCGGATACGGCGCTGCTCGCCTCGCACTTCGGCGTGAAGACCGGAGGGGGCGTCACCCCCGGCATGCAGCTGCTGCTCGACAAGCGGTTCTTCGTCACCAGGGAGTTTGAAGGAGTGGCGTATTACAAGACGCCGGACGTCGAGCCAGTGAGAAGGCGTTGTGCGCGGCGCTGAGCGAAATCTGCTTGCGCCCGCTGATCGGTGCGTCTGAGTTCTCAGAGAAGACTTTCGTTGAGCACGATGCAGGTCAGCTGGCTGCGATGACGGTGATGTTCAAGCACCACTGCACGGTCGTCACGGGACTGGCGGGCTGCGGGAAGACGGCTACCACGTCAACTTTCCTGAGGAGTTGCGAGTCCGCCGGAGTCATCGCCCCGTCGCACGCAGCCAAAACAGTCATCCAGGAGAAGTGCGCCCAGGCAGGGTGCGGGGGATTGGGCTTCGAGGTGGTTCAGTTCACCCGGCTCATGGGCAAGGCGAGGAGCAGCGACAGGTCCATCGCGTTCCTTGAGGCCATGGGCTGGGTGGACGAAGGAGAGAAGCGTGAGGGCGAGGATCGCGTCCCCGCACATATTGACGATGTGGCGTACGCTATCGACAACTGAATCTACAGTGTTGACCGCTTCCATCTGTTTGTTCAATGTACCATGAAGTCAACATTTTTATATACAATATGAAGTAAAGTGCAAGTAGATGGACAGCCTAATCCAGCAGTACTCGAGACCTGCAGCTCTAGGCGGCGACCGCGACATGGACTCTGCCATAGCAAACAGACAGTTACAGCTCCCGAAGGCAATGCAGGGGAGTACCGCTCAACAGCCCGCAGTGTTCCCGATTGGAGATGCCCTCAGCGGCGTGAACGTCGTGTATGAAGAAGGGATTTTCAGGGTCGGGACTATTTATTCCACACAGAAGTATAATGTGCCAATCGGATTGGGCGCCCCGCAGCAACGCCAGCCATCCAACACAAATTTGGTCGTAGAATACAAATTTAAATAGGCTCGTGTAAACCGTAATATTTTTAATCTGAGACAACTGCGTGACCGATCACTCCACACACAGATTGCGCAATGAAAGCGATGCTCACAACTTGCGTCAGGGTGCCTTTCACCGAGAGCGCGGAGCAGAGCAGGTGTGTGCAGGAGCTCACAGTTTTGCAGAAGGCGCTGAGCCCGCTCTCTGATCCGGGTACGCTGATCGCCTACAACATCAAAGATACACTTCATGGCAAGGTTCTTGAGGTCCCCAAGTTCTGGGGGCTGGACAATTTGGAAAAGTTGGGAGCGGTATCTGTTGAAGACCATCAATTCGAGGGCGTGCGTTTAGAGGATGAGGATGTGGTCTCCGCCATCACGCAGCTGAGGCCTCATCAAGTGGAGGCGACAGAGTCCATCATGAAGGCATTTTCGAAGGAGTACGGAGGCGGCGGACTTCTCGTGCTGCCGTGCGGCTACGGAAAGACGGTCACAGCACTCCATGTGGCGGCAAAAATGGGCGTCAGGGGCCTCATCGTGTGCCATACCGATGTGCTGGTGACGCAGTGGGCAGCGGCCATCGTACAGTACTTCCCCAACGCCCGCGTCGGGTTGATCAAGCAGAACACATTCAATGTCGACGACAAGACGCATGTCATAGCCTCTCTCAAATCCTTGGCGGTGCGAGATTATGACATGCAGACAGCAGGGTGTGAGCTCATGATTGTAGATGAGGCGCATCATGTGTGTGCTCTCCAGTTGAGCAGGGCCGTGGCGAATGCGGGATGCAAGTACAGGCTAGGCCTGTCTGCCACGCCGACCCGCCCCGACGGGCTGTCAGACTTTTTGGCATGGAGCATCGGAGAGATAGTATACGAGGTGACGAGGCCTCCTGCCGACGATTTGAGGGTGTTCGCTGTCATGATGGGCGACGGCCCGGTACGCACCAAACTCATAAGCAGAGGGGGAAAGGATGTGAGCAACATCGCAGGCATGATAAATCTGCTCACCGACATGACGAATGCGAGAGCCGACATGCGCCAGCGCGTAGCAGCGGCATGGATACTGCTGTGCGCATCCAAGCGACGCAAGATCATCGTACTGGCGGACCGCATAAGCCTCTTGCGCGATTTGGATCGAAGGGTAAGGGACTCGGTCACCACGTCGTTCCTATTCGGCGCGGCCAAGAAAGCAGAGCGCGCGGCAGCGGGGGACGCGCAGGTGGTGTTCGCCAGCTACGGTCTAGCAGCAGAAGGCCTTGACCTCCCGCTCGATACGCTCATTCTAACGACTCCCCGCTCAGGCGAAGGGGTCATCACTCAGACAGTGGGACGGATTCAGCGTGGCAGAGGGCGGCCGCCTCTTGTGATTGATATCGTAGATGCCGTTCCGCTATTCCTCAGCATGTTTGCCAAGCGGCTGCGCGTGTACAAAAAGCTGGGGGCTAAGATGACCAAGTACGATGAGAACCGGGATGTTATCGCTTGATCTATGCAGAAAAGCATCGTACATTTGAGGTCTTGCACACCCCATAGCCGCCTGTCGCTGATGTTACTGAATAGCACAATAATTGCACATATTCAAATTCAGACCTCTGCTCTGCTTTCTTCTTTTTGCCTGCTTTGTGTCTGTACTCCTGCTGCCTGCCTGCTGCTGCCCACGCAATGTTCTCTATTTGAACATCGCCCCGTGCTGGAACGCTTTGACCTAAGGCAGTTTAGCCAGGATCTGCGTCAGCAGTACCTCAATGCGCTCGGCGCGAGCGTCCACCTCTTCAGCGTGATCGTTCGCCTCCGTAGTGCTCTTGTAAATCGCCTGCGTAGTGCTGTTCTTCATGTCCTGAAGCAGTTCCTCGATGCGCTCGGCGCGATCGTTAGCCTGCGTAGTGCTCTTGTTGATCGCCTCCGTAGTGTTGATCTTCTGAATCTCCCTCATCACATGTTATCCAGGCCCGTCAGCTTGACCTCCACACGGTCCAAGGGCTCCCATTTTCACCTGTCGGTTTGTTGTGCGTTCTGTCGAGCGCACGATCTTCAACACCGAGTTACACTTCAGAGTTTGTGAACACGCTCGACCTTATGGAAACACTCCCGCACATTATACTTGCAGCACCGTCATCAGCAGTGTCATGCTGTGACTAGCATGGCTGTGCTTTTTCTGCACCTGGTCCCTGGTCCCTGCGGATGTGCGCTGCTGTCCCAAATGCTTCAAAGAATCATAGCTGTTGTGTGCCTGCTGCCTTACAACAGATGGCGCGAGTGCTGCTGCAGCAAAAGTGTTTTGAGCAGCTCGTGACGAATGCCACAGTGTGACTTGAAGTTGAATGCGACTATGGTTCTGATCTGAATTTGAAGTTGCATGCGACTGTCTTTGGCCCTCAGCCTGCGCTGCAAACGGGCATTGGCCTCCATGGTCATTGAGCATGCTCTGTGGGTCTTTTTGTTGACGCAATGATAATTTGAGGCCTGTTGTGTGGTGCAGTGAAAGCGCTGCAGCACTGCGGTCGCGTGTTGCATGCAAGCGCGGCGTGACACGTCATCACACCTATGCAATGACTTAAGTCCCTCCGCGCCTCAACTTGGGGGCTGATCTGTGCCTGCACTAGAACGAGTTTGCAGACACTTGCTGTGTAATTTGCATCTAGCACAACAGGGGAGATCTCGCTACCTTTCAGACCAGTTGGTTGCATGCTCAATTCCTACAAGCACTGCGACACATCCACATGGTGGACTGAAGTCACCGCGTCAGAACCAATATGTACATTTGATCCACCACGCGAGTCGTCGGATCATGTGTGAGTAGAGTCCCCGCTTACTTTTCCCCGAGCAAGACAAACAACACCACCACACCATGTGAAGCCTCCAACACGCAGGACTTAGCCCTCTGCGGCGGCCCTCCTTGCCTCATCACCAGCTCGCCAGTACGGCAGCAACACCAGCCGCCGCATCGGCACTTCAAGATATGCCGAGCTTCAACCTGCAGCTCCCACGGCGAAGGTCAGTGCGCCTGGCGATGGATAGTACCATTGCTCCCAGTTTCATGCCGGATGGGTACATGGGCGATATCCTACGCTTCGTGCTCCACCGACGTGCCTGGCAGCGTACATGCCTGTCAGCATGCTCGCACAGACACCATCTTTATTGATGCATCACAAATCACTCGTAGCACTCCCGTTTCCTTCCCTCGTGTTTACCACTCCACTATACACAAATTTGGGACACTTTGAACTGCTTGTTGTCGCTGATACTATCATGCAGAAGCGAAAGTGTTGGGACAGCAATGGCATTGGCGTCCTGGCGTATGCACTCGGAGCAACTCAGCAGGAATGTCGAATGGCACGCATGACAAGGCTGCAGCGATACAAGTGTTTGTACTTATGGCCGTGCTCGTTCATTCTGGTTAACGGCATGACATGCCGGCAGTTAGCGAGTGCACAACTGCACAGCAACGCACATGCAATCGTAGAGCGCATCACATGCGATTATTGCCCATGCTAGACTACCATGCCTCGAGATCACCCAAGAGGAGCTGTGCTCATAATTCGCTAGTGAAGGCAGGGACGCAGCTGAACACGCCTTGAAAAATGCCTAAGGAGCCAATCATCAGCAAAAGTTGCCTCACGAGCAACCAGAATCGAAATATCCTCCGGCCTCAAAGAGATTTGCAAACCACACCTGCGACTTTTTAGCAAACTCGCGGAAAGCCGCGTCCAAGTCAGGTCCCAGAGCAACATTGCGAATACGATCCTCTGTGTGCGCAACAGGGACGCACACTATCCCGCACATGCACCTCGCGAAATTATCGTTTTCGTCGTCGCAGAAGTCCTTGTCTCTATAATCAAGAAAAGTGCGAAACGTGAACTGCTTGTCGGGCCATATGTCGCCAAACTCACCACCCGATTCCTCCTTGATGAGGCAGGTGACGTACTTGGTGAGTTTGTCAGGGATGAATTGGTCGTACAGCGGATAGTAGGGCAGTGGTAAACGCCAGCCTATGTCTCTATACTCAAGTATCTCGTAGTCCGCCCACACCGGATTGTCTGCCACGTTGGACCAGTTATTGTAGGAAGCCAGCCAAGATCCTTCACCAGCCTCGCGGGCGCTAGTCATCTGGGAGCACCGGTAGTCTGCAGCGGGAGGCAGGGGCTGCTTGGTTATCTCGGATGTGGGGGTGAACGATGTTACGATGGCGGCATTCACCTCCGCCAGGAAGCTGCGCACCACGTCGTTGGGTAACTCGTTCAGGGTGTTGATGACGGTCGAGAAGTGTATGTGGTCCCAGGAGCACCTGTTTAAGTCCGCCATCTCCCGCTGCACCTGTAGCCACGCCCCCATGCCCGCCAGCACCCACGGCATCACCGACACCAGGTCAGAAGCGGCAATGGCGGCGGAGGGGTACGTCCGCCGCACCAGGAAATCGAGCCCGCGGTCCGAGCCTGCGAGTATGGACTCGTACTGGTCCAGCAGCGCAGCGACACGGTTGACCTGGGTGGCGCTGTAGCCCCTGCCGATGTTGTACTTGTACTTGGCTCGGTGAAGGCGCCCGGGGTCACCTAGACCGCCGGCGACGTGTGCTCCGCGGCCAGTGGGGAAGTTGATGGTGCTCAGCTCGCTCAATACGAAGTCAATGTCCGCCTTGAATGAGACGAGCTGACCGGCTAAAACGTCGCGCCTGAGCTCGAGCAGGTCTGCGGCGAGGTTCTCGATGGCCTTCCAGATTGCGGCAATGTCGGGCTGGTACGCCGCTGGCGTGTTGGGCGCCGACAAACAGCTGTATATGTTGTTTGCCGCGCCGGGGATCGACACAACTATGGCGGCAAGGTTGGCGGTGAATAAAGACGCGATGAACCCTACGACGGTGCCTGCTATGCTTAGGCCGCACTTGACGTCGGCCGGGTTCACCTGCAGATCACGGCCGCCGCCCTCAGGCTCAGGCTTGGGCAAGACGTTGCAGCCGCAGGGCAGCACGTACAGCCTCTGGCCGGCGCTGATGCCGTTGTCGCCGGCGCCGCCGCAGAGGCCATTCATGGTGTCAAGTGTGTCGACCGTCATACCATTGGCTGTGGCGATGGCCGCCTTGGTGTCGCCGGGCGCGACACTGACCACCGAGCACACCAGCAAGCGCTGCTCCTTCCCGGACGCGCATGACGGCAGCAGGTCTGCTCGCAGAGGTAGGTGGGCGTCAAGTCAGAAACAGAAGTGCGTCAACGGCTGCGCGTGCACGACTCGATCTTGTACGTCCTCGTAGAAAATTAGGATCCGCTCCGCTCATCCGCGACCCTGAAAGCCAAGAAGCAACCGAGGCGCTTGTCCAGTAGTAAAGTCTCCAGGACAGAACTGGTATTGAAGTTGGGTTATGGCATGCTGTAGCCCGATGTCAGGGGCATCTGCCGACTACTCGCTTGTTGAAGTTGATATTGATCCTGATGTGGTATTGAACTTCAACGGTGATATTCAAACTTCAACTTCATGCTAACTTCAACTGTCATATCACTGCTCAACGTGCAATAGCATGGCTCCACCAATCTCAACTTCAACAACCAAGAGCTCTTCTGGTGCGTCTGAGTGAGGCCAACAACCTTCTATTATCTAACTTCAACAGTTTGAGGGTCTTGACTGACCTCACTATAGCATAAGTGCTCGGTTGCTTTATGGGTTTCAGGGTCGCGGATGGGCGGAGCGGATCCTTAAATTCAGGTTTTGTACTTTTATTATATTCCACTTGTGGCTGTGGAAATGCCATGTTGTAGGTGTGTCCTTGTTTTCACTCTTGGATGTAGCATGCAAGCTTGCACGCCACACCCCGCCCCCCACATCACCCCCAACAAAGCACTCGCAAGCGACTGTCCCCCACATACTAGCAGGCATACTAAACAAAGCTACAAGACTCTCCCCCCACAGACAGACCCATCTAAGGGCCACGCAGCTCCACGCAGACTCCATCTCAAAGTTTTGCATGCAGGCCAAGGTCACCATAGTGGGCACTGAACTGGAGATTGTGGCTATCTACGTAAACCCCGTTATCATGAAGATAAGCAGAGGGAGTCACTGGGCGCCAGGCGCTGACGCTAGGTTCTGTACTTCTTTTCTATCAGCAATCCCATGCAGATTCACAGCCAAGTTACGGATCGTATGCGAATTTCAGCGCTCTCACCTCTGAGCTTTTCAGCGGCATCCGGGCACCGTCCGCTGTTGCCATTGCCAGGTTCGCCGCTCCCACCTGCAGGTCCCGGTGGCCCTGGCTCGCCTCGCTCTCCTTGCTCACCTGCAGGCCCTTGCTCGCCACGCTCACCGGCAGGGCCTGCCTCGCCAGCGGGGCCTGCACAGCCTGGTGGGCCTGGCGGGCCAGGTGCGCCCACAAGCTGGGCGGCGCACTCATCGCTCAGCAAGGGACATGCGCCAAACGTTAAGGAGCGCCCTCCCTGCGGCTGCGCGCCTCTGAGGCCCTGAGGTTGACGGCGCTCGTCGGCACAAGTCAGCACAAAGAGGGCCAGCAGCCCAGGTGCAACACCCCTCATCGCCGCCTACAAGACAGAGTAGCAGTTGTGGATCGTGAGGCTTGGTTTGTGAAACTTTGTTGATTCGCGACAATTGACCACGTCACAATGTCAGCATAAAACTTCAGCGGACGCCATTACAAATTTGCCGTACGCCGAAGCGTTCCGAGTGGCTTTGCTTGGGGCGCAGTAAGTATGGCATCGCCTACACATTACGCAATGCTTGACGTATACCGCCGTATCGCTTGCACCTCACAACCCTGCACGCCTTACGTACAGCCCAATACGCGTCAACGATATAAAGCTCGCTGTAATTTTCGCCTATTGACATGGTGGCCATTCACGGAGGCGCCCTGGAGCCACTCACAGACCCGCTCATGTGAGTCGTCAGATGATGGCAGTAGTGATGAGGACAGACAGCGCGTCGGGCGCCAGCCCTGCTTGTGTCAGCCCCGATCGCAGAGGAGCCGGGTGGGCGGTGCCGAGCAGGGTCACAAGGGGGGGCATGATGGTGATTGAGTCATCTTGAATCGGTGGCAAGCATGTGTGAGTGTGGGCGGAGTGGCAGGAGCAAGAGGAGTGCGTGTGCTTGCTGCCATTTGTGTAGGAAAAAATTGTGAACGAAGCGTATGATTGAACGAGATCGCAAGTACAACAGACGACCGAGCATCATGCAAAACGCAAGGCGCAGCGGAAACAACACGCCTGATAGGTCCCATCCACAACGAAATGTACGCTATGCGGGTGCTACACATGTGCGATGATTGTGTAATTGTGTGACACAACGTCTCGTCGCTGCGTCGGCATCATACAACTTCACGGCCTCATTTACGATCAAAACGAGACCGCCCACCCAGGGCACTGCCGCTGCTGCGGCTGCGGCGGTCATACGGACCATGGCGAGAACCGTCTGCTTGGCCGTGAAAGCTGTAGAGAGCATGGACAAGGAGGCCATGGAGCTCGGCAAGCCGCAGCGGACGCCGGTGCTCGAGTGCCTGGTGGACATGCTGGCGACGCTCGTCACGGCCCTGCTGCCTGCCTTGCTGCTGCCTTCTGCTGCTGCTGCCTCCCTCTGCTGCGTGCCGATGTTTTCAACCAACTTCAACTCCACGGCCAGCACAGATAACGCGGGAAGGATTCAGAGGGGTAGAGGGCGGCCGCCTCTGGTGATCGACTTCGTCGATGCCGTTCCGCTATTCCGCAGCATGTTTGCCAAGCGGCTGCGTGTGTACACGAAGCTGGGGGCTAAGCTTACCAAGTACAATGAAAACCGTGACATTATCGCGTGAGCTGCACTACGTAAACAATATCGCATCATGCATTTTAGGTCTTGCATACCCCATCGCCGCCTGTCGCTGATGTTACTGAAAAGCACAATAATTGCACATATTCAAATCCAGACCTCTGCTCTGCCTTCCTTCTTTTTTGCCTGCTGCTGCTGCCCCTGATGCCTCTGCCTGCTTTGCGTCTGTACTCCTGCTGCCTGCCTACTGCCTGCCTGCTGCCTGCCTACTGCCTGCCTGCTTCCTGCTTAGTGTCTGTTATCCTGCTGCACTGCCTGCTGCACTGCCTGCTGCACTGCCTGCTGAGTGTATGTGACCAGCACGTACACACTGAGATAGATGGACAATGTCGCAGTTGTGCCAGCACGTACACAACGAGGTAGATGTACAGTGTCGCCGTCGTGCTCAAAAGAACTCGGCACTCTCCTGCTGGAGTTTCTCCAGCACTGCAGGCTCCACGAGCTCGTCATAAATGCTACTCCCCCTTTGAAGATAGAGCGCTCGCACTTGAGCTGCCAGCGTTTTGGCTCCGTTCTCGTACTTGCTCTGGTCCTCGGCATCCTGATTATGCAGCCACTCCTTTCGTGTGACCGCTGCCAACGTCAATGCCTCGTGACGTAGCTCGGGAGTCATGTGTGCCAATGGCATATCTATTGACACCGTGGTGTTCGCCAGCTGTGAGTAGCGCAGCACTGAGACAATGCGCACCATCTTTCCACTGTGACACACTATGATGCCTTCTTCAACGGCAGATGCCAACGCAAGGCCCAACGACTCCATTGATGAGTGCTGCAGCTCGCTGTCCTCCTGCTGCTTAATTTTGGTTACCACAGCATTCAGTAAGTCACGCTCGCTACACCCGAACGCGTTGCTGTAGATTCGTAAACTCAGTATTACCGCCGTTATGCTGAACATGTGGCGCCACGATGCGCGATGAGCGCAAAATATTAAGACCAGCTTCCATCTTCCTTGTGTCTTGCGGAGGCTATCTGTTGTGATATTCCTCCATCAAGGCAGTGATGGCCTGTCTTGCAGCGCTTACCACAGTGTGATCATGCACGTTGTGACGGTCAGCGTCACGGCGCAACTCTGCAAGCACCGCAACTCTGTCATCAATGCCGCGCCTCTGTGCCGTCAAGTGGCTCTCTTCGTTTTCAGTCACGACCTCAGCCGATTGATAGGCTTCCCACGCACGTGCCTGGGCGCAATACCGCGACAACACTTGCGCATAATGATCATGCTTCTGCATTAAATGACAGCTAACAACCAGACCGGGTTGACATGGCATGCTGATGGCGTCGCTTGGCACATCTACGTCTGCGATCAGCGACTGCAGCGCACCGTCTATACTATCGTTCATGTCGGGCTGAAGTGGTAATTTGAGCATGGCCTCGTACAGCTGGATCGCCAGGTCGTTATCGGGCCTCAAATGAGGGTACTGGCCAAGCCGGTACATCTCTGCCATCCGAAAGCTGTAAATCAATCCAGGATCTGCTCTTATAAATTTGGTGACGAGAGTCTGCAAGGTAGCGTGTGCGCCAGAGTATGCCACCTGCGCTCGTGCTGCAGACATCAGCTGCGCTTGAAGACTCTGCGGCTACATGATGTGCAGAAAATTGTACCTCTCTCCCATGCGCAGTTCGTGTGCGACACTGTTCTCAAATGTTGTTGCATCCGGTAACCACGAGCGCAGCCTCAGGGCACGCAAGCTCGTTGTTGCCCTGCAACATTGCGCGCAATAGTCAATCATGAGCATCGTACCATGCTTACAACTCTTAAGTGCACCGAGCAGTAGCACAGCAGCCAAACACCAGCACAGAAATAGCAACAGGAACACCAGCACTGCAAAACACCGAGGAGTGCATATCTCGCAAATTTCTGATGACTGTATCGCAAAGTTATGATTGGCAGCACTGCTGTTGTATGTGAGCATCCGATCGATTACACATGTGCCAAATGTTGCGGACAGGGGCAACCGTTGGCGAGCGCCCACTGGACCAGCTTCAAATGCCCCCTTGAAGTCAAGGGGCACCCGTTGTCGTGCCCCCACTGCTTACTACTGCTGCCTGTCCTGCTGGCTGCCTGCACACTGCTGCCTGCCTACTGCTGCACTGAGTGCTGCTGCCTGCCTGCTGTTGTCTGCCTGATGCTGTTGCGCCACTGCTGTTGCGCTTTGCCTGCCTTCTGCTGCCTGCCTGATTTGTGGCTGCACTCCTGCTGCATGCCTGCTGCTGCGGTGACTTCTGACTCTTGCCTACTGCTGCCTACTGCTGCTGCATGCTTTGTGTATGCCCTCATGCTGCGCTGCCTTCTGCTGCTGCTGCCTCCCTCTGCTGCGTGCCGATGTTCTTGAACCAACTTCAACTCCACGGCCAGTACATGCCAGCCCCAACCATTGTGAAGATTATCAGCACAGCCTTGCCGGCAATCCTGTTAACCGTGCGTGAGGTGCTGCGATCTTGAGATCCATGAGGATATTGTTGATATTAGCAGCGCTACGAGCCGGCGCGGTGCAGGCCTCAGCCGGCCTAAGAGAGCTCGTTCCTACGGCAGCAGCAGATGCAGCGTCATCAACTGGCCTGGATCGCTGCGGGGCCGATGGATTGGGGATCCTCTCAGCGGACCAAACAACCTGCTGTCCTGCAAGGTTTGTGGGCGCGATTGCATTGTGCGGGTGCGAGAGCTGTGTGGTCGCTGTCTGTCTCGCATCTTGGTCTTCATAAGTGCATTTCGATGTCTGCGAGTCTTGCAAAAAGATCTTCTGAGATCGACCAGCTGGAGCAGTTGGCTGAAGCGGGTTGGCAACTGTTACCGTACATGTCTGACTGCTCTATCTGCTTACATACGGCTATACAATCACAGGTGTAAATGGCCGTAAACGTCGCAAAGCAACAGCTGCCTTTGGTGTTGAGCAGTTTTGGCGTTGTGGGTTTGTATCTTCTAGCAGAGCTGGCAGCTGGTCGTTGGCAGTGATTATTTTTTCTTAAATTGAAACGAATCAAAAGATCATAGAGCTCTAGGTGACAAAGGATGGTTAGCCGCAAGTACCTCCCACCAATGACCGCGGTCGCCGCTGCTGCAGCAATTGGCCACGAGTCAAACAGTGCCCTCATATCCGCAGTAGTCAAAAGACTTCTGCGTGCAAGCTTTATAGCGTTCGAGGCATGGGTGTTCACTATGGAAAGGTCTCACGTGTTTGGTATGGTAAACTGTCATTGGATGCGCAACCGCTGCATCTGAGCTTTTATATGTGCATGTGTCTATGTCTGTGAGTTTTGCATATCGATCTTTTGAGATCAAACCAGTAGTTGGCTAAAGCGGATTGGCGACTGTCACCATACATGCCTGACTGGCTGTCCATCCACTACGTGTGGCTACGCAACCACAGGTGTGGACACTGCGGCGGCGCGCACTGCGCCATTCGCTTTCACGGCAGCGCTGAATCCTGCTGTCAGATGAACATTGCCGCCAAGGCAATGCCCTGCGGCATATGATGTGCTTGCACTGCACGTGAGCACTGACAAACAGAGCAGACAGCACACTGACACTCACAGCAGCACTCGAGCAAGTGTGTGTGTGTTATCAGGCTAGCTCACTCCGAAGTGATCGCCAACCTCAACTTTTGTAACTGTCAAGAACTGTCTCGGAACGGCCCTTGAAGAACAGACCGTTGAAACAGGTGACACAACCCAGTGTCACCACAGTCACCCCCCCTAGGGCTTTGCTAAGCCCGACGACAGGGAAGCAACCATGACTTCACTATGTGTATCCACAACACAACACAAGTGCAAGACTTGCACACAGCCCATATGCTAACTGTCTCTCACCCAGCGCACATATGCTATGCACGACTATCACATGCAAAGTTGAACATTACACTACTGCACTGCGTTGCCCTCAAGCGCATTGACCTGCGCCCTGCTGCCACACAGAAACCACGTGCCCTGCGGTGACGTAGGCGCAGTGCCATACGTGTCAGCACTAAGCGGCAGTACCGAGTACTTGCCCTCAGCAACCCAGAACACCCTGAGACGCGGTGCCTGCTTGCGTGTGCGGCTAGCGGATTGGACTACGCCCACGACCTCACCCTCATGCCACTGTGTGTACACTGCGCCGTCAGAAGTAGTCATTTGATAGGCTACCATGATCTGCATACCCCTGACAGCAGTGCTCAGCAATATGCTGCTACTGGGTGCCGACATGACAACATGCGCACCGGGCGCGAGCTCGTATGACCCCCGCCCACACACAGCTAAGACGCCTCCGATGCCGCGCTGCTTCTCCGCCTTGCGCAGCTCCCTCCTGACGACCTCCGTGCCGGCGCCGTCGATCGCGAAGTCATCGCGTAAGTCGGCGGCGCGGCTCAGCGTAGTCCAGTACTCGTGCAGCGCCGTAGGGCACGCGTCCATGTTGAATGCGTCCTCCCAAGAGTTGGCAACGTTGCCCTCCCAGCGCACGAGGTACTGCAGGCGCTGCCCGCGGCCGCGCGCCTCCGCAACAAGGCGATGGCGCATCACAGCCTCCACGCCGTGACGCTCAGGGTCGGCGGTTACATCATCGGCAGTGAGTGAGCCGGGCGATCGGCCATGCCAATGCTTGGCGAGCAGGTAGCGGGCAAAACCGGCCGGCAGTGTCCCGGGCGGCCCCTCGCTGTCGTCAGTGGGGTCACGGCACAGCTTGACCAGGTGGCGCGTGACGCGCGTGGGGCCCTCCTTCATGTCGATGACCAGTACACCGGACTGCACCGGCTTGTCGCCGAAGACGCTTGGGCCAACGGCGAGGACCCTATAGGGGCCCTGCCAGCGGTCGAGCAGCTTCTTGCTGAACAGCGTCCGAAGTGGCGTGCCGAACGTAGGTGAAGTCGGGTTGAGGTCGATGTCGCCGGCGGCAGCATGCGTGCGCGGCGCATGGTAGTACCACACGCGCTCGCCTGCCGCATAGTGTGTGCGCAAGCCAAAGGCGCGCGCGAGCGCCTCGTTGTCCCGCAGCACACGGGCGCGACGCAGCGCGTGTCGCTGCGCAGCAACATCGTGTGCGGCGCGCTGGCGCTGCGTAAGCTCCTGTACAAGCTCAGCTACGGAGGGGCTCGTGCCTGGGGGCGCTATGGGCTTCTGCAACCTGCCTAGAAGGAGATGTAAGGCGTAGTGGGCCTCCCGACCGGTGGCAAGTAGGTATGGAGTCGCGCCGGTTGCGCGGTTGTGTGCCGTGTTGTGCGCAAAAGCAATATGAGGCAGCCAGTCTGGCCAATCCCCCGTTGCATTATTGACTGTCATTGCCAACATTTGTGCCAGCTCCTGCATGAACCGTTCGCACTTGCCGTTACACTCAGGGTGATATGCGGTAGTGCTCAGTTTGCGCGTACCCATCTGCTGATAGAATGCGCGTGCAAGGGCCGACATGAAAATGCTGCCTCTATCGCTCAGGAGTTTGGCAGGTGTGCCATGGAGTGTGCTGTGCTGGTTGACTAAGATGTGAGCCGTGCCAACAGAGTTGAAGTTGTCTGGGGTGATAGGATAACACCACACCCAGCCACTATATAAGTCCATGACTACAAGGATGTAGGCGTGGCCGCGGTTACTGAGGGGCAGCGGGCCGAAATGGTCAATAGCAATGGTGTGAAAGGGGGAGGGGGGTCTCTCGCGCCAAACGAGGGGGTGGCGCGAGAGTTTACCAGTGTTCTTGTACGCCTGGCAAGGCCAGCAATGACTAACCCAGTAGCTGACTGTGCGCGTCCAACTGGGCCACCAGCAATGAGCACGAACACGCTCTAAAGTGCGCTTAACGCCCTGATGGCCTGCCCATGCACTACCGTGAAAGGCATCTAGGACAAGGGCGCGCAAGGAACGGGGCACAACAATCTGCGTGACGTTGGGGGTGTCAGGGGGGTTGCGCACTAGAAGCTGACTGCTGCCACAAGCGCGCAGAGTGCAGTGCTGCGCCCACTGCTTCACCTGCGTAACAAGCGCCGCGTCGTGAGGCAGCGCGCCGTCCGCCAAGAAGGCGTGTAGCGAGCCGAGCTGCTTATCCGCGCACTGCTCACGCTGCCAGTCACCGGGGGTAAGCCGCCCCAGCTCCTCATGGTGGGCAAACGCATCGCACGCCCCCGGAGCCACGCCCGCCGTCTCCGACATAGCAGCTATCTCCGCCATGCCGCCCCCTTGCAATGCATCAACAATGAGCATGCAAACCTCCAAGTACTCGCCGGTTGCGAGCGCCTCAAGGCGGTGGGCATCAACGGCCTCCAGGCCGTATGCGTGCAGGAGCCGCTCGCGCGTCGCCTCGGCGGCGTCCGCGGCAGTTGCGGGAAGTGGATTGCGGCTTGGGCCGTCGGCGTTGCCGTGAGCGCTGCCCTTCTTGAACACCACATTGATGTTGAACGCTGAGAGGAACTCTGCCCAGCGCCCGCCGCGCGCGGTGCGCTCACGGATAGACTCCATGTACTGCAGGGCGCGGTGGTCGGTGTAGAGCGTGAAGGGGGTGCCCCATAGCATGTGGCGGAACTTCTTGATGCCGTTGACGATGGCGCCGGCCTCCAAGTCCGTGGTAGACCAGTTGCGCTCATTGGGCAGCGTCGCGCGGGAGGTGAAGGCGATGGGCTGCTCGACGCCGTTGGCGTCAGCCTGTGACAGCACAGCGCCGAAGCCCTCCTTGCAGGCGTCGGTGGCGAGGATGAAGGGGCGCGCGCCGCTGGCGGCAGCAGCGTAGTCGGGGTAGCGCATGACGGTATGCAGCGCCAAAGCCTCGTTGACGGCGCGCATGGCGCGCCGCTGCTCGCTGCTGATGTTGAACTCCGCGCCTTTCGCCATTAGAGCGGTGAGAGGAGCCACTAGCTGAGCCATGCTGCGCACAAAGCGGCGATAGTAGTTGGCGAGGCCTAGCCACGCACGTAGCTGCGAGAGGTTGCTGGGCTCAGGCATTTCGAGCAGGGCTTGAACCTTAGAAGGATCTGGCCTAATGCCATCTACGCCGACGATGTGGCCCAGAAACTTGACGTGTTTGCAGCCTATGTGGAGCTTGGCAGGGGCTAACTTCATACCGTGCTGATCAAAACGGGCAAAGACACCCTTAAGGTCGCTGAGGTGCTGATCAATGGATGAGCTGGACACTATGACGTCATCAATGTAGGGCTGCACGCGATTAAGGCCCGCGAGCACTGTCTGCATGAGGCGTGTAAAATGTCCAGGCGCACCGGCAGCGCCCTGGGGGCAGCGCAACCACTCATAGAGGCCGAACGAGGTCACCATAGCGGTGAGGGGGATGGCATCAGGGCTGATGGCAGAGGTGAAGTAGCCGCTTGTGATGTCCATAGTGCTGAAGACAGAGGATCCACCAAGACTGTTGAGCAAGTCTTCAATGTTGGGGATGGGGATCTGAGGCACTATAGTCTGGGCGTTGAGCTTCTTGTAGTTAACAGTGATTCGTGCTGTGCCGTCTGGCTTGAGCACTGCCACTACAGGGGACGCCCAGTTGGACAAAGAGGGCCGTATGATGCCGGCCGCAAGCAGCTTGTCAATCTCAACCTTGATAAGTGCCGTCATTGCAGGGGAGTACCTGTAGGGGCGGTTGTGGCACGGCATAGTGCCCTCCTTTATGTCAAGGCGGAAAGGCAGGGCATCACAGAACCCTACATCCCACTTATCCTTAGAGAAGGTTTTGCTGGCGTATTCTGCCAACATGAAGCACAGCCGCGCCACTTGGTCCGCATTCCACCCCTCAAGGTCCACGCGCACTGCCAACATATGAGCTGGCAAGCACGCGCGAGCCTTGTCTAGTGCTGCGTTCACCTTGGGGTCTACGTGAGCATAAGTCCCCAAAGCAACGCCACCACTATCAGGTATATGTACTTTTGCATCCCCCTGCTCTGGCTCAAAGGAGATTGACTCACCCAGCTGCTGCTGCAGCGCCTCGCGCACCGCCGCCGTGTCCATGGGAGCCGCTCCAGCGTCCGCGTCAGTGTCCGCGTCGCTAGTGTGGCGCCACTCCTCCGTGCGCATGTCCAGCAAAAAGATGCCGCTGAGCGCATTGCCACCACCTTTCGCTAGTGTGGCGCCACTCCTCCGTGCGCATGTCCAGCGAAAAGATGCCGCTAAGCGCATTGCCACCACCTTCACCCCCCCCCGAAAAGGTGCCATGTGCCGCCTCCGCGGCAGGCGCCGCCGCTGCAGCGCGCGTTGAAGTGGGCAATGACGGGGCATGCGCAGCTGCTGCTGCGGCGGGGACCACCGTCTCAGTGCTGCGCGCAGATGATGATGTTGTCGCCGGCGCCGCCGCGGCCGCCGAGGCCGCGGCGCGCGCGCCGTGCGTTGAAGTCCAAGCCGGCGTCATCACAGGTGCCGCCGCGGCAGGAGCCACGCGCGCGTGGTGCGAACAAGTAGGCGTCGGTACCGCCACTGCTGCCTCCGGCGCAGGCGCCGCTGCCGCCACTGCCGCTGCTGCTGGCGCTGCTGCTGCTGCTGCGCGCAACTTGTCGGGCGCGCGAGGCAATGCCGACGCAGCGGCACCTGCCGCCATGTCGCGCATGCGCTGCCTTGCTGCAGCTGCGAGCTTGACGCCGTACGTGCCGAAAGCGACGTGCGTGCCGGTGTTGATCAGCGTCTGAATCTCGGGTGGCAGGGGTCGCGCCGCTTGTTCTGCAGCATCATGGAAGACGCCACTCTGCTGCAAAATGTCGCCAACCAGCTCTGCCATGCGCGGCGCCACCGCATTGGCAAGGTATTGCGCATATGCGGCAATGTCGCCGGCCTCCGGCGCGTCCCACTTGTACGTGGCAGGAAAGCTGTGAATTGCGCACAGTGCTGACCACGGCAGATGCTCAGAGCGCGCAAACTCGGCCGGGTCTTGAGTGGCATCCATAGGACGCATGGTGCACTGTACACCAGTGGGCTTGGGGTCGCGGCGGTAAGTGCTGCCGCGCGTAGTCGGCGCTGGTCCGTCCATGCTGTAGATCTGCTTGGAGAGACGGTTGCGGCCAACTGACGTGAAGAACTGCCGCTGCTGACCGCTGCTGTCGGGAACGTCCCCGGTGACCTCACGCACTGACTCGTACGCGGCTCCAGCCTTGGCGAAGGCCAGCAGCTCGCGCGCGTGCGCCATGGACGCGCGCATGCGCGCGCTGTCGTGCTCGCCGCTGCCGGGCCGCGCTAGCACATAGAACACGCGGTGGCGCGTTTGCGCGAGGTGCGCGTCATCGCCGCGTACGTACAATGCCTCCTGTAGCGTGAAACCACCGTGGCGAGCGCAGCGCAAGAACTCTGCGAGCTCCGGCGCGCTCTGCAAGCCGGGAACGTTCTCTAGCAGAAGCAGGCGGCAGCAGTCCGCGCCCATGGCAATCTCCAGCATGTAATATAGGTGTTGGATGCCAAGTGCAGTCAGCCGCGTGCCTGCATACGAGTAGCGCGTGCATGGTGGTCCGCCGAAGAGTACCTGCGCCTGCAGGCGCCGCATAGCCGCGATGAGTTCGCGCCGCGTTTCCGACAGCGCCATGTCGCGTCGCAAGGTTTGCGTGCCGGGATGGTTTGCGGCATAGATGTCTAGTGCGCGCTGCTCGTGGTCGATGGCGAGCGCGATGTCGGTGTAGTCGCGTAGACCTTCAGCCATACCGCCGGCGCCGCAGTAGATCTCGACCGCGCGCGGGCGCTCGCCGTGCTCGCGCTGCATGCTGCTGGCCGGTACACTGCGTAGCGGGATCGCCTTGCCGAGCACTGTGCCACGTGGCAGGTTGAGGGAAGCGTTGGCGCGTTGCTGCAGTAGCACTGGTTTGGCAAAGGTGCCCGTAGCGAGCTCTGTGCTGGCAATAGTACCTGCGTGTGCCGCTGTCACCAGAACCTGCACCATCTGCTCCGCCGAGGCCTGCACTGGTGTCACGCCGTCTGCCTCCATAACCTGAATCCACACAGGAAAGGTGGACTCTGAAGGTGTCTCCGGTGAATTCGCGTCCACGCGCACCACAGCGACCCACTGCTTGTCCGTGTCGTACGCGTAGCACGGGGTTGAGGGAGATGGGGAGGCCGCTGAGTCACTACGTGTGGGCTGGGCAGGTGGAGGGGCGCTGCTGAACCTGTACTCGGTGCTACCAGGTGGTTCGGAGTCGTTGATGCTACTGCCGTACAAGGGTGTGTTGACCGCAGTCCAGGGGTGACGGTTGATGAAGTCGCGCCCCAGAATAAAGTCGTACGGCAAATGCGGCACCACCAGCGCCATGACGGGTGCGGAAAGGCCATGCGCGCCGAATGCGCCAAAGTGCAGAGCCACAATGGTGGTGACCTTCTGCGGGGCAGCGCTCGTGTCAATACCGGCAATGCTTCGAGGGGCAGTTAGCTTCTGGACGTCAGCGCTGTCAATGGCACCACTAGCCACGAGGCGCTCATAGCAGCGCTGTGAAATAGCAGTGACGGACGCACCAGAGTCCCACAGACTGCGCTTGATGAATGAGCAGCGCGTGGCGCGGGCGGAGCGCAGCTTGCACCGGAAAAGGGAGTGCACGTCAGCATGCACAGAACCGCGCAGCTTGCCTGGCTCGACCTGCTGGGTCAGCGGAAGTAGCTGCGCCTCCAACGCTACCACCTCAGCATAGTACTGGAAGATGGCAGCATCGCTGGCACCGGGGCCGCGCGTACGACTCTCTGGCGTGTAGAGCGCTGAGATGAGGCCATTGATGTATGCCGTCACACGCGCCGCGTCCACTGCTGCCTCGTCACGCCCCAAGCTGTCCAAGCCGTCCTCCGCCACATCGGCCAGCGTAGTGGAACCCCCACTATGATGCAACGTTGGTGTGACCAGGCCGGCCCACTCGTTGTCGTCAACGCTCGCCTGCAGCTGGCGCTGAGAGCGTGCCTTGGTCTCCTGCTGCTGCGCTTGTCGCTGCGCTGCGCATGCCTTGAAGTCTGCCCATTGCGCGTGCGCCGAGGCGTGGCTGCTGCCGCAGCGATCGGTGCCAGTTGAGTGTGTTGCCGTTGGCGTCGCCGCAGCCGCCGCTGCTGCTGCCGGTGCTGCCGGCGCTGCCGGCACCGGTGCCGCCGCCGCTGCTGCCTGTGCCGGCGCTGCCGGCGCCGCCGCCGCCGCCGCAGCAGCAGCAGCAGCAGCAGCTGCCGTCGCTGATGGCGCAGCGTGCTGGCAGAGGCGCAAGTGTGCAGCGTCGGTCTGCCGCTCCTGGCAGGAGCGCAGCAGCAGCACGGTGTAGTATGGGTCTTCGTCAGCTTCGGTGTGCACCGCAAGGATCTTGGCAGGCTCGCCCTCTGCTGCACCCTGCTTCAAGTAAGTCACCAGCGCGCCTTTGATGAGGGTGGCGCTGACGGCGTCGCGCGCGGCTACCCTTGAAGTGGGTGGTGCTGAAGTAGATGGTGCCGACGTGGACTCTGGAGCCAATGCTGAAGTAGATGCAGCGTGCGCCATCGCGGGCGCCGCCGTTGTTGGTATTGCTGCCGCAGTTGCTGAGGCAGCCCCCGTCGTTGGTGTTGCTGCCGCAGTTACTGAGGCAGCCCCCACCCCCCCTTGATCGCGCACGTCCCCTGCGCCGGCGCTGGTCGCTGAAGCGCGCCGCGCCGGCGTGCCGCGCTGAACCGCAGCTGTCCCGCGCGTCGCCGTAGCAGCCGCGGAATGACTGTAGGGGGTCGCGAATCCAGCCGTCTTAAGGTCTTGCTGCGCCGCGCGGCGGTGCCACGGGGGCTGCTGAGCCACTGGTGACGATGCTGGTACGAAGGGCAAGGCGATGGGACGCAAGCTGTTACCTGCACGCAGAGAGGATGGTACCGCGGGCGCTGCTGGTGCCACAGCGCTCCCGGGCCGTTGCGCTACTGCTGCGTGTGCGGCGCTCGCCGGCGCCGTCACAGCAGAAGAATGCATCGCGAGGGGCGCAGCGCCTTTGAGCGCTGCTGCCGTCGCAGCGTGTCGTAGCGCAGCTGCTGCAGACGTCGCGATTGGTGGCGGCGCCACCACAGAAGCTGTGCCCGCCGCAGCTGAGGCGGCGCCCGCCGGTGCAGGCGCCGCTGTCACCGCGGCTGAGGCGGCGCTCGCCGGCGCCGCTGTTGTGGAGAGATGGTGCGGTTGCTGCCGCAGCTGTGAAGCCGCCGCTGCAACCACGAGCGGTTGCTGCTGCTGCTGCTGTTGAGCAGCTGCTGCAACCGCGGGCGCGTCAAGCGCGCTGACTGTCGTCCGGGGCGGGGCGTCACTCCCGCCCCCCGCGACACTAGAACCCCCAAGTGCTCCCCCCACGCCGAGGGCTGGCGTGGGGTCGCACCCCTAGGTGTTGCGGCCGCCATGGCCGCGGCTCGCGCCGCCGCCGCCGCGGCGGTTGTGCGCTGCCAGTGCCGACTTGCGCCTCTCCCCTTTGCTGATGCCTTCCGCCGCGCGCGCGCACAGCTGCTTGAAGTCCTCGTCACTGCTCGGCTTGAACTTCTGGACCCAAGGTAGCCTCCTGACAGCTGCCTCCCAATTTGCGCTGTTGAAGTCAGCACCGCACCTGACGAAGCCGTGGTCGGGGCTGCCGCAGTTGAAGCATGCGCGGCCCTGCGGTGCGGTGTGGAATTCATATATGGCATAGGCTGTCTGTGCGCGCAGGCGCTGCTGCACTTGTTCGGCTACGCGCTGCTCCTTGCTGAGCGCTGCCGCAGTGCCGCCATCCCGACCAGGGCGGCCGCTAGACAGCTGCTTGCCCGCGCTGCCGCCGCCGCCGCCGACACCGCCGCTGCCGCTTCCAAACCCCTTTTTGTATGAGGCAAGGTCTGTAGGGAAGACCGGGTACCGGGGTTCAGGGGGCTGCGAGGTGTGCAGCGCACCGCCGGCAGCCTCCTTGGCAAGGATTGCCAGCAGCTCGTCTGAGGTGTGTTGCCCGGGGGCTTCGCTGATAGGGTTGAACAGTGCTGAGAGGTTGGGGTAGTGCCGACGAAGCAGCTGGAGGAGCGCTGACAGCACAATGACGTCCAGCGAGGGGTCGAGGGAGGTCGCGATGGTCTTGGCGTCCGCAAACTCGATGATGAAGTCCTTGAGGGAGAGGCCTCCACGCAGTGACCAGCTCATGAGGTTAGCTGCGACGGTGGTGGGCTCCTCAATCTCAAGAAAGGTGGCGATGCGGTGAAAGAGCCACTCGAGCAGCGCGCCGTCGCGCTTTGGGGGCGCGAGCGCGTTGCCTTGCTCCACCCAGGCAAGCGCTTGCCGTTGCAGCTGCGCCAGGCGATGGTGGTTGCCGCCGCCGGTCGCGATGCAGTTGCAGATGCCATAGACGGCCTGCTCGAACCACTCGCAGCCAAAGTCGTCCGCGTTGAGCAGGTTCGGCCAGAGCTTTTTCTGGCGGAGGGCGGTGGCGGCAGCCTTGAACTTGGCTGGAAGCTGCCTCTTGAGAAGAGTGAGTGCTGTGACGCTGTCCGTGTCGACCTTGGTCTTCACGTACTGCTTCTCGTCGAGCGTGACGGAGAAGCGCATGAGCGCGTATCCCTCTTCGTCGAAGCCGGACATGTCCTTTAAGTTAGTCGATGCCGCGCGCGCGGCTGCTGCTGCCGGCGTTGCGGCGCCAGTGAGGGTGCCGGTTGCGCCGTTGCTGTCGGCGCTGGAGTCGCCACCGCCGCCGCCGCCGCCGCCTCCGCCGCCACCGCTCCCGCCGCCGCCGCCGCCGCCGCCGCCGCCGCCGCCGCCGCGCGCGCCGCCAGCGTGGCTACTGCGCATGTAGCTAGCGACACTGTAGCTATCGGCGTCGGAGTCGGCGTCGGCGCGCGCCTGCGACGGCGCCTCGTCCATCGTGCGCTCCTGAGCATCCGGTGCGTGCTCGCGTGCATCCATGGCGCCCTGCCGCAGTGCTGCTCGCACGTCCATCTCCTCCCGCCAGCGGCGCTGCATGTCCTGCTGGCGCCGCTCCGCAAGCTCCCGCTGAGCGCGGTCGTGCTCACGTTGAGCTGCCGCCGCCAGCGCCTGTGCCTTGGTCCGCTCCTCTAAGTGCACCTGCGTCAGCTGCGCCTGTGCAAGCACGTAAGTGCGCGACTGGCTGGCCTGGCGTGCCGCGCCGTCGAGCTGCGCGCGCGCGTCAGGCTTCAGCACGTCCAGCGCGCCGCTGCGCTGCGACACTAAGTTGAGCTCGGCGCCGCAGAGGGCCACCTGAGGCTCAGGTTCGGCGAGCATAGAGCGGTAGCGATCCGGCTGAGGCAGGGGCGCGTGGGCGGGGACGGTGGCCGCGAGTGACGATGACGGCGCGCGGCCTGAGAGGGCCTGTGCCGGCGCGCCCATGGCGGAGCGCGCGGGCGAAGGAAGCTGCGCTGCCAGGGGCGCAGGGGGGCGCGGTGGAAGAGTCTCAGAGACTGTGTGGGAACTGAGCAGTGAGCGTACGTCAACGGCGCGGCGGCTGGGACCAGCCGACCCGCCGCCAAGCGCACGAAGGTTGTGTTCGCTGAGCTCAGCATGGGCGGGCGTCTGCAGAGCCGAAGCAGGCGTGTAGAATCGGGTAGCGCGAGCCTCGCGAAGGCCATCCACGCACGCCATCAGGGCGTGGACGCGGGCGGTGAGGCTCATGATGCCATCCGTCGCCGTCTGCGCGTCGGACGCAGCGCCTTGTGCGACCTCCTCCAGCCGCTGCTGCAGCTGCTGCACATGCGGGATGACGTGCTGGTAGACTTCCTCCTGAACAAGTTCTGCCAGCCGCTCTGCGCCCTTGGCACGTGTCTTGTTCTCCTCTCCAAACCACTTTGTGTGGTCAAGGCGCCGGTTGAACTCGCGCAGCTCGTTGCGCACCTCCACAGCAAACTCCTCCTGCGCTGCCTCCTGCGCCAGCAGCATTTGCTCATGCGCACTCAGCTGTGCTGTGACCTTGGCGTAGCTGTTTTGCAGTTCAACAGCCATGCCAACGGCCACGCTCAGCGGGGCACGCATGTGCTCCGGGGCGCCCGCCTCAAGCAGCTGCTGTAGCTCCTGCGAAAGCAGCTGCTCTCCACCCTCCCTGCCGTCAACAGCCGTGTGCCCAGCGCTGCACGGGCTGGCGGCGGGGCCGTGGTGCTCTGCAAGGCCGGAAAAGCCGTGCACGCTGCCGCTGCCGGCAGAATGAGCGCTTGCGGGACCACGGCGGGGCGTATGGATGATGCCAGTGCCCACGGCGAAGCCGCAGGCAGAAGAGTTGTCACCGCTGCTGGATGCCTCAGCGGCCAAGCCGAGGTCATCACTAGCGATGAAGGGACCCGCCGGTGCCGCTGCTGGCGATTGGCTGTCACCAGCTGCTGAGCTCGGGTGGATTGCAGAGGGAGCACGCCCCTGGTACGTGGCGACGTCCTGCTGGGGCATAGCAGGCGGTCCGACCACGTCCACGGGCTCTCGCCTCTGACTAACGGGCTGCAGCGGAATATCGGCCACAGCGGGAGCAGCAGATGGGCCATGCCCGGCCGACATGCTGCTCGTGACGCCACGCGCAGTGGACTTCGCGTTTCTTTCCGCCGAAAGTTGTCCCAGGTGTGGCGAAGCTCCTTGGGCGCTAGACATGCGCGTGTGTTGTTGGCGCTCTCGGTTCATGGCTCGCTGATGTAACAGCCAGGCCTCAATACTGCGTCGTTTTGTACCGGAACCAAATGATGTGCTTGCACTGCACGTGAGCACTGACAAACAGAGCAGACAGCACACTGACACTCACAGCAGCACTCGAGCAAGTGTGTGTGTGTTATCAGGCTATCGCTCACTCCGAAGTGATCGCCAACCTCAACTTTTGTAACTGTCAAGAACTGTCTCGGAACGGCCCTTGAAGAACAGACCGTTGAAACAGGTGACACAACCCAGTGTCACCACACATACCCCCGTGCACACGCTTTTCAAGCCTGCCTGGCTCCGTACTCCTAGCACGGAAAATGGCAGAGGCTCTCAAGGCGCCTCCAAAGTGCCAGTATGAGGAGGATCAGTGCGGGGCACGCTGGAAAACTGGCGCTGATGAGTACAACCCGGTGCAGCAGACGCCCTACACCACCTGTTGCCAAGGCGTGGTGTTCGGCCAAAGTGCCTGCAAGGTCAGCCCTGTCTGACTGTGTGCTACACACCACATTCAAATGTGGACTTGTTGAGTAGAGATCTGCCCCATGGCTTTCGAGCATCGGTGATATGCAGAACTGCTGTCTGTTACTATGCGTCAGGACTTCAATCACCAAATTATCCAGCAAGTCAAATGTTCAACGCTCACTGCAATTTCATGTGCATCGCCACTTGCAATAGATATAAAATGAGAGGAGTTTGTGTTGCTCTGCCGCCTTGTGTTCGGTCTCACCAGTCCAGTCAGCTACTACAGGTGTAGTGCATGTTGCAGCAAAAGCACCTCTTTCTGAAGCCTGCATCTTCAACTGTGAAGGTTCACCTGCTCACTTGCATGCCTCGCAGGCACTGCCCATCCAGAGCGATAACACATGGGGCACCGCGTGCTTTCCGGTCAACGACAAGAACTGTCTGAATGGCAACTTGGAGTGCGAGAAGGAAATCTATGCATTCACGCCCTTTGGCTCGACTCGCAATAAAGTGCGCTGCAAAGTAGCGACTCATGACTGCGTTTAGGACCCGTACTCCAAGCACTATGGCTCAACGTGAGTGCGGAAGGCTATCCATTCGCAGGTAGCACGATAACACGCGTACATGCGTCCACATACCTGATAGTCGTGTCACATGACAACTTAACCTAGTTGCGCAAGCGTGCGTTGACAACCATTATTGCAGAAGAAGCCTTCAGGCTCGCTGTGTCGTGAGCACACTGCACCCAGACGGCAATCTCAGACAAGGAAGTGGCTAGCCACAGCTGCCATGTTTGCTGACTCGCGGCGTCTGCCGAAGAGCGCATGATTGCCTTCATGTGTTCTGAGGTTTTTACCAATAATGACCACGTGTTCTGAGTTTATGTTGCACCAAACCGAACCAGCAGTCCTCAACAAAAGCTTATAATAGCATGCATCATGGCAATGGCACAATTGGGGACATGGACATTGCTGTGTGAGGGTATAATGTGTTATAGTCGCGCTTATTGAGATCTGCATGCGAGAAATTGCCAACATCTGAGCTCGCTCGTCATCCCTGAACTGCCAAAAGTGATGCAGGAGGTGATGTGCCGGTTCATCACACCAACATTAGTGATACTCGTCATGTGTCTCCTGTGCAATATAGTCTAGGGAACAGCGGTGCATAATCTTGTTGTTGTCATAGCACTGCTTGTGCATGGCGGCGACGATGGGGACAATTGATGGGCTTATGTCGTCAGGGTGCCCAATTCTAGTGCGCAGACTGGCGGCAGCGTGCAGCACATCAAACAACAGCAGTGCCCAGATTTTGACAGGAGAGAATTGCTGGTGTTGTTGCAATCAAGGACAGGCATCCTCATCCCAATGGATTCACTCGCTGCGCAGAGATGTTGCCCAGCACATGCTCTTGCACCGCTGGCACCTGAAACGTGTGGTATACAATGCCGGCTCTGTGCACTAACTCTCCGCTCTTCTCCGCTCCGCTCGCCAGCTGCGTGGCCAGAGTGCAGTGCGCCAAGGGCCAGGACGCATGCGGCCGCAGCAAGAAGGCCGACTCCATCCTGGAAACCGCAGACAACACGTGCTGCCCGTGCAGTACCAAGTGCTACACCGTACACACGGACGGCGGCGGCTACAAGACCAAGTGCCTTGACTGTGCTGTGCCATGTGGCCGCGACTACGTCGACAAGCCCGGCATTGACACGCAGTGCTGCCTGCCGCGCCAGACCTGCATACCGTCTGTATACGGCGCCGCAGAGCCCAACACGACGCACTGCGCGTACGACTTCCCCTGCAGCAAGGACTTGTGCAAGAACGGCGGCAAGTGCCGCGTCAAGCAGTTCCCGTACGCAGGGCAGTTTGACCGCTGTGACTGCGCGCCGGAGTTCAAGGGCGTCTTCTGCAACAAGGTGGCGGCGGCGACGGCGACATAAGCGAATGCTGCGGTGCTGGAGGCACGATTGCAGTGGTGCGGCAGAGTATCGGCCGCTTTCTGGTGGAGTTGTTGGGGTGAGACAGGCAGTCATCAACATCACCTAGCTGTTCGGGGGATCGGCGCTCAGTGATTGTTTGTAGACACGTGTGGTTGCGACGGCTAACTAGAGTGAAAGGCCTGGTGTGGTGAGACACAGTGTCCAGCCATCTTTTAATGCAACTACCTGATTACTTTGATTTCTGTCTATATGTCACGTCACATGTGCTTTCAGGCTTCGGTTGCAACTCAGCATACTTTTCGCTGCACTTCATGGTGTGCCGACATATGCGTCATGCATAGTTGAACATATTATCGCTAAGCAGTCTGTACGCACTTCGCATGTTACCACACCATACCAGTACAGGCAGCAACGAAGGCTCAAAAATGTAGAAAGATGACGCTTGACACACATGTATTGTGGTACCCCTTCATGCATGAAGCACATCACCAGCCCGATCAAGCTGTCCATGGCGTCAGGCTCGGACAGGTCGACCATAGTGTCAAACAGAACGTCTGCATTGCTGGTTTTGGACCAGCAGAAGCTCTCGCGCTTGACTTGGATTTCGCGTTCCGCATACACGCGGGCAGCTGATATGACCGACACGCCTGTGCGGTTTCCGTCTTCGCCCTTGTAGAACGCAAACACAAGATCGCAGTGTTCATCATGGGGGTGCTTACCCAGGCCGAACTGAAATCCATTACCGTCAATGGAGGCAGTTTTCATACCGATTCGTCGTCATTCAAGCTCCAGACGGCATCGACTGTCTCATTCTGTGGTTCCAGTGCTCGCAGCGACTCAAAACCGACAAGTTCAGCCAGAGCTTTGATATTGAGTACCTCTGATGCATGGGTCTCCGCCACGCACATGTTCGGGGTCTTGAGCCCCATGGCGAACCACAGCTGATCACTTCTCCAGTTGGCTCTCTCCTGCACAAGTCTTATAAACGCCTCGCGCATACGGCAAAGCCGTGCATCGTCATCGAAGCCGACAACGTAGAGCGGCAAAAGTGTTCATTTCTTCCAGCGCTGCATCTCTGTCGGCAACGGTGAAAATTACGCCAAGAAGAATGTGCCCCTCATATTTCCCTCCTTCCTCTCCATCTTCTTTCTTCACGCTCAAGTCCACCTGTTTGTACATGCCCCCGGTGCCAGTTTTGGCCTGGCCGCCAGCATACAATGGATTTTTGCTCGCCTTCAATCGCAGTTGAAGGTCACACACCCCCTAAGCCGTCTGGGAGGGGGGCGGTCTCCACAAGTCCTGTTGGGTCAAGGACGCGCAGCGCAGCCTTGATTCCACTCGCTTCGTGCCGGTGTTTCTGGCCCAGGTTAAAATCTTTGTGGGACTTTGAATTTTTCGCTTTTGACGCCGCCTTCTCTGCGTCTGACGGGGCATTTGATCGGGTGTTGCCACTCATAATGTGGTTTAACATTATCGGGTTCCTGTCAACAATGCGAAGAGTCCGCCAGCTGGGCCAAACTGGTGCCTGGGCATTCCACGCGGCTTCATCTCTTATCACTTTGAATCCACATTCCTCGGCCGCCTTGACTGCCATATCGTATGTATACCGCCCCTCTGTAGTCCGCTTGACATGCCTTGAGTTCCTCCGCACTCTATTCTCCTTGTTCAGGTCTGCGCGTGTCTTGGACTGTGTGGCGACCATATTGTGTATTTCAGTGGTTGGTGTGAGAGTGAAGCTGTGTGCTTCAGCCACAATATTTATCGCGCGAACCAGTTCGCGCAGTATTTAATGTGCGAATCCTGAATCTCGCCCGAATCATATGCGAATCCTGAATCTCGACCGAACCAGTTTGCGCCTTTTTGAATGTGCGAATCCTGAATCTCTCCCGAATTCTGTGCGCGGGATATTCAAAGTACGAATCGTGGACACCCGAATCATGTACGAATCTTGAATCTAGTAAACACCCGAATCATGATGTGCGAATCCCGAATCTCGGACACCCGAAACATGGGGTGCCAACAGCGCGAATTTCACAACGGACCTATTCATGCATCGTTTTCAGCGGCATACAGCATACGACGGTTGCTGGCGACAGTGACAACCATGGACGCGAGATGCAGTGAATCGTATAATTGATACCAGCACACACACTGCACCCATCGCCCCCCCTCGCACACTCCCCCGCACTGCATCGTACCTGCCAGATCTTGGCCAGCTACTGTGGAAAGTATTCCAGGCAGTACCGGCTGGGCGATTGTAATATGTACTAATGTCAACAGAATAAATGCCTGTCGCTTGTCACCTCCGATCTCATCATCAAACTACTTTGCGACGTCCTCCCCAGGAGGTGCGCAGGGCTGCCACAAAAAGGTTCCTGGGCTTTCCCGACATTGAACAATGCTGGGAGCAAAGCCGCACGCATCGAAGATATTTTTTGCAATACCTGGATTGCACGGCCAAACACAACTACCACGAGGACATGCGTGCTTGCAAGCCGTTTGATGATCTAATCGCTCGCTGGGCAACCACGCCGGCATTGGCACGATCGTTTTTTTTTGCACTACAACGTTCTGGGCCGACCGCCTCGAGGCGACACAACCTATCTATCTGGCCCTGTGGATGATCGATCCGTCTTGACGCGATATTCGCAATGTTCGCTGCGCAAGAAGCTGACGAGCGAATACAGTGGCCATCCGCCTCCGCCACAGCACGGTGATTGGCCCATCAGTTTTAATCTTTTTGACTTGTACTTTGACGACGCAGAAAGAGAAGAAGCTCTTGAAGCGGTGGAAAAATGTGTCGCGAGAAGAATCATGTTTAGGAACGCGTGCATTAAAGCCTCTTGCAGCAGAAGCGACACCGACAGTCACGACGCTTTCTTACTAATTCTGCAAATTTTGAGAACGCAGCTGCTAATAGATTGACTCGTAGAAGAGCCTCAGCAACACACGGCGCGTACCAGTGTTGCTCACTTCCCCAGATCGCCCTCTCCTGCACTGATGAACCTCTCGCGCTTATGGCAAAGGTTAACAGGATCCGGCAGAAAACATGTCATGTTGGCCATCAATTATGATGTATACAGTCAGTTGATCTTCATGAGTCACTATTGCTATGCCTTATGCAATGACAGCGGACGGACTTATATAGGTTATACTGTATGCCCATCTAGGCGCCTACGGCAACATAATTCAAGTATCAAAGGCGGAGCAAAAGCCACGAGAGGGCGAGGGCCGTGGCGTTTCATATATGTCGTTGAGTATATCAACTTCACAGCCAGTGAGGCATTGTCACTTGAATGGCATATCAAGCACCCCTCCAAGGGAATCGGCAGGCGAGGCGCACAAGCCAGGACCGAAGCTCTGAAATGTGCTTTCCTGCGCTCAAAGTTCACTAGCAAATCTGCAGATTGCAGAGTGCACTTGACGACCGAGTTCGCTCGTTTGCAGTCGCACTTGCCGGATGTTGATGTGCTGTTGACGGATGCAATCTCCATTGCCAAACCCGACGGTAGGGTGCAGCTTGAAGCCTCCCCTACATGCTCCCCTACATGCTGCTCCACCCTAAAGGTCCCCTACATGCTTCTTCACCCTAAAGGGTATAATCTTAAAAGTGAATAAAGTTGCAGGTTACTTCAATACTTGTGAAGCTTGCAGTTTGGAAACCAGGTTCGCGAATCATATTGTGTTTTTGATTTTTTTGGTACGGCTCTCATTTTCGAAGGCTGCGCGAGTCACGTGGCAGCAGATGAGGAGCCTGCCGCACATGCCCAGCAGACCGCCTGCGACTCATCGCTGCGCACATGTGCCAACCCACAGCAAGCGATTACCCCCCTGGTCACTGGTGCGCAGCAGGGAACCTGCCACCGCTTACTTGAGTCGGTAAGAGGCTGCCCGCATGTCCCGTCCCTCCCGCGCACAGAAACGCGCCTACTCACTCGGTTCGATAGGCAGAGATCAACAGGCCCCCCGCCCGTCCGCTGCCTACAGAATTCTCGAACCCACCCTTGCGCATCGGCACTTCCATCGGTATCACCCAGGGCACCGAACCCGCGCAGGCAGGTTATGTTCATGTCATGAAACGAAGTAGGTCTTGTATGTTCACATTTTTATATGTTGAACGGTGTGAAGATGGTGAATGTCTACGTCGTCAACAGCTTCACGGCAGATTATGAATACTCCGAGTGCCAAACCCTTCTGGTGAGCGCCGATCTAGATGCCGTTTTCGCTTTCATAAAGGATCGTGTCTTGACAGCAATACAGACCTATAATAACTATCAGCCTGAAGATCGATACATGGACATGGACGATAGGTTTTTGGACAGGTATACGGGTTCGCCTTCTTACACCATCGAAGGATGGAATATCGAAGAATCCAGGATGATCAAGAAAGAACATGTAAGTATCGACAAGGCGATGAAGGATCGCATCATCACGACCAAGAATTTTGACATTGTGAAGTTCGTTGAAGAACTGAATTTCAGAGATATCACAGAAGAAAAAGAAACAAAATTCGGTTTTGCTTGGAGGAGCAGAGTCAATCCGACTCCAGCCGATGTCGCTAAATGGAATGAAAGAATATCAACTTCACAGCCGGTGACAATGCCTCACTTGAATGGCATATCAAGCACCCCTCCAAGGCAATCGGCAGGCGAGGCGCACAAGCCAGGACCGAAGCTCTGAAATGTGCGTTTATGCTCTCAAAGTTCACTAGCAAATCTGCAGATTGCAGAGTGCACCTGACTACCGAGTTCGCTCGTTTACAAGTGTTGTTGACCGATGCGATCTGCGACGGTAGGGTGTCGCCTTCAGAGCAGGCGCAAATACCACCTCCGGCTTCAAAATGTGGACTATAGGGACCTCGTGTTTACTACCACACTCAAGGGCGTTGATATGCCCTTGTCCGTTAACCTGCACATCTGCTTCATGGCGTCCTCAATATAGGCATTCACTTTTGCTTTGGCGACTTTGTCGGCGTTCGCTTTGTTTTCATTCGCCTTGCTGGCTTTCAATTTGGCGGCTTTGGTGACCTTGGTGACTTTGGCTTGACGGCCTTTGCCTTTGCCTTAGCGGCCTTTGTCCTGGCGGCCTTTGCCCTAGCGGACTTGGTTGCCTTTGCCTTGGCACTCAATGGCGCCCGGGGCTTGGCGGATGTTACCAGCCGTACGAGCCCCTGAAACATGCTGGCTATGACCTGGCCAGCACGGGATTGATCACCGGTGCTCGCACAGTATGCGGCCATAGGAAATGGCGTGTTGGGTTCAGCATAGATGCCCCACAGCTCCATGTTCTCTTGTGAGCGGCGTTGATCGCGAATCTCATCGGCTGCATCATTGATCAGCAGTCGCATGCCGTCTTCTCTCCATGCCACACTGCATGGCCATCAAACATTGTTTCGTGTCGCCCTAGCATTTTATCCAGAATCGCCGGTGTCGCAACAAAGGTAGCGACCCGCACATCAACAGAAAGCTTAGGGTATTGCTTGCGGAATGCAATGACAGCGCGCGCATCATTGCCGTATAGTAAAAATCGGGTCGGCTCATACCAGTAGTCGCGCGCGGTAGGGCGTTCATATCCTTCATCATACTCAGCCTCATACCTGTCTTCATCATTATCTTGGCCGTGCACAAAGTAGTTATAGCTGTGCGTGTGCACGTCGCTGTCATCACTGTCACCATCACTGTCAATGCTACCATCACTTCCATCATCACTGCTGTTGTCATTGCTGCCATCATCACTGCCTTCCTCTTCCTCGTGGTCAAGGAATACACGGTGAGAGTTGTGCAGGCGCGTGTCAGTAACCCTTATCTTGTACGCCCCCAGATTTATATTCCATTCCATGCTTACTTCCTCATTGTCATAAACATCAGATTGCTGACCCAACGCCAGCTGCATTCCCTTGAAAGAAACGTCAAGTTTGGCAAGCACCCTCATAGTATTGATGCAAATCAACATTTTATTCACGCTGACTGCCATGAGGCAAGCTTCCATCAGGAACATCTGGGTGTTGTTTGTGGCATTGCGCACAGCCTTGCATCATGGCGGCCACAGTATCGTCGGTCTCGCCTTCGTCTGACAGTGGAAGTGATCGTGGAAACGCAAGGTGGTGCAATATTCATTGAGATTGGTAATTCACCGGAGTTAGACTAAGATTTGCTACCCTTGCTGCAAAAGTACTGCACCAGAAACTTGCAATTTATGGAAAGGAAGCATGCAGGGGAGGCATAAATCTCGCTGGTGATGTTTACCGAAAATCGTATTACAGGTGAGCTTCAGACATCACCGCACGCAACAGCAATGGGGTCATCACTTATGCAAGACTGCACTTTACCATCAAAAATATGACTGCGAGATGATGAGGACCCCCAAAAGTGCATGAGACGGAGATACCCTCAAGCAGCTGCTCAGCTTCCGTTCGAAAAGATTGACCCTTTCACGAAGCGTTTAGACAAAACACCCATGTTCGATCCTTTCGACAGCTCCACATGGGAGCAATTCTCTCCCGGTGCTTCACCTACGCCCTCTGAACTCTCTGACATATGTGAAGAGGATGTGGACGATGCGCACACGTCATTTCTCCCCGTCAGCCGACAACTGCGGAGTCTGAGAGACGAAAATGCAAAGTTGACTGCGGAAAAGTCCGTATGCGATGCAGCGCTCCTTTCGCAAACCCAAGCAGGAGCATCGATGGCGACGCGTGTCGCTGCCGCTCTGCGCGTCGCGCGAGCTCAGGCCACTGCTGCCCGAGTGGCTCTGCGGCGAGCACAGGATGCGCTGCAGACAGCGCACGTCGCCCAGGTGGCCGAGAAGAATGCTAACGATGCAGCGTCGCGAGCGCAGGCCGACCTGCTCACAGCCCGGTCTGAAGCGGCCTCATTGAAGCAGGAAGCGGCGGCGGCGGCGCTCGCTCTCGCTCACGCAGAGAGGAATGAGAGGGCAGCACAAGCCTCGGTCGCCCAGTACAGGGCGGAGAGGGACACCGCCCACTTGCACGTGGCCGCCACTAAGCTGCAGCAGGTCCGAACCAGGACGAATCTCGTTAGGGCAGTGTCTGCGCGACACGCAGCAGAAGCTGAAAATGCCATCCTCAATGCGGCCGCTCTACAGAGTGCAGCATCGCTAGCGTCGGCTTCGGCTCAGCTGGCGGCTCAAGCTACGGCTACAGCGGCGCCGGCGGCCGCAGTAGCGCAGAGCAGCGCGGCGAGCGCAGTTCAAGCGGCCAACAGCGCTCAGCTGGCGCTGGAGCAGAGCGCTAAGGAGTGTGACATCAAATTGAAGCGGTGCGAGCAGAGAGCAGCGGGAGGGGCGACCCCACCCGGGGGGGCACCATCGCCGCCGTTCGATACAGGAGAAGCCGACGCTGACACTGGTACGTCACTGGAGTACCTGCGGCAGGTCACCGACCTCGTCGCGGACCAGCCCAAGTTGAAGTCGTTCATGATGGCGATGCGGATGAAGCTGGTCGGGGACTGCAAAGCTGACCTCACTGACTTCGACCACGTCATGTACATGGCGTCGAAGAACTTGCGAGAAGACGGGACGATGATGAATGTGCGTGAGGCTTATGAATTCCTGCAGAGATTGCTGCAGGGATTTGAGGAACGGCTGCCTCTCGCGTTCCTGGAAGTTCAAAAGCCGGGCATCACAGATAGAGAATTGGGCATAGCCGAAGCCGAGACAGATCGACTTCAGAAGAGCATCGAGCAGACGTCCAGGCTTATGCGCACCAGCCCTCTGGGAGCGGCGACTGTGTCGCTCAACACTTTACAGCCCAGGTTCGCGCTGGTGTCTGCTGTCCTGGGCGCTGTGACCGAGATGATGGAGTACGTGCCTTGGAGGCACGAGCTGCCTCTCGTGGTGCAGCCGCAGAAGCACTCTTACACCATTCTCAGAGAAATAGCTTGGTATCTCTCCCACTTTCCCACGACGATGACCGATGCGGAAACGACGAGCGTCATCCGTCTGTACTACTGGATGAGATGCTCGAACGTCGTGCCTATGCTTCTACTTATGAAGCAGCTGTGCGCTTACGCCAAACTCAGCGGTCCAGACCTGGAAACCTTGGCGACCATGTCGGCACCAGATTTTCACAAATGGAGCAGCGGCGACATATCGCTTTACGATGCCAACAAGGCAAAGCGAGACAGCGGCGCCCTGCCCGACGCCGCAATTCTGGACATTACGTTTGATGATTACATGGCGCTGACCTTCGACGAGAAGGTTTCAAGCGGACTGATAGGCTTCGACGCGGATGCGGTGCGAGCGGCCGTGTGGGCTGCGGGCCTGAGCGAAGCTCAAGTAAGAGCAGGGGTGGAAGCAAAGAGAGTGGAGCACGCCAACGCTGCGGGGCAGGGAAGCGCGGTGCGTGCCGCCGCATGGGGCGGGGCTGCAGCGGCTGCTCCCTCGGCAGCGGCGGCGGCAGCGGCAGTCGCCGCGGGCATGGCCGGCACCCCATCCCGTCGTTCTGCGCCCTTCGACTTGAAGAAGGCCACGGAGGAGGTCCGCAGTGCCGGTCTGACCCAGGCACAGGTGGACGCAGAAGTCGACAACAGGAGAGCAGCGCTGAAGCTTCGCCACGCCTTCGATGCCGCGGCCATGACCGCTGCGCTGCGAACGAAAGGCACGGCGGATATCGATGTCCGCAAGGCACTGGACAAGAAGAAGAATGCATTGCGGTACGAGTTCGAGTTCGCTCAGAGAACGGTCAGCATCTTCAAGCGCTTTGCCGACGAGGCCGCAGAGCGCCAAAGGTTGCGCGACCTGCGCGCCGACGACAGGATCCTTTCGGATGTTTTCACCGGCTTGAGCGTAGAAGACGTAGAGACGTTCAAGAAGAAAGACCTGCCCTCGATGGTCACCACATGCAAGAACGAGTTCAAGAAGGTGCCCAGCGCGGTGAGCGGCGTCACGCCCCAGTGGTACGACCCGGAACTCGCAAAGGCTCTGGGTATCTTGTTCGGCGGCCCGGGTGACATGCGCAAGCACATGTGCGGCCTCATGCTGGCGACGAAATTGAGCTGGTGCGACGTCGCCTTCAAATCCGCGTCGTGCCCCACCATCGTGGTCGCGCTGGTGGGGCTGCTCATTTCCTCTACCGTGCACAACCGGCTCGACGAAGTGCACTACATGACGCCGCCGACGGCGGAGGAGATGAAGAAACACGAGGGGACCAAGCTGTTCATCATCGACGACTGGGCAGCCTGTGCCGAATCGGCAATAGTAGGACTGAGGGTGAACGCTCTGGACATGTGTGACGATACGGGAGTCGTCGACGCGCAGGTGGTGCAAAGCACATATGAGGGGCGCATGGAGAAGATAGCGGCCAGCATGCAGTTGCCATCTCCGATCGAGCGATTCGGGTACGTGGCCATCGAAAATGACGTATCAGCCGATGAGGCGGCGCTGATGACGAGGGTGCTCAAAATGACAAATCAAAAGTTTGTGGCGCAGCTGGCTAACGGCGCCGCCGTGGACGACCTCATGAGAGACTACATCTCTAAAAAGAAGGATGTGCCGGATCCTCACAGGCTGGCGGTCAAGGCTCGTGTCGGCGGACAACCGAGCGGTGGCCGCGTTGGCGGTATGATGGCGCAGCAGGCCGGTCTAATGGCCGCTCTGCAGCTCAAGAAGAGGCCGCCGACGTCTTGAGGAGGCGCCTCGGCGCGTGTGCTGGCTTCTGTGCTTAAGGTATCGGGGTCTCAGTGTCAACTACTCGGTCTGCAGAGTAGGTGAGTCGCCAGTTTTTGTTGTGATACTGGTTGCTTACGAACCTCGTGTGGCCATCGACGCGATCCACATTAAAATGCGAGTGCCCGAAAATCCATAGCTTGGGCATATGTCGTAGCTTTACGTCTGTGGCGAAAGCACAGTTTGTCGAGCACGCATCATATCTAGGGTGCGATATCTTGTGTGTGCTCGGACAGTGATGGGTGATGACGACAGTGTCCTCATCACAGTTGTCGTTCAGATATTGTACATGCCGTTTGTGAATTCTGCTCGTCTCGTAGGGTGTGATAGGTCGCGATCCGTCGCGCCCGTCGTCGACGCGCACAAAGCGGTAGTCGTTCACAACTCTGGACACCTCTAGCGCGTCCTCATCTGGAATCTCTGACCATAACGTGCACCCTATGAACTTGGTGCCTTTCCACTCATAAATATTTTCATTCAGGATCTCAATATTGTCGTACTGATCTGTCATTCCGCGCAGATACTGATCCATCTCATGCATCGCCTTACTGTGATCATATCTCTCGTGATTTCCAGCCACGTATATGATCTGCTCAAACGCACCGGAGATCTTCTTCATAAATTCTGGTAGATCTGGGTCGGTGGCGCTGGCGACATCGCCTGCCAGCACGAGCAGATCGGCGGCCGGTTTGACAACTGACTCAGAGGCAAATGCTGGGAGTCCTAGTTCGAGATGGACATCACTGACAACCTGGATCCTCATGACTGCTCGCTGACTGCGTGGATTATGAATGGTATGATGAAATAATTGTATACTGTATAACGCGCTCGCGAAGCGTGGCCGTGTGCAACTTGCAGTGAATGGTCAAGAACAGAACAGCAGCCAAACAGCATTGCTCTGTGAAACAGCAGCCCAATCAGCATTCCTTGATGAGAGTGTGTATTAACTGCGGTATCTCCTTGAATTTAAAGAACCTGAACGACAAAACGCTCAGAAATGTACTTGATAACATCGTCATGCTATCTGATCACATCATCCACGCAGCGCCAAGTGCCAGAGCGAGTGCATCCACATTCCCTCCACCTCGCGCATGTAAACCTCGCCGCTGTACGCAGTCTCTGCTACGGCGATGACAACTAATGCTAGCGCAGCCACTACTGTTGCCTTTCTGACGAATGTGCGTCTCCCGGTGATCAGCGCTAGGATCACAGAGTAAGCACAAGCTACAAGAACGGTGGATGTCAAACAGGCAATCCAAACGCAAAGCGCCTTCGCCTGCACGCTCATCGCATGGCGTCTACACTCAGCCTCGATACGCCTTCTCGCAATCTGAAACTCTTCAGCGGCTTCATCTAGACCGTCTCCGGCAGTAGTTGACAGCGTCCTGGCCGCGCGCGCCATGCTGTTGAATATGTCGGAAATAGCTGTCATCGTCGCCTGCTCGAAGGTGTCTTCTCGCAATCTGAAACTCTTCAGCGGCTTCATCTAGACCGTCTCCGGCAGTAGTTGACAGCGTCCTGGCCGCGCGCGCCATGCTGTTGAATATGTCGGAAATAGCTGTCATCGTCGCCTGCTCGAAGGTGTCTTTGCAGCTTGGCACGGTCGGCGTCATGATTCGACCTGTGTGCTCAGTCCCTAACGGGGAGCAGAAGTTTCTCAGGCATGCGAGACCGGTGGAGTTCACAAACGCCTGACAGTCATGGCCAATCCTAGGCCATGCTAGTACGTAGAACCCTAGCAGCAGCGCTAGCACGGTGCCCGGCACAGGGTTCCACGAGCTTTCTTCATGACTCTGCGCGTGCCGCCGCCGCTGCGTGTGTAGAATATATGAGGGCGTGATCTGTGGATAAGCAGGACGGGAAGGCGTAGTCCGGGAACTCCACTTCGTCGCCGCCGCCATGATCATACACAGCCCCAGTGGCATGACCAAAAAGTCCGAGTCGGCAGGGGTGTCTGCGGCCATGACGGATGTAGCAGGCGATTAACTTGGCCCATGTGTGTGTGGTCTGGAGCTTCGCCTTCGGTGGGACCAGGGGAATATACTCACGTATTTAGCCGGGGGGATGTCACGTAGTAGCCGGGGGAATATACGACGCTGTAATTGAGTGCATTTGACCAGGTGATATGGTATATTCTCTGCGGCGTCTTGTATATTCCCAGCGCGAAAGTATACGATGTTATCGTTACTCTACAGCCAGCGTGGTTTCACAGCGGGGCAAGAGCCGCCGTCGCCATGTCTGCACGGCCTATGTCTCCTCCTCACGCACGGTGGAGGTAACAGGTGTTTTTGTTATCCCCACCCAGGTGGGTAATTCACGCAGCAGCAGAACGCCTCACCGGTGACAAAACGCATCACCAGTGACCCAGGTGCGTGTCACAGGTTTTTTTGCTATCCCCAACCGCTCGCACTGACTCGCACTTTGCTCTGGTGATGCGGTCGTGTCACTGGTCTTGTCACTGTTGAGGCATTTCTGGGCAATTCATGCGCCTGTCAGTTGCTGCTGAAAGCCATCAGCTTACGACGCATGGAAGTTCCACTTTTGTCTATCGGAGAATTCACACCGTGTGAAGTGAACACCACCAAATATAACCCGCCCCCCTATGAACACCCCCTCGCGGTTGGATTGCAAAAACTTTGTGAACTGCAGCAGCGATAGAGGACAGGCAGGAACAGGTCAGGGTGGCGTGGCAGCGGTACACGGAGAAGCTGCCATCGATCAGCAGACGACAGCGCGTAGTTTGCGCTCAGGTCAGGAGCAGCAGCAGACCTCCAGCAGCAACGCACTCCATTTCGCCGCTGCTGATGACAAGGACACTCAAGTCTACCTCGTACGGCCGCAGCGCATCTCTCACAAGGTGAGACGCTGTGGTTATGTACATCTTGCTGAAACCTCAGGGTCGTGTGCTTGGGCATCTCCACATGGCAAATTCAAGCTGGCGTGATGTGGCGCATCTAACATGTGCTGCATGTGTCTTCATCGCGACAGGATGAGTGCTCCTGATGTCATCAATATATCGGACAGCGACGATGAAGCGATCGGAGGAGGGGGGGCGGACGTGTCGAAAATGGAGGACGAACAGGAGCAGGCTGATCAGCCCCCTGGCGACTACTTCTTCAACCCTGACGGCGGCCACGGTGTGTCGGCTTATGATCTCAAGCACAGCATAGGTCCAGCATGGGCCTGCTATGAGCGCAACCTCACCAACGCCACTAGTCTCGGCATGGACTACGATACTTTCACCCTTATCGATATATACAGCCTCGACGACGTCGCGCCAGCCCGCCAGCTGCTGTCGGGTAAGATGCCTAACAAATCATGGTATAGGCTGCCCCCGTATGAGGAGAGAACGCAAACAGCGGCGGGTTATCACGCGCTCATGAGCGCATTCAAATCCAAAGTCTTGGCAAAGCTCGGGTTCAAGGTGCTCAGCCACAAGTACCGCGGTGTGGGCGGCCATCGCGCCCCCACGGCAGAGCGCAAGAAAAAGCTGTTGGCACAATACAGACAGCGCAAGAATGTGTTTGACGATGAAATGCTCAAGTACCATAAGAAGCTGGCGGGGTGTGGGTACAGGGTCGGCGGGTATAGTGAGTCGGATGATGCGAAAATCGTGCGGGTCACAGACAACCTCAGGCATGTATTCATCGCAGCCTGCGCGGACCGCGGGTTGATGGGGCGTGAGAGGTCGCGTCTTTTCATCGACCTCAAGGAGATGTCATTGAGGCCTCAAGATGTGAGGGTCTCTCTGCAGCGAGAGTCGTCTACACCTGCAGAGTATGGTGACAAGCGGCAGAGCCTTGAGAAGTTTTTGCAGCAGTTTATTGATGCTCATCACAGCATCTTCAGCCTGCATACCACATTCGAGGAGGACATTGCTAAGCTCAAGCAGAGCATAAGGCATGGTCTTCTGCAGGATAATGAGCCCGGAACCTGTCTCACATGGGAGCAGGAGGAGGCACTCAATGAAGTGCTTGCAGATGTGTTGACAGGCAAGCGCCGCTAGGGGGGCGTCGAGATGTGGCAAATCAGTGTTCTGTCGCGTGACAGCAGTTGCATGCGAGTTTAGGCTAGGTGACAGTGCAGACACCACCGCTCATAATGGACAAATTGTATTCCGGACATACACAGATGATGTTTTGCGTGTTTGCGCATTGAATTTCATGCAGCACCGCTATCCTTCGGTACGAACACCACTTGATGCACTGAAGTGAGTACGATAACGATTTAACATTTTTGTCACTACAGGCAGGTAACTATGCAGCACCATGGCGCAGGCCACACCATCTGTCTTATTTCTTGAAAACCCGGGCACACCACACCGGCCAGCCCTCTGCCGGGCGGTGCAGAGTTTCCCTATTGTGTCTGATGATGGCATCTCGCTGTGGTTGCAACAGTAAGCCGTTTGTGCAGTCGTTGCCGTTTTTGCAATGCTGAAAGCCACTGATGCTCATGTTACACGCTAGAGTCAAGTATTCAAGGTTGAGGTCTAGTGAGTGTTGAGCAGGTGAGTGTGCAATGGAGTACCGGATTGCAAAGTACAGACTGTTGATGTAAGAAGTAAACTTCAAATTATACTATTTTCAAGATACATACCCTTTAGGGTCAGTAACCATGTAGGGGAGCCTTGAACCTCCGATGGTCACCACTCACCCTACCGGCATATGATGCTACATAATATTTGCGTGATTTACGAAAATCTGCTAAGGGTCGTACCTGTCCGATTTTGGGTCAGCCGCTCTGAAAAGTATTTCTGGCAGTACCGGATTGCAAGGTACAGACTGTTGAAGTAAGAAGTAAACTTCAAATTATACTATTTTCAAGATACATACCCTTTAGGGTCAGTAACCATGTAGGGGAGCCTTGAACCTCCGATAGTCACCACTCACCCTACCGGCATATGATGCTACATAATATTTGCGTGATTTACAAAAATCTGCTAAGGGTCGTACCTGTCCGATTTTGGGTCAGCCGCTCTGAAAAGTATTTCTGGCAGTACCGGATCGCAAAGTACAGACTGTTGAAGTAAGAAGTAAACTTCAAATTATATTTAGTAACAGAATTCATACCCGTTAGGGTCAGTAACCATGTAGGGGAGCCTTGAACCTCCGATAGTCACCACTCACCCTCCCGGTATATGATGCTACATAATATTTGCGTGATTTACGAAAATCTGCTAAGGGTCGTACCTGTCCGATTTTGGGTCAGCCGCTCTGAAAAGTATTTCTGGCAGTACCGGATTGCAAAGTACAGACTGTTGAAGTAAGAAGTAAACTTCAAATTATACTAGTTTCAAGATACATACCCTTTAGGGTCAGTAACCATGTAGGGGACCCTTGAACCTCCGATAGTCACCACTCACCCTACCGGTATATGATGCTACATAATATTTGCGTGATTTACGAAAATCTGCTAAGGGTCGTACCTGTCCGGTTTTGGGTCAGCCGCTCTGAAAAGTATTTCTGGCAGTACCGGATTGCAAAGTACAGACTGTTGAAGTAAGAAGTAAACTTCAAATTATACTATTATTAAGATACATACCCTTTAGGGTCAGTAACCATGTAGGGGACCCTTGAACCTCCGATACTCACCACTCACCCTACCGGTATATGATGCTACATAATATTTGCGTGATTTACGAAAATCTGCTAAGGGTCGTCCCTGTCCGATTTTGGGTCAGCCGCTCTGAAAAGTATTTCTGGCAGTACCGGATTGCAAAGTACAGACTGTTGAAGTAAGAAGTAAACTTCAAATTATACTATTTTCAAGATACATATCCTTTAGGGTCAGTAACCATGTAGGGGACCCTTGAACCTCCGATACTCACCACTCACCCTACCGGTATATGACGCTGCATAATATTTGCGTGATTTACGAAAATCTGCTAAGGGTCGTACCTGTCCGGTTTTGGGTCAGCCGCTCTGAAAAGTATTTCTGGCAGTACCGGATTGCAAAGTACAGACTGTTGAAGTAAGAAGTAAACTTCAAATTATACTATTTTCAAGATACGTACCCTTTAGGGTCAGTAACCATGTAGGGGACCCTTGAACCTCCGATACTCACCACTCACCCTACCGGTATATGATGCTACATAATATTTGCGTGATTTACGAAAATCTGCTAAGGTTCGTACCTGTCCGATTCTGGGTCAGCCGCTCTGAAAAGTATTTCTGGCAGTACCGGATTGCAAAGTACAGACTGTTGAAGTAAGAAGTAAACTTCAAATTATACTATTTTCAAGATACATACCCTTTAGGGTCAGTAACCATGTAGGGGACCCTTGAACCTCCGATACTCACTACTCACACTACCGGTATATGATGCTACATAATACTTGCGTGATTTACGAAAATCTGCTAAGGGTCGTACCTGTCCGGTTTTGGGTCAGCCGCTCTGAAAAGTATTTCTGGCAGTACCGGATTGCAAGGTACAGACTGTTGAAGTAAGAAGTAAACTTCAAATTATACTATTTTCAAGATACATACCCTTAAGGGTCAGTAACCATGTAGGGGACCCTTGAACCTCCGATACTCACCACTCACCCTACCGGTATATGATGCTACATTATATTTGCGTGATTTACGAAAATCTGCTAAGGGTCGTACCTGTCCGATTTTGGGTCAGCCGCTCTGAAAAGTATTTCTGGCAGTACCGGATTCCAAAATCACAAACTTCAAGCTGCATAACCGATGTGCTCATGAGTTCGCGCTCATCACCTCCAGATAGACGTTTCGAGGCGTTCATATGTTCCGGTTCTACCACCTGACACTCTTTATAAGGCTTCGTGAAGGGGCCTGTGCATCCCGGCGGGCCACAATTGCTACTGCGAAGCTGGCTCGGCCCACTTAAAAATCATGCCATCGTTGAAGGCGCAAAGCTGTTGCTGTGCCAGTATAAATGTATGTTGTCGGCAAATATGAGCTCACCAACAAGCTAGGCGATGGCGCATTCGGTGAGGTTCTGGGAACACACATTGACACAGGAGCCAGAGTTTCTGTGAAGATGATGGACCTCCACCAGGTAAGAGATATGGGAAGGAGTCGAAACGTGCTGCGCAAGATATCAATGCTCATGAAGCTGGATCATGCAGGTATCGTCCATCTCATAGAGGTGCTCAAGTCCGATCATCACATCTTTCTGGTGTGCGCCGAAGGTGGAGATCTATTTGACAAGCTGGTGCAACAGGAAGTATTCAATGAGCAAACGGCCCGAACATATTTTGCAAAGATAGCGGACGCCGTCGATTACTGCCATCAACAGGGCGTGTGTCACAGAGACTTGAAGCCTGAAAACCTGTTTCTCTCGGCAGATGGTCGGCTCCTGATCAGTGATTTCGGTTTCAGCAGGGCTTTCATCGATCATGACACTCTCATGGATGTGTATACTCGTTGCGGTACACCCAATTACTGTGCACCAGAGGTATTCACATGTAGGTCTTACGATGCGCGCGCTGCAGACGTGTGGAGCATGGGAGTCGTCCTGTACGTCATGGTTGCAGGCTATCTTCCTTTCGACGAGCGCAGCCTCTCGACTCTGTACCACAAGATATGTACGGCAGACTACAAGTGCCCGAGACACATGCCACGTGCTGCCAGACAGCTCATTGAGCGCATAATTGTCGTCGACCCCGCAGCTCGTATCACTTTGGCGGAAATCAAGGCTCATCCATGGATGGCAAGCACCAAATACGTGCCTGCCCCCAGTGGCCACGGGGACAAGAAAAGACACCTCAGCACACAGATCAGTCTGTGCCACATGATGGATGCTGTATTGTTTGACGTGCCGCTGACATCTGTAGTGCAACGCATGCAAACACCCACAATCAGTGTACATCGTGACTCAGATGACACGCACATGAGAGACGCGGTGAATCCGATGGTTTCGACTTTGTACACAGCCCCCAAGCCATATGAAACAGAGGAGCCCAATCAAGATGCTTTGCATCCCATGACGCACTTGCCACTATCTACTGTCCCTCAGTCTTCGCATGAGTTCAGTATTGATAAAGGTGTCGACCTGCGTCGGACGCATATAGGGAAAGATTGAACCTCCAATAGCCACCACTCACCCTACTGGTTCATGATGCTACATAATATTTGTGTCATTTACACAAATCTAGCGAGGGTCGTACCTGGCAGATTTTGGGTCAGCCGCTCTGAAAAGTATCTCTTGCAGTACCAGATTCCAAACCACTGTTTTCAAACTTCAAATTAAGAACTTCAAATTTCAATGACTTCTAAGATGTTTGCCATTTAGGGTGAGTAAGCATGTAGAGGAGGATTGAACCTCCATCTTACGCCTTCGTTGTTGCCACAATGTGCTTTGCATCAGTGTTGTTGGGATTAGAGTAATGCATGAGCACTGAGCACTGAGTAATGGAAGTAGTAAACATTATTTTATCTGTCTTAAGTTGCTGCCATTCGGTCTCACCAGAGTTAGTTTTCTCGATGCGATGGACGGGTGGGATATCAAAAAACCTGTTACCCCCACCTGGGTCACTGGTCATGCGTGTTGTCACTGGTGATGCTTTTTGTCACTGGTGATGATGTTTGTCACTGGTGATGCGTTCTTCTGATGCATGAGCTCCGAGAGGCGCAAACGTTATCCCTAGTATTTCCGGCCTCCAGCATCTGCAAAGCTGCACCTTCAAGCAGCATCACCTCCAGCTGCACGGGCCCGGCAATACCGCCTGATGTCTCCCATGTTTTCTTGAAGCGCAAAACTGCAAGTTGCAGTTGGTTGTGACCAGGCGATTTAATATAACTCAGCCGCAGCAGGCACGTCCACTCCGCTGGTTGGCCGAACAGGGTGGTGAGCATAAGAGCATTCGAACGCAGCGTAGAGTTAGCAACGGCATCCCACAGCAGCATCTGGCACTCTACCAGCAGCAACCACCCAGTAACAGCAACAGGAGCAGGAAAACGAAGGAGGGCATAGTCAGTGTTGGGTGTTGGACACGGCTGTAAACAACACCACCGACCCCACGCACTCAAAGCAGCGTCTGGTGCTAGTTTGAGCTTCATTTCCTCTGGGGTTCAGGATTTATCGCCTACCAGCAGCAACCTCCCAGAAACAGTGAGACAGCAGGAAAAAGAAGGAGAGCAATAGGCAATCAGCATTGTTGGACACGGCTGTCGACGACACCATACGCTCCGCACACATAGAGCAGCACTTGGCGTTATTTTGAGCGCTTTTCCCTCTGGGGTTTAGGAGTCATCGCTGTGCAACTGGGGTCGATGGAAGCGAGGTTCAAGTCCCTAGCCTCAGGTGTTAGTACGCCATGCTTCGCATGGCTACGCTACTACAGCTTCATAAAACAAGGGAGCGATGAGCTAGAGCTGGTGCGTCAGGGGGTGGCTCATGGAACGGAGGACGAGCAGAAGGAGCGCGTCTGGCAACTGCTCGCAACTACAGTGCTCAAGCACGACATCACCAAGCGCCGCAGCAAGAACGAGTCAGCCCTGCGGACGTTCAAGCACCGATTGTTGCCTATTATGTATGAATATGCAATGGCCACAGTCGGACCAGATCTGCCGTACAGTGTCTGGTACTCGGACGGCAAGAAGCTGGGCGTGTCCGTCAAAGGCGACACATCTGTGTCATCGCAGCTGCTGGAGGAGAGCGGGCTCAAGGGTTGGGTGGAGCCACTCTCACCACCGTTCAACTCCGAGTGAGTGTGTTTCCATTGCGTGCCTGTACACTTGTGCTTGTCACACATGCTTCAGCATGTGTTCTAATGTGAGGCTCCACAACTGGCTGTTGTTCTCCATATGCAGGATCGCAACTGACATGGGCTACCCGTCGTGCATCAAAAGCCAGGGGTGGGACGGTCTTCTGTACGGCCCCATGAGTCTCTTAAACGAGGCAGACAAGCCGACTAAGAGCCTCTTTGAGTTCAAACCGCTTCCAGGTCAGGACTTGCGTGTGGACAACAGTGGCATATCTTCGCAGCGCGCGTGTCAGCCAGTACACATGAAGCGTAAAGTATCAGGGGGGACTGAAAACACTCGTGTGAGGGTGTGTGATGGTGACGAGCTCACAGTTTGGTACGGAGGTGATGTGCACAGGGCGTGGCTCCCCAACTGTCACTGCACAGCATGCGTTGACAAGGAGCGCAACTCTAAGAAAGCAAGAATGACGCGGTGAGATGGTGCATACAAATACGTTTACATCACACAGTATTGTATATCTTTGCCTGCTGATTGGCGCCAGACTCTGTGTTTCTTCTTGTCTACAATGTGCACACTTCACTGTATGTACATTACATTGACGGTTATGTCAGAGTCTCACTGCTCGCTCACTGCGTGCTCTCTGTAACTGCAATGTTGCGAAGGGTATTACCCAGCCGAACGATATCGATAGGCTTTGTAAAAAAGTGCTGTACAATTCCTGATGTGACCACATCATTTTCATCAGATAGCACATCAGCCGACATGAGTAGAATCGGAACATTAGGGGTTCCCCTCCTCACTTCCCACTCACGCAGCTCTCTTGCACACACGTCTCCGTTCATTCTAGGCATCATTACATCCATCAACACAACACTGTACTGGGTATGCTTCATCATCTCCAGTGCGTTCACTCCGTCTTCTGCTTCATCGATACGCGTGACACCCCTGCGCTCTAGTTGTTTCTTCAGCAACTTTCTGAATGTTGAAACGTCATCAACAATTAGTACACTGAGGTTCGCCATGCTCTGCTCCACCATTCCAAAGTGACTGGCCTCTGAATTAGAATCTGTGGTGGACCGGGCAGGGAGTGGGTTTGCATCAGTACTTCTAATGGTCGGTTGCTGAGTGTAGAGAGCACTGGAAGGGTACAAATTCCTCAGCTGCATGTGAGGTGCGAGCGGGAGACTGAAGTAGAAGGTGCAACCACCCTCAGCATTGTTGCGCACCCCGTAAGTCCCACGAAGCAGCCTGATGCGCCATGCACAATTGTACAGGCCTATGCCTAGACCGTGCTCAATTTTCACCTTGCTACTGAGCTTGGAGAACGGGCAGAACAGCTTGTTGAGGTCGCTTGCGATTACACCGACACCGGTATCAGCAATTTCAAACGTTATCCGCCGCTGCTCTTCTTTTCGTACAGACACTTTCACGCTGCCGTACATGGTGTTGTCGTAGGCAGTACTGATGAAACTTGTAAGTATGGACTTCAGCCATTCAGCATCGCATATTAGTGCGCGTGAATCTATGTCGGGTGCTACATCACACGTCACAGACACAGAATGCGGGTATGTGGACAGCATGTCAATCACATGATGTAGTAGTGGGCCCACAAACACATCTTCAAGGTGTGCCACCGGCTTCTGTCCCTGCATCACCATGCACGACTCAATGGTGCGGTCCAATATGAATTTCATGAACCACAATGCGTTTTCTGCGCTTGCGAGAGCATAGTCGATCTGCCCCCCCATTCGTATCTCCTGCACCGACAGCTCAAAGATTGCCACGGAAGTTCGCAGATCATGAGCTGACGTCGCTGCGTGGATCCTGTTAGTCTCGATCCGCACTGCATCACCGTGATCGACGGTGTCCCGGTGAAACTGGTCCAGGCGTCCTTGAACGTTTCTAGTAACAAGGAAGGACGCTGATGTCTCGTCCCACCGACCGGCCTTACAGCTCGTCTCGACCTGAACGTATTTACCATGTGCCGTAAGCAATCGGTACATGAACGACCTCCCGACGTCACCAGCATTCAGGTTCGCAACTGCAGCCTCTACAAGCGGCTGATCCTCAGGGTGTGTGAAGTCCAACAGCGACAAGTTCGATAGTGCAGCCGGTTCGTACCCGTAAGCGCTGCATGCTTCATTGACGTGCAAGAACTCGTAATTTCCAAGCCTGTGGACGGACAACATGTCACAGATGTACTCTTCGGCGATTCCATAAGCTGTTGTCAGTTCTGAAATCCTACCCGGGTAATTCGCCTCGATTGAGCTCATCATCAAGATGATCGAATGCATGTTGAGCGCTAGCAGAGCTACAGTGTTAAATGAAACGCAGGCACACATTATCATCAGCACTGCTCCTACAATGGTCGACGTGCCGAACAGTAAAGTGAAGCGCCACAGATGAGTCGCCCCGCAGGTGTATATGAATGCCGCCGCCGATATAGTGAGCTTCACTGCTATCTTCTTGGCAGGAGCAGCACCGGCCACCGACAATGATATTTTGGAATGTCGTATGAAGAGCAGAATGGCTGTGGGGATGAAAATGTAACACGCCGCTATGATGAGATCACAACATTTGGTCAGCTGATCAACTGCCGAAGGCATTATGATGGTGATCATACGATGACCACATTAAAAAACCAATGCCTTGACTCTCTAAATTCTCTTTCCAGCTCAGACTGCTGGGTAACGTGCCAATTAGTGAGTGACGAGAGAGTATGTATAGTGAACTATTTTAATGTGATATATATAAGATGCCTAGTGTCGACTGCGCCGATCTACTTGCAGCGCTAAAGAAGTGCCACATGAACCTCGGTGAAGCCAAGGCACCTGCCCATATCTACTGTGACTACATAGGAAAGAAGAGCATGCAGATCGTGTTGGTTCAGTTGGAGAGAGAACTCAAAAAGTGTCGTAATTCACTGACCAGGGTAGCAGAGGAAGAAGCACGCACAGCAAAGACTCAGCGATGAGTGTGTGATCAACTGCATCCCTGTTCTTGTATATGAGCGATTACAGCTTGATGTACGATGAGTTGTGCGATGCAGTCCCCCCGCACAACTTGAAAATCGCTACTGCCATGGTTATAGATGACAATGCCGACGTTGCTGCTGTTCTGCGCCTCAATGATGGGCGAGTACACATCCATCTCGTTATCGACGCTGAGCCCTGGCTTGTTGACGATGCGACCATATGTGCTTACGGGAAGTTCAATTTCGAGATCAGTTTGTACAAGCGCCTTGTCATGGGCTGGCACTGTTACATTGTGCGCAGAGTACAGCTGCAAGCAGACTGACGTAGGAGTTTTCTTCGTCGGCGGTTGCGCATTTACTGAGAGTCTGCGAACCGTTAACATGTCGTTTGCTTATTAGACAACACTTTTTTTACGTCTGATTGTTCGTCTTACTACTGAATCATAATGTGTCTCACATCAAGCGCGCAGGTGCATACAAATGCACGACCGCGCATATGGCGGCCGCTGGAGGAGCGCGCATCATTGCCATTTTATTTTATGTGCTCATGAGCATAAGACCATGTCACTGCTAGAAACTGGAAAGAGACCCTACATCCCGTCAAAGTCCATGTACGGCGAGATCCAGAGGCTTAACATGCTCGGACTGGTTAATGCTCCAGTACTTCAGTTGGATGACGACAGTCTGGCAGGCTTTGCCGGAGCACCTGTGCAGGAGGAGCTTTACGATCCGGTGACGAAGGTCAACCTGCTGGATGACGCCATCGCGAGCGTGTCACTGGACGTCCGCGCGATCGGACGTGTTCAGCTCACAGCTCACGGCGTATCGCCGGAACAGCAGACCATCCTCTTTAGACGATTCATGACAGTGCTGACAGATGCTCAGCGTGCGACCTATAGAACGCAGTTCGAAACAGCGAGAGATTCTGGCGATCCTGCACAGCTGCAGACCTTCCTCAACATGATGGTGGCCCGTCTCATGGCGGCTTGAAGGGTTTATGAGTATACAAGACACAGGTAATCCTTCAGCAACGAGCAGCTCATGCAATCATACACAGTGACAAATGGCCGCAGTAATGCAACAATGGCGCATATAGCCCCGGTGTCCACGCGGCAATCACTTGGCCTCTGCCCAAAACCTATCAAGACCGTCACATTGTACTCAGCTATAAATGTGGTCAAAAAGGGTCAGAGTGTCGATAATCTTGCTAGCCGTGGATGGGGGCCATTTGCATGAACATCTGGCACCCCGGGCATATAGCAAAGCGAACACGCAAAGCGAACACGCGAAGCAAACACGCGAAGCGAACACACAATTTGAGGTTTTCAGTTTTCATTTCATTGATACCGTAAATGCATCATACCCGGGTCTAGCCCGTACCGACTACAAGGCACATTATTATTTTTAAGATTGCTTGTCGTCTTCTGCACTTGGTCTTCTGCACCCTCAAGGGCAACCTGCTACGGCCTCCTATGTTGATGCACCAGTGCAATGCAACGTATGGCGCCGTTGCCACGACCACGTGGTCAAGAGCTGTAGGCGACGCGCATCGAGCTGCGCTGAGGCACTTTGCAGCCCTGCGTGCTGCACTGGCGAGCGTGCATCTGCACTGGAAATCAGCAGGCGAGTCAGGTCTACTATGTACATCCTCATCATGAACCTGGTTAGGGAGTGAGGTCTGTGAGGTGGTCGTCAAGCACACGTACCGCAGTCATGAATGCACGCTGTTCCACTCCTGACATTTGTGCCAACTGTGACTCGATGTTACAGCCATTGAAAGCCATGGCCAGGTGAAAAGCTGCCTTTGCGCCTTCTGGTCCTGCCAAGAAGGCGAGCAACGCCGGCACGCCCAGTGTAAACACCAGCGATGCGGCTGTAGCCGTCCCATTCGGTCCTTCCACAGCTGCCTTGACAACAACTCCTGCCCACAAAATACAGGCCATAGTGAGATCTAGGCTCGGGACGTTGTACATGTCTGCATTTTGTCGTGCAGCATCATACTTGGAGCGTTCGCCAGCATCCCGCAATACCTCCTGCGCGCTGACTACGGCCTTAACACGCTCTTCTGCAGCCGCCCGCTCTGCTTGGGTGGCTGTAACTGGTATCTTGTCAGGATGATACCTGCGCGCCTGTTCCATGTAGGCCTTTTTTATCTCAGGCTCGCTGGCTGTTTCTGCAACCCCCAGTTGCTGCATTGAATCCAACGGAGAAGCATGTGCAAGATGAGCTAAGTTGCGACAGCACCATCTCTGCCAATCATCAACGCTCAGACTACGAGCTGCGATTTCAAGCTGTTTCGCGTCCATCTGGCTACGCAATGCATATTGCAGACATTTTAACTTGGACGTGTATAACATGTGACATGGACGGCAGTGGAAGGCACTTTCATCGTACCAGCATCTTGCGCATGACCACGGAAGAAGCATCAACGGTGCCTCATGCTACTGCCTCTATTGAAATCGACATGAGTGACAGACGCGTGCACTAAGTTATCGTACAAAACCGTTTATCTTCTGCCCACTTCCTGTTTTGTTTCCTGAAAAAAATCCTTATTTTAAAGCCACCACTTACACACAGGCCACTATGTAATGCTTGATTATCAATAGTCAGACGTACTGGTTTCAAAGGCTGCTAGCATCGACAGCAAACACATGAAACGCGCATGACATGTTCACCTCACCTCAGCCTTGTATATCGCTTAAGAGAACACGCGTTGAAGACGCTGTGATCGCGCCATTTTCTGCCACAGACCGAGAGAATCCAATTCTGACGGGGCTATGACAAAATCAACGGTTCGCGTTCACGTGCTTTTCCCCATGTGTTTTTCTCCGCCTTGAAGATGAACATGGAATGCCATGGGCGACCACAACGAGGGCGGCACTCACGAGTGCCGCAGTAAGACATGGCGTTCAGCATGAGCAGTGCTGCCAGCGGCACGATGGGCACCGCTACGGAGGTAGGGAGTACGGACAGCGGAGAGTGCACCACCACGAGATCTCCTTGGGCATCTACACCTGCCCCTCCTGCACGGGCACTGAGGGATGAGCTGCTGTACACAGCATCATCGTCGGTGACCGTGGGATCTGAGCAGGAGAGAATGACTGCAGAATACTTCAATTGGACGACAAAGACAGGGCCTGTCCTGATTCAGGATGCGCTGACAATGTTTGTGGTGGCTGCGCCGCTGCTGTTCTATCTCTGCAGAGAGTGCGGACCATACAGGTACGCATTCCGTCACTGATCGCTTAAGTGTGACTTCCTGTGTCGATGCACCTAGTGACCACCCGCGCGCGCTCTTCTCATCGCAGCGACAACAGCTTCCCGGGCGTTTTCTTCCCCTGCGATGGATACGGGCACACCGGCAGGTTCGACATGGGCATCATCCACCTCTCATGCACCGCTGAATCGCCATCGCCAGGCGGATGCGCAACCGCTACAGCGGTGCCGCCCCCCTACGACGAGACTATCCAGCCGAACAGCTCGGAGAAAAAGACGACATGCGCGGCTACGGACGATGACTTTCAGACGGAGCCGTGCACCACTGCTGACTCCGAACGTGAGCTTACACTGGACTTGGAGCTCGCTTCCGAGTGCGACGATTCCGAGCCGCTGCGTCTTCCAGCTCCCGGCTCCTTCGTCAAAGCAGTGCTCGACGAGGCGAAGTCCATCTTCCATGACAACACTCACCTCCAGAGGATCGCAAGCCACTTCCTCTCGCGCTTTCGCATCTACGATCAGATTGTGATTAGTGCCCTTCTAGCAGAGTGCACCCATTACAATGACGATGCCCCTCTCAACTGCCTAGTTGTCAACACCATCTACGACATAGTGAAGCGCCACATAGCGGTGCTGGACGACGGGGTGTTCACTCTTCAGATTCGGGAAACAGAGCTGGCCTCGACGAGGTGGTTCGAGTCTTGTAAGGCGGCATTCAAATGTCATAGCGCCCCCCTCCCCACCCCTGCCTTCGTGTTCAACCAGTTTGTCGACAGCATGGCGATGGACAGGGAATACAGTCGCTTGGCCACGGAGGATGAGAAGCTCGCAGCCCTCATCAGACAGCACACCATTGCGACTTGCATGACCCGCCTCGTTTATCCCACCTTCAGCCCCAACTGGGATGCCATGAAGCGTGCTGCCGCCAGCAATTCGGTTTTTCAGGCAGCCGGGTACCGCGCCACCTCCGACTATGTGGACCCGATGATTCAGATCACCAGCGTCGGGAGAATCACCGCTACGATACTCCTCCTCATACAAAACCTGCGCAAGTCGCATGGCCGCGCCTACGACAAATTTGCAGAGGCGTGCGAAGCGTGCTTCATACACTAGATGAGTGCATGCGAACCGTGCTTCATACACTAGATGAGCACACACACAGCTTTGTTGGGTCACAGAGACATGCCCGTGTGTGCGCCGTACTGAGCATAGCGCATGCAGGCTCATGGCTTCACTGTTTGCAATATGTGTAATATGATGCGAGCAACAGCGGTGGGGAATAGCTGACAGTGCAAGTGCAGCTTTCTACACCACAAATCATCGTGTCTTGCATGTTAAAGCAGCATGGCACGCAAGTGTAGACAGACCGTCAGCATGCATTTCTAAATTTAAGACTGGTAGCCGCATTGTCGGGGACAATGAATGATGCCTTCTCGCTGTTGGAACGTGGACTTGCTTTTGTTATTTGCTGCTCTGCTTGCCGTGACCTGACTCTCCTGCTGAGAGTATTGTTTGCTTAGGTGATTGAAAGTCATTAAAGCGTTGCACGACTTTGTCAAACGCATGAGTGAGCACTATCGCACATTATTTTAGTTGTCAAACTCTATAAATACCACGATGCACTTGCTGAGCATATCTGCCATGATCATATGCGCAGCAAATTTTGGCTCTGCCAGTTGCAATGTCGGCAGGCTGGCACTGAGATGCGCTTCAGATGATCATTGTGCTGCATGCGATGCCGAAATCATCACCATCGCTGACCCTGCGAGGCTCACCTGTTACGAGTACCTAGCTGAGGTCCAAAAAGGCCTGCCGGAAAATTGTGTCGTCTTTGACGGCAGCCTTCTCAGTACTTACATCAGATGTGAGGCCAAGGCTCTGACAGGTGACACAGCATGTCGCAGGCCTACAGCTCCGCCGACGTCGGTGACCGTAGAGCCTACGGAGACGCCTACGGAGGCGCCTACAAAGACACCTACAAAGACACCTACGAAGCCACCTACTAAAACGCCTACGAAGTCACCTACGAAAACGCCTACGGCGACACCTGAGGAGCCGCGTACAGCAGAACCTACAGTGGCGCCTACAGTGGCACCGACCACGGCACCGACCACGGCACCGACCACGGCACCGACCACAGCACCTACGACAGCACCTACGACAGCTCCTACAGTGGCACCAGCCACGTCTAGGACGATGCATCCGACATCGCCTTCGGTACCACCCACACCAGCTCATGAGCCTACACCGTCCCCGATTGTGCATGCTCAAACTTCGTATCCCACCGTCGCCGAAAGCACAAAACGGCCGACAATGGTGAGCGAAACTCGGGAACCCATCATGCTTGCGACTATGAAGCCAACTATGAGGGGAGAGACTCTTCAACCAGTTCATGCAACAGGCCGACCGAGTGCACAGATGACACAGACGCCTTCGGTGACGTCTGCAACACCTGAACCAGCCGGTGCCAGCAACGGTGCGAGCAACGGTGCAGCCCAGCTCTCTGCCCACTGGCAGACACTTGCGCTGACCGCAGCATTGCTCGGGGCCTTCGCTGCGTGAGCACACATTGTGTCACCGCAAAGTGTTGCTGTGGCCCGTGCTGATTGCTGCAATCGACTGTGATCGGCGCGCATTCTGCGTCTGCTGACGTGTGCGCAACGAGCCTAGCCAGAGCGAACAGTGAATTAAGAATTGTTTCTTACCATTCAGCATTGTTCACCTTTTCCGAATCATTGCAAGTTTGTTTATGTAACTTTATAATGTGTGCAACAGGCAAACATGGGCGCTGTCGGAATAATATTCCGCGATCTCAAGCACGTCGTCAAAGTGGTCGCCAATCGTCTGAGCGGTGGTAAACTATTCAAAAGTGTAGGCAGACGCCCTTATATTGCAAACGGTTCTCAGCCTCGGCCAGTCCGCAACAACAGACGCAGCAGACGCAAGCGACACGGAATTCGCGTATACTGAAAGCGCAACCGACTTCATTAGCAGTTGCGTTGTGAAACCTCGCCAGCACTTAGTTCCCGTGCATGCCTCTCGCTGCACTCTCGTATAATGGACACGGTAAACGGCTTGCACACAAAACTCGTCGCCCCTTGCTGCTCGCAGTGAAGCCTCGTGCGCTCGTCAGTATAACCTGTGAGCATGATCACCGCCCCTTTGTAATTGTAGTCTCGCCTAAGGCGTTTGCAGATATCAGCGCCATTTTCCAGGCCATGCCCCAGCATGTAGTCCATCCATATAACTGCATACTCACCGTTCTGCTCCACTAAGCGTAACGCAGCGTCACCCCCATCTGCTTCATCAGCTTTTAGTCCAGTGATGGACAAGAGCATTCTCTGTAACACCAATCTGTTGACTGATGAATCATCGCATACCATGTGACGAGCAAGTCTGGCAGGGTTGAATGAAAGGTATGAGGCAGGCTCAGGAGAGTGCAATACAGGGTAAACTGTTTTTGTTCCGCAACACAGGAGGTACCGGAGAGCGGGCATGTTGGGTTGTGGGGTGGTGGACATTTTTAATGTACCTCATGTACTGTTATCAAGATGTTGTCAATTGGCTATGAAGGCTTTGCAGACCTCAAAGCGGTGCCATGTACGCTGGTGGGTCGCTCTCATCATACTACTCACAATAGAAATAATTGCTGTTGCGTACCTGTTCATTGTTCTGAGAAATAGAGACACAGCAAAGGTACAGCAGAGGGAGAACACTGATAGCGACTTTGTCATCGGTTTCATGAGCCAGCAAGTCCAGGACTTGGAGTTTTTGAGCCAGCGTAACGCCGCTGTCATGCGTCTCAACGGGCCACGCATGTCAGGCGCAACCTTTAGTGACATTTTGCAGCTCGCATATGATCGCAGTGTCAACATTGTAGAGGCCATAGAATTTGTAGCGAGGGTCACAGACCCCGAGATAAATGACTTCAATGCATTTTGTAGTGCTGAAATAACACCTGGATGCTACATCAAGCAGCTGAAACCTTCAGCTCTCCTGTTGGCAAATATTAGCAACTTCATGCCTGTCCCTAGAGGCAGGGGACTATACTACCCGGTTTTGTATCTATATCCTCTGTCTGTTGAAATACCGGCGACACAGAGCGTCATCGGCTTCGATTACGGCTCTACTGAAAATAGCCTTAACATTCTCCAGCAGCTATACGCAGGTGCTGGCGGGCAGAGTGTCGTAACCAGAAGAACTGTTCTAGTGACACCATCTGACAACCCATCGGCATTTGGAGTCGTCTTGGGCACCCAAGTGCGCTCACCGGCGACTGATGCTGTTACCGGCTACTGCACGACCATTCTGCGGTTGTCTACCATTCTCGACGAAGCGGTCAAAATGTCAGCAGTTGAGCGCGACGACGTCGCCATAGCTATGATAGATATCACTCGAGATGGTGTAACAGATGTTTCCGCCAATAACGTATCTCTGGTTTACAAAGATGAAATACCGCAGTTCTCCAGTGTGTGGCAGGTTGGTGACGTCTCTCATTACAGTGTGCGGCGTGATGTATCGTTCGTCAACCGCCGATACGCCGTATTCTTCCAGTTCTCCAGCGCGTTTGAGCACAGTGCAAAAGCGAGTCAAGTGGTTGAGGTGCCATTGATAGTTGCAGCTGTGCTGGTCCTCCTGGACCTCTTATCCATCGTCGTCGTCATCATGGTTGTGAAGAGGCGACAGCATGTGGCAGCCGTGCTGGACGGTGCACGCGCGAACCAAATGCTTTCCTATGTAAATCACAAGGTTCGAAACCCCCTGAACGTCATAAAAGGCATGGTGGATTTGACTGTGCTCACACTGACGCAGTGTCAGCTACCGCCCGAGCTCAGCACCTGCATATGGGACCTGACGATAGCCTCGAGAGCGTGCGATTTTCTGGAGCACATAGTGAGCGGCATTCTGGTCATTCAAAGATGGGAAGCGGGTGCTCTGATGCTCAACTTGCGACCATACCGGATCAGTGACATTGTAGCTGACATGCAAAATGCCATCGTCCATAAAATGGAGGAGAATAAGATGGTCGCTCTGGTTGTTGATTGTCCGGCGGATATCACAGTCGTGGTCGATGAGTTTCGACTGAAGCAGATGTTGCTTAACCTTTTGTCAAACGCCATGAAGTACACAGCAGCGGGAACTATTACAATTGAAGTGAAGAGGCATGAAGGTGGTGAGGTCACTATCGGCGTACGTGATACTGGTGCGGGCATACCTGACTCTCAGAAAAAATTGATTTTCCGAGCACATGTTCAGCTAAACGCCAATGACGTCGGCAGACACGGATATCACGGCCTCGGACTGTACCTAGTGAGCATGCTCGCCGATTGCATGGGGTGGACTGTCAGGTGTGAGTCGACAGAAGGAGTCGGATCGCACTTCTGGATCACCATACCGTCATGAAAATGCATGCCGTGAAACAATTGCGTCCGCCTCGGCTTCAAGCTGCTGTACAATTTGCATCAGCATCATCTGCTCGCGTTGCAAAGGTGCTGATAAATGTATTTGATCAAGGTTGACGCAAGCACAAAAAACACAAATGACATCAATCGTCACATTTTATGCCATTTGTATTGTTTTTTTGAGTTTGCTAGCAACAGTCGCCGGTGCTGCATTTCGATTGAATTGGCTGCTCATCAGTGGCGTCTTGGCAATGGTGCTTTCAATCATCGCGTTGGCAACAACAGGTTATGAGGACGAATACCCGCAAAGATTGTCAGTGGGGGACACCAGGACTGCAGATGTTAGTGAGGTCGAAGATGGTTCGGGGCATTGATGCAACAGCATTTGGGGATTCGGGGATTCGGGGATTCAGGGATTCAGGGATTCGGGGATTCGGGGATTTGGGGATTCGGATTTGGGGATCACGGGAATTTCGAGATTCGAGGATTCGGGGATTCAGAGACTCTGGATAAACTACACCTGATATATTGGAATCGGTCTGGTTTGGCGGGCCTCACACTGCATTCACTTCATACCATGAGCACCTTCTGCCAGCGCCGAAATGCGAGCAGAAAGAAGTGGGTGAACCACTGCCTCGTATCCATTTACAAGCAGCTAGTGATGACGAGGGGCCCACCATCGATGCACCTCATCCTGGAATCTGAGGAGATGAACACCATCAGCGCCCTGAGACATGCAGGCATAGCGGACGACACTATCATCGTGCCGAACCCCGATCCCAGAGTGGTGGAGGAGATTAAGATGTTAGCACCAGCTGTGAAGGTCTACCCGCAGACCCTGTACACGTGTGCAAGGAGGTTGCGTGGACGTAGTATGGTGAGTTTTCTATTTGCCGATTATTGCGGAACAGTGGAGGGAAGAGTCGGCGAGCCGACGCCTGCAGATGACCTGGCCGCTATATTTGAGTCGAGTAAGTTTGCAGACACGGCTCTGTTTGCAACGACGTTCTGCACGCGGAACTCTGATGAGTTGCGTACGATGTCACGTTGATGACTAAGGCACTTGAGCACGGGTATAGAGTGTCAAAAATTTGGAGCGAGCCGTACAATCAAATGCGTGCATCTGCTTACCTGGTGGAGGCTGCTGCTACCGTAAGGTCGGGCTCTCTGTGCATTACGAAACCGCCAGTGTACGACATGACTGCCTGGACCAGCGACACAGACACCGATATGGACACCGGAGATGACCATACCAGACCCAAACCTGCAACCACACAGCTGAGCGGCCCTGACCTGGTGGGTCAGGACATCATGCTCAAGGATGACATACTGACCGGTGACGACACTCGGCGAAGCATATGGTTCAGGGGCACTGTTTACAGGTACAGAAAGACCCGCGGGTATTTCATCAGGTGGCAAGTGGAAGAGGGGGTGAACTGCTTCTGCAGCAAAGACTGGAGACAGCTTCCGGGCTCTATGATGTGCTGTGAGCATGATGCAACATCAGGATCGTGGTACGCAGTCGCGAATTAAAAGATTTTGTCAATATAAATGGATGTCGGCTCCGCACATATTGGTATCCTTGCTCGATGCGCACGATGCTCTGTCATCCGCCTTGTCCATCATGAGGCGTCGAAGCAGTTCGGATAGACGCGCTTGCAAGAGGGTGAGGAACGCCCGCCATAACCTGGCAGACTGCTTGGAATCAATGAGAGACGTCAGCGATGTAGGCCACACACCGTGGCTGGTTGGTGCCAGCATCAGCAGCTTAGCTCAAGAATGTGGTGCGTGGATGGTGCACGTCAACTATGACAGCACTATGCACAAAGTGTACCCTGCATACTTCATGGTAGGTGTACGAGCACTGGAGGAGTTTGCAGTCGCAAAGCTTGATAAATCTGACCGAGAGTCATTGCGTCGCTATATCGGTGAACATGTGGAGTGGGGCTACGTTTCCCCTGACCACTGCTGAGCAGTATGTGCTTTGTGCACCAAGTGGGTACAAGTGGCGGGCTCACCGACCGACAGCTGCGTCTTGACGCGTTCAGGAGCCGAGGAAACAAATAGCATACATGTACAATACAACAAAATGAGTGCTTTCATGCTATGTGCTTCTCAAATTGATTCAGTACGCAAGATGAATCGCCTCAGGGCCATGCTGACCAGCTACCGTCATGGGGAGACTCCGATGCATCTCATCCTCTCTATGGCGTGCAGTGACGCTACCCTCGCTCAGATCGCTCGCAAGATGGTAAAGGGGGAGAAGGAACAGCTCAGGAACCCCGACATCTTGCACTACCACATCGTCATAGGCAAATTCGCGCCGCTGGAGCACTACAAGTGCATCGCCGAAGAGCTCCCTGATGATTCATGGGTGTGTTTCACAGGTGATGAGGACATGCACCACCCTCATCGGGCGCAATGTTTACTCGAGCTGATGAGCGCCTCGGTAGCTCAGGGTTTGCAGTACTGTGCCTTCAAAACCCACGTAGACGGCAGGATGGGTGATGTCGATGAAGACCCCACCTCCGCCAAGTCTGTGGACCTTCTTGTGAGCGACGATGATGGCCGTATAGTCAATCATGATGCCACAGGGCAGCTTTGGAAGATGGCGATGCCCACTTCTCTGCTGAGAGAGTTCTTCAAACAAGCGAGCCCCGAAGTGCTCGGTCATGCATTGGGAGACCAGTTTTTGGTGAAGTTCTTGATTTCAGGGGGTAAAGTCGGGATGGGGGATTCTTCAGACCCATCCGCGTGGGGGTACTACTATCGCCGAAACAACACGGCAGCGCTCGAGCCGCAAGGGTCTGAGCGCCTGTCAAAGTTGGCCTCATGCATCACCAGTGAGCAAGCATGCCCTGACCCCATAAAGACGACGCTCACTTTCGCTGCGGTCATGCTCTTGGATCCGGAAGTGCAGTTTGTGTGCTCCAAGGTGACGTCTTTCACACCTGAGGCCGTGGACGTAATCAGGCAGCGCGTGCACAGCGGTGTGCTGACGGATCTCGCTGAAGGCTTGATGAAGCACTCAAAGGTGCCGATGACAGATGATGTTGTACGTGCGCTGCACGCATTTGACATTGGCAGGACTGTGGACGACTTCTTCGTTCAGTTCAAGAATATGTGGGAAGAGGAGCCGTACATCAAGGCACTGCTGCATTCACCTAGGCAGCAAGTGCAGCTGCCTGTTTGAGAGCGGGTGCGCGCCATATGTGCCTTCTCATCGCTGGCCCTGGAAGGGGCGGTCGCAGCACTGCTGCCTCGTACATTGGGCTCTGTGCTGCCGTATCGTCGGCGTCAGCTCGTGTGTATATTCCGAATGCTGCCACAGCAGCTAGTAGGAATGTGAGTGCTCTCAGCATGCTTATCATCACATTAGTCGTCACACGTCCTCTGCCGAACTCATTGTACTGTCTGCAAGCACGTGCGATGAGCTCGAGCTCGACCAATACTATTGCCGATACGACTATCATTTAAACACAGGCCAACATTTTCTTCTTCATGGTGAGCTCTGTATGCAGGTGCATGCACGACACATATCAGCATAACGTCTCGTCGAGTTAGAGTAATTAAAGTAGAGTAATTTATAGCATTATGCTTGCTGTGATGCCTTCAATGTTGACTTTTTGATTGGCTTCTTGGCTGCCATCTTGGCACCGTTCTTGCTGACCCGCATCCTGGTGACACCGCTGGAGAGCTTGTCTTTGTGAAGTTTATCACGCATCTCCTTATTTCTGAGGCGGTCGGCCTGCAGCTCATCAGCGTGCTGGATAAGATCCAGATCATATATCTCTCGAATCTTATGGTAAAGTGGCGTCTCTTTGCGAATGGCCTGGAAACCGTGACGCCCAGTGACTTTCGGGCCTCCATGACGGCATTGCGCCAGAGCTTCAGTTGGAGGGGCTCACACTTTCGGGCAGTGTCGCTCATGGTTTTGGAAACGATGCGAAACTTCGGCTTCGCGTCCGGGTCATTGCTCTTGATAGCGACCTTGATGAGATCATCCTTTGTGAGACCTCCTGCCGTCGTAATGTTATCACCGCTCTTGTTCTTCTTTTCATTCAGGACCTGAAGACGAAGGTTTGGCTCGCTGTAGCTCGCCATTAACTTGTGTGCGTCTTCAGCAGATATTGGTTCCTTGAAGTGGATCACGATGCGGTCTGCAGCAGCAATGTCTACCGACTCGTACGAGGGGTGCTTCTTAGCTAGAAACATCTTCAGCATCTTAGGGCGCCGAATTTTGCGTGCAAACTCATGGACAATCGACTCGCCTGCCATCGTTGGTCAGTCTCATGCAGTACGGTGCACAATGTTTTTCGTACAATGCACAGGTTGGTCAAACCATTGGATTCAGTGCCATCACGTACAGTGTGCGTCTATGAGTAGTGCACCGGCGCCTTTCGTTCCCTGCTAGAGTGGCGATGCTTGGGAGAACTCTTGGGCGTCGCCTTCTTGGGCGTCGCCTTCTTGGGCGTCGCCTTCTTGGGCGTCGCCTTCTTGGGCGTCGCCTTCTTTGGTGTCGCCTTCTTGCCCTTCTTCGGTGTCGCCTTCTTGCCCTTCTTCGGTGTGGCCTTCTTGCCCTTCTTGGGAGTGGGAATCTTTTTCTTTCTGGGAGACTTGCACAACGAATCATCTGGCCACTTGTGCGCGGCGGTCACGCGGGGGCGGTCAATTGGGTCGTACCTGGCAAGGTGTGCTCGCAGCGTAGCGATCTCTTGCTTGCGTTCCTTAAGATTGTCCTTGTTGGCGATAAGTGATTTGTCGTAGATCTCTCTGACCTTTTTGTACAACTTCGTCCCCTTCTTGATGGGGTGAAATTTACCGTCCTTCAGATCCAGCGCTTTGAGAGCGGCCACCACGGCGTTGCGCCATAGCTTCAGCTGCAGAGGCTCAACGGCCTTGGCGATAGAGCTGGCCCTATCGGAGACGATCTTGCCCCTCTTGTTCTTAGTCAGTTCAGCAGCAGTGAGAACTCCAGACGTCGTTATCTTACGCCCTAGAGAGTTCTTCTTCTTGTTCAGCACCTGTACGCGGAGGTTGGGATCGTGGTAGCTCCATACAATGTCGGCTGCTTCCTTGATGCTCAAAGGTCTGTTCAGCTTGACATAAACTTGTCCATAGTCGCCGTCAACTACGGCATGGTTCACATCACAGTGCTTCTCCAGAAACTCGGCACAAAGAGCAGGACTCTTGATGCGGCGGTCAAACGTGTACTCGGTGGACATACCGTGTTTACATGTAGGAACATAAAATTTATACTGTAATTGGTCGGTTCACACAACCTATGCGCTCTTAAATGTGGCTTTGTCAGAGTGCAACAAATTTGTAAAACGAGCAGTCACTGAGAATTTTCAAAAATTGCTATTGACTTCGACATGACGCATGATCGCATCAGCGGCGTTGGTCCCCTCGGATCTGCACATCGGACAGGATTTGACCACATTCACACAGAACCATGTGGTGAGGCACCTCATGTGAAACGTGTGTCCGCAGCATGTGGTGCACGCATCTCCCCTCATCGCTTCATAGCATATTGAACACTCGCACTCGCTGATCTCACACTCACTCTCATGTGCACACACGACATACAGGCGCGGGCCGCAGCATACCAGTCTGAATTTGGGGTTGCTGCGTTCTATCACGCTCAGAGCCGCCGTGACTCTGGGTGTCAATATCCCGACGGGTGTGCCGCACGCAAGTTTCAATTGCACCATCGTCTCTATCACATGCCTCACCAGCATGAGATCTGAACTGCTCCTCTCCAGTATGTAACACAACGCTACTGAAGTGTCCACGGCCAATGAATGCGTCAAGCTCAGGTACTGCGCCATGACGTCCACTACAAGTATACAAGATCTGACGAGCTGCTTGGTGATCGTGGTCTGCAGCACCTCAAGTGCTGCTCTGAAGCACCTCTCTCCGGCTTCTGTCGCCCATGTCTTGACGTAGTTTTGTATCGTGGTAAAAACTGGCATCCTGCTCTCCTTGCCCTGCCCGGTGAAGCACACCGTCTTCCTCCCCAGCAGAGACTTCATCACCTTCACCGCGCACTCCCTCTCTTCCTCTATGCCATTTTTCATCTGCTTCTCCAGCGCACGAGACAATGTGTCCACTTCAGCGACACCCAACGATTCCGTAAACCTCACAATGTCGTTATCGCAGGCCTTCACGAGACACGTGGCGGCGGCAGAATACCTGCACCTGTCACCAGCGGCTCCTGCAGCGAAGCAGGCTACTACTCTTTTGAGTAGTGCCCGCGATCTGTTCATGTCCCTGTAAACATATCTGCAACATCTGTTGAGGCTGAGCATCTGAGCCAGCAGGGCCAGAAATGGTCCGCGGCAGGAACAGTGCCCCACGACAGCCCTGCTGAGGCCGATGTGGTGGTAGACGTCGAGAGTGCAGGACGACTGATTATGTGTGAACGCTGTGAGTATCGTGAACACTGTGTCCACATCGTGCGCGCTCAGGTGACGATCCAGCACGATGTCCGTGAGCAGCACGTGTAGATTGGCGTCCATAGCGGCGCTGATCCATCCGAGCCGGCCAGTGCCGTTCGCATGGCGATCAACACGGGAGTCAGCATACACGGTCTACTCGTGCAGGCGTGCAATGCACCGGCGAACGCGTACATGATGTCACAGCTGACGAGGCTCGCCCAGTCGCGCTCTGCTAGACTCATCACATGACTCAAACTAGCGCGCAACACATTCGGCGGCGCCGTCAAGGCGCCGGCCAACGCCAGTACAGCAGATGAGCACTTCAGCTCTGTGTTTGCGCGAGTCGCAATCGGCAGGGCGGTGGTGTACACTCTCTCCACAGCTTTTTGATGTGCTATCGAGACGCAATTCACCCCCATTCGTTCCTTGCGCTGGGAAAGGTCGGCCGCATTGCATATTGGATCATCGGCCGACATCACATGTTTCAGAGGTACGATACATAAAATGGTGTGGCGCTCGTGCGCGCCGCGCCGCTACAGCTCGCACTAGACCTTATTGTATACCCAGCGAGAACCCTCAGTCTTAAGCAGAGGCGTCTTGGACACGTCGTCAATCAGAGAAGCGCACACACCGGCTGGGCCGACGCCGGTGTTCGTGCACCTGAGAACTATATCATTCACGCCCCAGACCAGCGTGAGAGGTATACGCGAGTAGTCTCGGGCCGAGAAACCAAGCGAGGCGCTGCCGACCTTCTCTCCGTTCAAATAAATATCGGCGTCGTTATCTACGAGTATGTGCAGCATCGCGGTTACGGGTGTGACCGACATTATCTTTAACTGCGCTGCAAAATTGTACGATCCGACAGGGGCACTGAACCTGGCGTTAGGCGATGTCCATATCCACTTTGCTGTCTTGTCTTCGAACTGACTGGCGCTGCCCCATGGGACTGTACCGAACCCGCCTTGGTCCACCACAGGCGTACCTACGGGCTGCTCAGAGAAGCGCTCCAGCACAGCAGGTTTTGATGGTACAAATTCTGTGACCGTCACGCTCTTCAGAGTAGCGCTGCGTGAAGCCGCATTGCTGCTGGCCACCTTCGGCTTGAACATGACCATGTACACGGCAAAGGCGATGACAGCAAGCAGGACAGCACTGCAAATGATCGAAGCCGTGCGCATGAGTGTTTCCCGAGTAGTGAACATTTTTTTTTTACGACATGTGCTTTGTGATATCATGATCAGGATAAGGCTCGAATGATGTTGTGCCTGTCGAGCATGCGTACCGCCAGCATGAACCGTAAGCGGTCAGCATCGCCGATACTCAACGACTCCGGGTAGCGGGGAACCAGTCCCTCTTTATTCCCTTCCTTTGTTCTATCATAGTATCGGTACGCCAACCCCTCCCACCTACACATATTCGTCACTTGCTCTATAGACTGCGGCGGACTAGATATGAGGTCGCTGACGAAAGTTGCCACCTCTTCCATCATGTCCTGCTCTCCACCTTCTGACACGGCGATGTGTGCCTGAGTCAGCTGCATGATGGCGATGATGGCGCGGTTGCACACGACAGATCCCTCCTCACAAGTGTCCTGCACCCATGCAGTCCGGTTCACCACGGCTACGGGCCTCACGCCTTCTGTGCTCGTCGCTGGCATCATCTGCTCCACACATTGAGGGTCGACGTAATTGATGATAGCGCACTTTATAAACCCCAGCGACTTCCTGTACTCCTGAACTGTGGCAGACGTCTCTGAGAGCTCCATCCTTCTGTACGTCTGCTCGACCTTGTGCGCACAGGACTGGATCGCCCCCCTAGCACCTGCTTCACCGTCCATAGGTCGCAGCTGTGCCTGTGCTTTATAATGATCATACACGAATCTGATTCGGCGGGAAAACCCATATATCCATATATCCATCTCATATATCTTTACATCGGCAGATTCACGTACGTAGATCACTCCGAATTGCGAATCCCTCGAATCTAACTCCTACTCTTTGAATATTTGCGGGACACTTTTTCCCTGCTTCTGCTGCTGCTGTGCAAAGTCTTTGATTCTGGCTAGTCCGGCAGGCAGTTCATCGCCCTTCCGTCTAGTCAGTATCTCGTAGTAGTAAACGAGAACCATGTAGATTCCGAGCAAGAACTCGAAGGAGCACGGGCCGCCCGTAAGAGTACCGAAGATACACCTCCACATGACCACAGTGTCAGCGCACCCCAGCAAGCGCCTGCCGACTATGGTCCATACGCCCATCATCTGTTTCTTCGCTAGCCTGTCGTACACTTGCTCAGGTGGGCACTCCATCGCCGTTGCAACGTCCACTGCGACCTTGCGAACCTCAGCCGAGAGTTGAACTCCACTTCTGGATTCATCAAAGAACTGAAGGATCCGGTGGTTGGCATTGCCGGGGCTGCTCTTGTCACGAATCTCAGTCATCGACGTGCCGGTGATGAGCGCTTCCAGTGTGCAAGTCGTATGCTCATGTGACAGCGGCTCCATGACGGACAAGACCCTGCACACACACGTCTCAACCGGGCTCTTGGGTACTCTGCTCTGAATCACTAGGTGGATCGCCTTCGCCAGGGCTTTGATGTGGCTCTTGTCGCCGCGCCGCGACTTGAAAAGCGACGCCGCGCCATACTGAGCGGCGAGCATCTCGCACAACTCCCAAGGTGCGTCATCACCCTTGCTTTCACACGAGCTCAGCGTGAGGACCAGCTTGCCGAAGTCGTGTACGATGACGAACGCTCCCGTATCTGCATCGATGACTGTCTCACACGCCACCGTCACCGTGGACCTGCAAATGGTCTCGAACTGGGAGCCGGTGAGACTGTCCTGTGCGAGCAGCTGCTCGATACCCTTCCAAGACTCCAACACCAAGTTTACGGATTTTTCTTGGCACAGCGAAGCGGCCATCTTCACTGATCATCAAACTCAAGACATAAAAATTGTGGTCGTCGCTCCACGTGTATTATATACACTTCTCACTAGACGCGCTTCGTGATGTACAGATGCGGCGCCGCACTTCGCCACCGCAACGTCAGGGTGAGTTCAGAAGGTGCATGGGCAAAAACTCATCTGCCAGCGGGCGAGGTCGTCCTAATCGAGCGGTCTGTCGTACGCGAAGACCCTTCTGCAGTGGTTTACCCAAAAGAGGTCAGAGACGTCGCCGCGTATGAGCTCGTAAACGATCCGAGCAGATGGTGCCTGATCGAGGGCAAGGCGGAGGAAGAGCGGAGCGCCAACAGCAGACTCAAGGAATTCGACACCATAAAGTGCCAGATAGCGCGCATGTACAAGCTCAGCAGCTCCCCTAATGCCACCATGCTCGTGTCGCCTTTTGAGGACGACGACACGATCGTGATCACTCTCTCCGATGCCGTCAAAGATGGCGAGGAGATCACCGTGGGCGAGAACGTGACACGTGCACGTCATTCCCACGAGAGCGAGGGCCTTTGGAAATGCACTGTAGAACTCGGTGCCGCCGAACGCGCACTCGAGAGGTGGGCATCTGTGGACGTGCAGACCTGCGTGGAAGAAGCTGATCAGAAGGTCCACAAGTGCAAAGCCGCCGTGGCCGAGTACCTCAGGGAAGTGCGAGCGATCGGTCCAGAGTGGCTCGTTCAAGTTTCTAACTTGTACGTAGACCCGGGGCTACTGCCACAGTCGAAATGCATATCTTCATTACACTGCGAGCGAGCGGCAGAGATAATTGACATTCGCGAGACGGTCGGCGTACGCGACGCGACGAACAACATTCAGGATGCACTGGAAGCCTTCAAAAAATATTGCTGATTTGTATGAGAGCATGAAGTATTCTGAGACAGCAGAGGCCGCGATAATGATCATGGCATCGTTCATGGTCACTGTCGCCAGAGTCCGCAACGTACGCAGAGATAACTGGACAGGAAGAGCTCTTTTATTTATGTTGAGTATCATTGTAGGAATCATCTGCGGGTTCTTGATAGAGCCGGAATGAGAAAAGTCAGACCGCCCACACCACGGCAACTCAACTCACCACGGAGCGCACTCGCATATAGGAAGAAGGTCAAGAAGGTCAACGCGACATCACGTCACAAGATGCTACTACAGCCCGTGAGCGCTTACATGATCAACAAACTGGTAGCTTTCGCACGGCCGCTAGTTGGAAGGATTCACTTCGACAGAGGCGACCCGCCCGCAGCAGTGTGCAGGAAACGGAGGAGGCGTACATTACTTAAACCTGTATAGCATCCGGTCGCGTACATCTTTGAGCCTGGCATCAGGGACATTGAGATTGGCAGGATTCAGTCTGCTCTTATACCCTGAAAGCTTTGACCTATAGTCACACTCTTTTTGATATCGTCACCAAGCACACTCAGCCCGAACTTCTGCTGAACCGGTTTTCGGCAGTGATCGTTGGCGAATCCGAAGTGTCGGAGGATGGTCCCAGGAGAAGGGTACAGCGCGTGCTTGCCTCTCGATACAAATACACGAGGGTGCACGTCGTCATACAACATTTCGTTCAGGTCACCACTATCTGAAATACAAAAGTGCGATTTGGCTGAATGTGGCATGTAAAAAACAGCCCTCACCTGCGCATCTCTGTTGACCTCGACCACTATCTGTTCTAGATCGTAGGCATGGCCACCTATACCCATGATGCCGCATACACGCATACCGTCGTCGCGCATGAAGAACAAGAAGTAGTGAAGTAGAGCACCTCCCTCATTCAGCAGCAGGCACACGCCACTCACCGTATCATCCTCATTCTGATGGCCGAAGCGCACGAAATCAGACTGACGGGCACTTCAGTCTCATCGCAATCAGCAAAGTACACGGGCAAGTGCTTCAGCAGTAGGGCATGAGGGTCAGCAAAAGACATGATCGTGTCATATCGACAGAGGTCAACATATATATTTACAGCTCTTGCGCATCGCAAACAATGCACCCTGCAGGCCGTACACCATCGCTCGTGTGTCGCTGTGGTCGTCGCACGCATCCAGGGTCGGTAGCTCTTGACAGTCGCCAAGGGACATGTCGGCGTGGTCCGCACAGAATGACTCTGCGATGGTGCAGCCCGATATGGTACGACCACGTCGTCACTTCACAGCGCTAGTCTGCTGCTCTTCTGCGCCGATACCGCTGAGCGGTGCGGGAGTATCGTCGCTCGCGAGATCATCAATGAAGGCCTCGAAGTTATCGTCATCAGAATCCTTGTGTTCTTCTGCCCCCATGACAGCGCCGATCGCGTTCTCCTTGTCTTCTTCTGTGGCAGCAGGCAGCGCGGCACCGTCGGCCACCGCCGAAATGTTGCTGGCATTCAGCGTCCTGGAAGTCGGTGGCGACACAGAAAGCGGAGCGCCGAAAGGGGACAGAGGTGGAGAACAGGGGGCATCTGGATGCACGAAAGGCGGCTGCGAGGAGACAGGCGAGGCGACCGCCACTGAGGAAAGCCTGTCCACAGCAAAAGTACTGCCATCCGTCTTGATCGGGGCGTTCATGTATACCACTGCTGTCGGGTTCTGCTGGACGTCGATGCAGGTCATCGGGACCCCCTTCTCCGTAAGCGCAGCAGGAGTGTGAGAGAACCGCCCGGAGCACGCATGTAGCCACTCCAATCGTTTCTGGTAAACCTGGAACATTGTGCTGTGTTCGGCAAACTGGGCATGGCCGACGGCTTCGGTTGTCTGCTCCTTGCTGAAAGCCATGCAGTCCCTCATGCACTTGAACATGAGCGGAGAACCGGGCGCGAGGACGGTGCTGCCGATACAGGCGAGCCGGTGGTGAAGAATCTGGGTGCTGCTGAGTCCGACTGCGAGAGATATGCAGAGGGGGAGCGATTAGATTTTGAAACGGCAGCAGACAGATAATGCAGCTCGAACATCAAGACCCACCTGTGAAAGAAGCAGAGTCGATGATGGCCCTGACGATAGCATCCGGCGAGCAGCCCATCCCCATATTGTGGTAGTGACTGTGGTCCTTGCAGTACACCTGGTGTACTACGGTGCCGCTCGTGACGGATATTTCCGCTGCCCCTGATACTCTGGTGGCAGCACACCACGGGTGCATCGCGTGCTCGCACGGTATCGCAGTGCACTGCACCAGGTTCACGTTGCCGCCGCAGAAGCAGCACGACCTGCTCTGCTCTTTCCCGACGTCGCCGTAGGCAGCGAACCACATGGAGCATATCGTGTGCGACCAGCAGCTGCCGTCATCAAAAATTTTAATCCACTTGTCCAGATTCAGAGGCTTGCCCTTCATGAGCGACTGATCATAATCTTCCCCGCGAAAGCAGTAGCAGCATACTCGGTCATCGGCCGGCTGGGCCACCTCCATGCTAGGATCAGCTGGGTGGTGGGCGACGGGGAGTGGTCTAGTGTGATGGCCGGTTCACCAGTTGCTCTCCTAAATCTGCAAAAACGCCGATGACCCCTCGGATTTGTGCGCGCAACTCGATATACGTAGTGGCATAACTCCGGTATTGTTGCGTACAGCAAGACTCACCAGGCCGACTTCGTGTAAGATGCGAGTAGTAGCTTAGTTTGTGAACGCGCATGCAAGGAATGGAGAACGCTGGCGATGTCGAGAGGGCGTGGACCATGGCGACGGTGATAGCGTGCGTCGTCGCAGTTCTGGCGCGGTGCGCCGAGAGCACCCGATGTGGCCGAGAATCGGCAGCGTGCGTACTCAAATTTCAAAGGGTGGAGGCAGCAGCAGTGATCATTGCGCTGTACGCGAGCAGACAGAGGTGGAGAGCTGCACGCGTGAGGAGGCTCGGCGGGATGCGCTGGTGATGATTGTTTACAGCCGCACCACCTTGTGAAATATGGGCATTCGTTCTTCAATCGCGCTGGCATACGCTTCAGCCCTGTAATCATAGCTGCAAGAGTGCTGCGAGACACGGCGGTGCTTCTGACACAACGTCAGCCCGCACCTGCACCTAGTAGCAGCTGCTATGTACACACGTCTACCGCACAAGTCACACCTAATATACATACATGTACCTATTTTGCGGACACCCGGCTTCGGCACATGCACCTCCGTTGGCGGGGGTGGCCTCCCCTTGATTTTGATACTATTGCATATCAGAGTCATATGTGTTTAGATGTTGATTCTTATAATATGTGCTGGCTTTCAACAGTATGCAGTCCTATATTAGAAGCCTGAAACGTATCGCGTATGAGGTCTCGAATGACGCCTTCAACAGCGTCACTCCCGAATCTCAAAAGCCTCTGGTGTTTCTGCCGCAATGCGCGCCAGCATTCGACAAGCTGTCTACAGCAGGCGGCGACCTGGAAGCAGTGCACGATCTCCTACAGCAGCAAGAAGTGCGAGCCGGCATCAAGAGTGTCATATCTGCGTGCATGACAGAAGTGTTCATCGACGGAAAGATCACGCTCAGCGATGTCGGGGCACTCATGGAAGCCGTCCACAAACTGGCAGCGCTCATGAACTCGCTACAGCAGAAACGCAAAGCGGTAGTTGAAATTACGAAGCGTAGCATAGTGCCGTTCATCGAGTGCCTGCTCACGGTGATCATTCAAATGTTCTTGCCCGCTGCGGAGTGTGACCTGCTTCTACCTCTGCTACACGCAGCCATCGGGCTACTCGCCTTTGACGTCATTTCGCTGCCAGTCAAGCCGTGGTGGGCCAGGTTAATCTGTCCTACTTAGCCTCAGTGGCAGTCAGGTACTTCCATTGGAACTTGTGCCGGGGCCGAATGTTGTTGACGTGAATACTGGTATAGTTCAGAGAATTATTTAGCCCTGCATGTCCGAGTACCTTCGCCACGAAGGCGTTGAGGGAGAAGCTGTGTGGTAAGGTGGCGTTGAAGGAGATGACAGCATAAATCGCCCTGAGGTCGTGAAAATGGTGACCGTCGCCGAGCAATCGCCTAGCCGCCGTGTTTGCAGAGTTAGACCACTTCAGGTTCACTTGTTTGTTGTCCATGTCGTCTGCACACTTGCGGTCGCGCAGTCTCCTGAGCCCTGCTACGATGGCACTGCTCTTTGCGAGAGTAGGTATCCTGTACGCATCTGCGTCGCACGGGAAAGACTTCTTCGCCTGACCCGCAAAGAGCAGTGTGCGGTCGTCTCTGTCCAGCAGCTCGAACTCGGCGGTTTTGAAGATCTCGATCATCCGTCTACCGGATACGAGCCCGATCGCGCATGCCAAATCGAAGGGGTTAGATTTGGGATTGCCTGAGATGCTGACGCACTCATCTATGAGGGATGCCGCATTGATCTGCATGCTGTTTACGCTCTTCTTCTCCAACGCTTTTGTGGCTTTCTTGGCGAGCACGTCCCGCTCGTTTCTTGACATTGCGAGCTTCTTGACGTATTCCGGCAGAAGAGGAAGGTTGGCGATAGACTCGTCGACAGTCGCCACCCCCGAATAACTGTTCCACGTGATGGATTTTTGAACCTTCAACTTTTCTTTCAGTGGCAACTCGATAGGGCCGACTTTGCGGCGGACAATGAGGTTCGGGCTTTTCCACGTGACGTCTCGGTGATCTGCGTGTTCAGTTTGCTCACTGCAGCCGCGTACGCCGGAGCGTATTCATCACAGTGCTGCTCCAGCTGCATCCACGCGTTGCGAATGCACGAGAGGTATGTCGACATTGACTTTGGCCACTTTTCGCGAATGAAGTCGAGCACACCCTGAGAGTCCTTCGTTTCGTTCAAGTACCCGGCGAGAAACTCAATGTGATTATTTGTACTCATTATATAAGTGTACACGACACAAAAAAAATACCTCGGACGCCCTGCTTTGCACTCTAGTAACACTGCGGCCCCACATAAACATGTCCAGATTCATTTTTGCAAAGTAGTAGCCCTCGCACATATTCAACCGAAAAGTCCGTCTCGTCCTGGTCGGAATCATCATCAAAGTCTCTCCCGGATTTTGATGAGCAGTAATGATCGAGGATTTTTAAAGCCACCCTGTTGACGATGCTCAGAGTCGCACATTTCTTCTTTTTGATTGCACGTGTCCTGCGTTTTACCACCATGTCGGGAGGGCGGACGTTGACCTTGACATCGTCGGTCAAACACTGCCGTATGCACGTCATCGCCCATTGGATCGTGCTGGCGCTTGCGTTGAGCTGCTGCTGCGCCAGCTCCATCACCGTTTGCTGTTCGTCGTCCTCTTCTTCGCAATCAGCGGTCATCAGCGTCACCTCATCGAGTGTGGGCAGATGGTCGGGATCGTATCGGAGCTCGGCATCTGACACCATGCACGTGATGAACCTGTTACGGATACAGCGGTACATTGTGGGGGCATGGAAGAAGACCTTGTCGCTCGCAGCAGAGCCGCCCGATGTTTCCGCACTCAGACAATAGTAAGGGAGAGAAGACGTGGAGGAAGATTGGGATGATCCCTGAGTTGACCCAGAATAAGCAGTAGAGCATGACAGGGTGCGCATCGCCTCGCTTTCCATAGACGTGCTGTCTGCGCTGTCGCTCGCCGATAAATCATCAGATCCATCGCTCTCGGACACACCAGAGCAGCTCTCGTCGTCGCTCCAGTCACTTCCTAGCCCGTCGACATCGATGTGCAAATCCACAACCCTCATGCATTGCATTACAAACACAGACAAAATTTAATCAGTCGACATGAGAGCAAGCAGAAAGCGTGTCATTCAATTATATCATAGCAAATAAAACACACATCTACTTCAACTTTAGCAGCTTGAAAAGCTTCTTGTTACGTTGAGTTGGGCGGCGGGCCGTAGCAGCCGGCCTCAAATCCTTGAGCTTCTTCACCTCGATGCCGCGATCTTTTCGTACCATAAATCTCTGGAGATCGTCTGAATCTCTCTGTGTTTTCTGGCTCACTTTTGTCTTGTGCGCACTAAGCGCGACAGACGGCTGAGACGGTCCTCTTGTTGATATGTTCCTCTCTCTTATCGTAAGTGAGAACATGGTGTCGGAGTGTGTGTGATGGAGCAGTCTTACATTAGGTACAATATATTAATTAGGGTGCGACGAATGGATCTCCCGATAATGTCGACTATCAACTATAATAAGTATTGTGACAGGGTCCATTTTTTCTCATCCGATACCAATTATGAGTTGAGTTTCAAACGCCTCAATGCTGCTCGCGCTTGCGCTGTATAGAGGGTGTGTGGCCTTGGTGTCGGTTCAGCATAACTAGTCAGCAGGCGCAAAGTATGCCATTGAGCTTCCAGCACATACCGCTGTTGGTGGCCTGCGTCACTGCCATGCAGGCGCAATTTCAATGCACCTGAGCGACATATGAAGCAGTAGGTTCATTGAGTCCACGTGCCAATGCTGGGCGGCACCGTTGCTGAGTAGGTGTCAATGTGATGCTGTTAACACAACGCAGACCAGATGCTATCAGGTTGCAACGTGTCAGACCAGATTCTATCAGGTTGCGACGTGTCAATGCGATGCTGTTAACGCAACACTGACCAGATGCTATCAGGTTGTCAAGCAGTAGTCCGTTTTTGGGTTAGAATTAGATTACAGTCAGCATAACATTGACCAGATTCCATCAGGTTGCTGCAGGCGCGTATGTGATGCTGTTGACGTAACGCCGAACAGATGATATCATTTTGCAACATGTAAACCTCTGCTGACTACAATACAAATAAATTGGCTTGAGAGCAACTGGCTATTTCACATGCTCACTGCATGTGCACCTCTTGCAGCTGCACTGTAGGCGTATGTTGTTGTGTACGCTGCAAACACACATACATGGATTATTGCAGGAATGAAGGTTTTGTGGGCTTTGTTAATCATTTGGCTGCAACTTTCAACTGTCAACATGGCACCATTGCCTATGGTCTAACATTTGGTTGGTGCAGACACAGCAGGTACTCGTATGTTGTGTGAAAGCTTTGGGAATCATGAGCGGAGTAGCGATAGAGACCCACGCTTTGGCGCCGAGTGACTCTGAGACTTTGTACTTTTATTATATTCCACTTGTGGCTGTGGAAAAGCCATGTTGTAGGTGTGTCGCCTTGTTTTCACTCTTGGATGTAGCATGCAAAGCTTGCACGCCACACCCCGCTTTGTACATGTCTTTTGGTCATGCATTTAGCGTTGCACAAGCCACACATATGGAGTTGCGGTCCTTAGCGATAACATAATAAGGATTAAAGCCCTGACGGAGGCCAGGTGTCAATCTGCGCTCATTTCGTCGTATGATGCTAGCGGCGGTGGTTGCAGGAGGAGGCAAGCAGAGTCACTGTGGCAGCTAGCATGCGTTGCATGCAATGTGCAGGATGCTGAGCAGTTAGCATGTTAGTGAGGTCATATGCCAGGATGATGTGCAGGATGATGTAATCTTCGTCAATGAGTGATGATGCTAGCCTGTTCGTTGTGCACACCATCAACATGCGGAGAGTCCAGCAGTGAGGCTGGCCTTGCTGAGCTATGCAGATGCATGATGCAAAAGCGTAGCAACAGGATGGAGTTGCGGTCCTAAGGGCATGATAATACCAGTGCAAGCCGCACTGCAGATGGCTCTATTGCAAGGGGTGAGGGCATACCTGGCTGCAGCTGCATGTGCGAGCCAGCGATGCAGCGGCAGGGTCAGCAAAGGGGGGTCTGGGGGTCACGAGCGGAGCAACAGTGGAAGACCCAGGCGTTAGCGTCTGGTGACCCTGAGACTTCATAGTAGGATCCGCTCCGCCCATCCGCGACCCTGAAACCCAAAAAGCAACCGAGCACTTATGCTAAAGTGAGGTCAGTCAAGACCCTCAAACTGTTGAAGTTAGATAATAGTAGGTTGTTGGCCTCACTCAGACGCACCAGAGGAGCTCTTGGTTGTTGAAGTTGAGATGGGTGGAGCCGTGCTATTGCACGTTGAGCAGTGACATGACAGTTGAAGTTGGCATGAAGTTGAAGTTTGAATATCATCGTTGAAGTTCAATATCACATCAGGATCAATATCAACTTCAACAATTGAGTAGTCAGAAGATGCCCCTGACATAGGGCTACAGCATGCCACAACCCAACTTCAATATCAGTTCTGCCCTGCAGACTTTACTACTGGACAAGGGCCTCGGTTGCTTCTTGGCTTTCAGGGTCGCGGATGAGCGGAGCGGATCCTCTTTGCTGAACAACATCCAGGCATTATTGCATAACTACTTTTATATATACAGTATAGTGCAACAATGTCAATCAGAGACTGTGATCGCTGCCATGCACACACGAAATACGGAGGAAGGTGTAAACGAATCACCTGTATCATCGGCAGATATTGCTGGCAGCACTTGAAGTCGGAGCTTGAGCTGGTCGTGAAGACTTCTGGAATTAAAGGCGCAGGTTTGGGGTTGTTCACAACCACAGATATACATGTGCTACCACGTCAGAGGAAGAGCGTTGTGCGAATCGTGCAGTACACCGGTGAGTTCTTGAGCGACGCAATTGTGATTGAACGCTATGCAGATGGCGCCCGTCCTTATGTGCTGGCGGTGCGCAGACCTACTGGCAACATCGATGCCCGTTCTACACAGAGTTCTGTAGCCAGGTATGCCAACGGATGCGATCGCCCCGGACACAGGGCGCCGTGCAATGCACGCATAACCGAGAGCGGCTGGGTTATAGCAGTGAAGAGCATACCTGCCGGCGGTGAGATACTGGTGCCATATGGCAAGGAGTACTGGAAAGCTTTCTGAATTAAACACATAGGTAACAAGGCACCAGGAGTAGCAGGAGCAGGTGTTCAATGGTTACATAGGGTATGCATTTGCCGGCAAATGCTGCTAGTGATTGCGGTCGCGTGTCCGACACGTCACACGCTCACATATTCTTGCGCGTCAAAGACCATTTTTGCGTGTGCATCATGTACCTCATAGATATCTCCATCGGCAGCAGACAGCGACACCTTGTCCCACGTTTGATTGTCAAAGCTGGTAAGGGCCATGATGTCCGACCCTGCACCTGCTTCCAAGACTATGACCTTGGTTGAAGCTGGCAGAAAGCTATGAAATACGCTGCCGTTTCGTCCATGTACATTTCTTTCCAAGCACTGGAGTACCACCGGGCGTGATAGCTTGAAGCTCAGGAGCACCTTTCGATGCTCAGGCAAGATCGTTGTCTTTGACTGACAATGCCCCATGTTTCTCATGTTCCTACATTTATTCCTCTGGATGTTACCTGCAGCACCATGCACCGTAGGGGTGTAGTGCGGGGTGTAGTCTGCAGCTGCACCCCACGGCAGTCAGTGCCAGCGCGCAGTGACCGCTAGCCATGCCAGCAGCAGTGCTGTGCTTGCGTGAAGTGCAAGTGCCAGGGTCGAAGCCACTGTGGCAGCTGCGCCGCCGCCGCCGACGCTGCTGCTTCCCCACCCCCACGCTGCCTCCTGCAGCATCACGCCAACTGCCACATACGCTGCGAACTTGTAAGCTGAGCGCTTACGTTCCCACGCGATCGCTCCCTCCGCTTCACCGCACATCCAGTCGAACTTGCGGCTAAAATTGGCGATCAACCCCCTGCGAAGGTGACAGGTGGCACCGCTCCCTCGTTGCGCCGGCACCTGTAATAAGGAGCACGCCCAGTGCTCAATAGTCCCCATCGCCCCCCTGCGCAGGTGCCCCCACAAACGCCCAGCTTCGAGGACGCATATTAGCACTGAGGACTCTGCGGCTGCAAGTGCTGTTGCGCAGGCTGACTGCAGCCATGCTGCACGGAGATCCACGCGCCCTTTGTATGCAAGCATGCCGTCATTTGCAACAGCACACGTGGCGGCGGCAGCAGTAGTGGTGGCGGCAGCACTCGCACCGGCCGCACGTGCAGCGGCAGCACCGACGGTGCCGGCAACAGCGGCGGCAGTAGCGACATGACTGGCAGCAGCATTAGAGCACGCTGCGGCGGCGGCGGCGGCAAGGACAGAGGCAGCGGCGGCGGCAGCGGCTGCGGCTCCAGTGCCGATTGCATGCCTCAAGATGTCCACCAGCATCTCGGCCTCTAGTACGCCCATGGCGCTGGTGATGATGAGCAATGGGGCTGCTGCGGGAGAGCCACATATCAGAGCGGTGCAGACCTGCACAGCAAAGCAGTCACAAATGGCATCAGTGTGAAGCACGAGTTATCAGAAGCGATACTACTAGCAGTGCTGAACGTATTCATTTTGCTCCCTACAGGTTGTGCATCCCCGTTATCATTCCTGAAGGGTGCAGGCGCGACGCACTCACCGCTTTGATCATCACCAGGAGGATGGTCTCCATAACGTTGGGGCAAGCTATGTAGACGAACTGCGGAAAATGGTCGTACAGATGCCCATCGCCGTCCGCCCAGTTGAAGAAGTGACTGAACTGCCTCTTGCCGTCTCCCCACCAGGTATGCAACACCTGAGCGCTGGGCACAGAGTGAAAGCTCCAATCGCCGGGGCTGTTCTTGTACATGTCCTCATATCTTCATGTGGTGGGAGAAGGAACACCACTGGTGCCTATGAGAGTCGTTGCAGAGCACTATGGAACGATGTGGTTCATGGATCTGCTAGTGTCCAGATACAATACCCTGAACATGCGTTCATAACTGTAACCATCGACGTACTCCCCAATCTAATCTCACCTGAGGCATATATCAATGTCCTCTCCACCTCCTGACTTAGCCCAGCACTCTTCCCGAAAAAGTACTGTTGGGAGAGTCCGCCGAAGGACGATGTTTGCAGTGACGCCCCACTTAGGGTTAGAGAGTACCTGTGCCGCAGAAACGGGTACAAGGCAGCAATCAGAAGACCAAACATATATATGTGCCTCTCTCACAGTGGCAAAAGTAGGATATGAGCAGACCTACAGTGATAATTGTTTACTGGAGAGAGCCTAATACGCACATGAGGTGCGCGTATTGATTACCGTTCAACCCCCGCGGGTGCAGGTTCAATGCCTTACATGCCATATACACAACTGCTGTCGGGTACCGTCAAACATGCCCTTGCAGACAATGCATTCACCCGGTATGCATGTGCGCATGTACTCACCTCTGAGATGCCGAACATGAAGGTAAGGTCCGACAACTGTACTGCACGCATGTGCAACGAAGAGCTCGGCGGAAATCCCGTATGGCCGACAAATCCCAGAGCATGATCGCCGTCCGTTGCAATCGCCCCGGAGTACTTCATGATGATGTCGGGGAGCACAATGACATCATCGTCGAGAAACAAAACCCACTCTGCAGCACTCTCAAGCATGCCCCGGTTACGTGCAGCAGACACGCCCTGGTTCTCCTGCAACAGTGAGTCAGAGTAATCGAGATCAGACCTTGTTGCTCATAATGGTTGCTGCTGCATAGCAGTACAGAAATGTTGATTGCACGGCACTACAGCAGGGACACTGGAGGACGTCTGAACCAGCATATGGTGCCTACGCAGGTCCATGGTGCCACAACATGCTAAACAATGCGACATGCAGTATTCGGTGGCAGGAAATGGCAGGCGGACCGCAGCACTGTCACTACAAGTCAATACAGTAGAGAACTCACAGGATTGCCTCGCACGCGAACGCGTGGCAGCTGCTCAAGCTCCAGCTCAAGAGCCTCCAGGTGTTCTGGCCTGTCCACAATAATTATGAACATACTGGCCCTATTAGCCACTCGCAGTTGGCAGATGGCTCTCAGGTGCTCCAGATTATCCATGGCCCTATAGGTTGGCACTATTATGTCAAGGCTCGGAGCCCGTGGTGACATCTTGGGAGCCCCATGGCTGATGAGGTACTCCTTGATTCTGCGATGCGCTGCCAACAGGAGCTCTCCTTTCCAGTTCCGACGAGGCACCTGATCGCATCACATCAGCATGTTGTGGTCGGCATGAAACGTCAGTGATGTCATCTCATACTGTGGAACATCCAGCAGCGTGCTGAGGGCACTGCTGTGTGTGCTGTGCGTGATTTGCTTCTGTGTGTGCTGTGCGTGCTTCAAATGGTGCTTCTGTGCGTGCTGGGTGGGCTTCAACGGCGGTACTGTTGTGTGCGATGTGCGTGCTGCATAAGGTACTATGTGCGTGCTTCAAGTGGTGCTGTTGGGTGTGCTATGTGAGCTTCAAATGGTGCTGCTGTGCGTGAGGTGAGGCAAACGGTGCTGCTGGGGGTGCTATGCTTGTTTGAATGGTAAGGCATCAGTGATGGTCTAGCAACAAATACCGACAGTTTCCACAAATCTGCGGCAGACCTATAAATAATTAACATGATTGCCACCCACCTTCTCGTATCTCGCCGTTTCAAACCCACCCAGCTCATTTCGCAGTTCCATATCCGGTGAGAGCAGTGCAGCGTCCCAATGGGCATATGACATTGTCTGGAATAGAAATGGGTCTGCATCCTGGTTTATGAACTCATCTGGCAGGATGGTGTTGCCGTTCATCTGCCAATGGAGCCGATGCAGAATTGGAAAGCTGGGAAAATTTTTGCAGGATGAGTCCGTAAACGCCACACAGCCGAAACCGAAGAACTGCTGTTGGTCCCGCTTGCTGGTGAATACGTCGGCGGCAATGTCTTTGTAGTGGCGTTCTGCACGGCTCAGCCAGGCGGGAGTGGAGATGCGCACATCGTCGCCTAGCAGCACGGTGAAGGTCTGCATGACAACACGTGTGATGCATGATAGTGAAACCACGTTTGCGTCAACAATAACAAGATGCCAGGTGGGCTGCAGCGTGCACAGCTGGTCACAACTGGACAAGTGCGGGTGTTGCGCAGTATGATAACATTATGCGCGACGGACGTTTAATAACACGCCATCAGCCGGAGGCCTGTACTGAACAAACGACTGGGATGGACATTGCTTTCATCAGTTACTGGTGCGCCGTTACGTGCCTGATTGTCGTGATGATACGCGTAATCAGCCAACTTCCTCCAGATGCGACAAATCTGCCCGGGCGCGCAATTAAATATCATGATCTCATGATCAAGCTCTGGTCCGTCCTCCGACTCCGCAAAGCTCTCATGTATCGCAGCATGCCCTTCACCCGTGCTGAACCAGTCGCCGTGGTCCACGCCAACATACACTTTGAGTCGAGAAGCGTCCTCGGTAGATTTTAAGTTACTCGCAAAGTCCTTTAGGCGGCAGCACGCCGCTGCCTCGTCGTTTGCAGATGCTCCCGTGCTGGGAGCTACAGCACGAGCTGTCAGAGGCAAAAGAACGCCGCAGCTGATGTCAATCTGAGCCTCTGAGATCGTGCGAGAGGAAGACGATGGAGGCATGGTGCTATAGTCCCCAACGTCATGCCTCATGCATTCTGAGTCTTCATGATCTCCATGCTGCTTGTGCGGGCACTTGTTCTGCAGGGTCGCCGAACATCAACCATTTTCACTACCGCGCGTAGGAGTCAGCTGCTGTCAGCAGCAGCAGCAGCAGCAGCAGCAGCAGCAGTGCAGCAGCAGCAGCGCAGCAGGCTCAGCAGCAGTTGCAGAGTCATTGAGCAGTTCGCACCGCGCCAGCAAGTTAAGGCGGTGAAATACAAATATGCAGCATGTGGAGGTATCCTAGTCATAGCTCACAGAGGTGAGCAAAGTCGCTCAGCAGCAGTTGCAGAGGCAGGCACACATGAAAGACATTCTTGAGCTACTGAAACTGCTGCTGCAGCAGTCAGTCAATAGCCTGAACTGGAGCGCATTGAGCGTCGCACCGCGCCAGCAAGTTAAGGCGGTGAAATACAAATATGCAGCATGTGGAGGTATCCTAGTCATAGCTCACAGAGGTGAGCAAAGTCGCTCAGCAGCAGTTGCAGAGGCAGGCACACATGAAAGACATTCTTGAGCTACTGAAACTGCTGCTGCAGCAGTCAGTCAATAGCCTGAGCTGGAGCGCATTGAGCGTCGCACCACGCCAGCAAGTTAAGGCGGTGAAATATGAATATGCAGCAGGTGGAGGTATCCTACTCATAGATCACAGAGGTGAGCAAGATCGGATTGTTCCGGACACTGCATTGCGCAATGTTGTATCTACTGTTGCTTTGCAGACGCCGTGGTCCTTGCAATGTACGTTGCACCGCCTCGCTTTGTGATGGAATCGATTAGTCGCATGATGCTGTTTTACAGATTCCATCTGCAGCGTCTTCCCTCTCCGACATGTCAGTTACATTAGAGGTACAGCAGTAAGGCAACAGCACACAGACGGAGCAGCTGTCCGTAAATTTAGTGGCGCGGGCACCCCACTCGCGGGCAGCAAAGCCCGCACATGTTACCGGTGCAGTCCCTCGCCGCCTTGTTGCCGCAGACGCATATGTGTGCGACAGAGCCGTCCATTTGGAAAGTGAGGAAGGCGGCGGCGTCGGCGCCCTCCGGCACGGTGAAGCATCGCGTCCCCCAGCGCTGGTAGGGATCGTCCGCGACGCACAGCGCACTGCGAAAGCTGCACAGCGCTATTTCAGCGCGCCTCTGTGAACCATGTATGTCGCGACTTCGCTGCGCCTAAGCAGAATGTCCAGGTCGTCGAACAGCCTTTCAAAGTCACTCATGTCGGTGGCGGTACGGCACGCGTCGATGAGCAGGGGCATGAAAGTTTCCATGCGGTGCTGGACCACGAGAGCGCATAGCGCTGAGCCATCGATATGTTGCGCTGTAGCTTGAACGAACAGCGCCGAGCACTCATCGCCTATCATCGCTGGAATGTGTGACCATATTTCGAGGTTCTCCAGCTCACCGTCAGCGAAAGCGCAGTTCCACAGCATTTCTTGGACGCGCGGGGCGTACTCGCGGAAGAGGGAGACACGCTGCGCATCGAAGCTCAAAAACGCCTGGTGCAGCAACTGCTTCGGGATGTGTGCGGCCTCCCGTAGCACCAGTGCCGCCCTGCGCACGGTCTCCTGTGCATCGTGCCGCAGAACGGTACGCGGTATGCTTGTGGCCCCCCGAAGGCTCTTCTGCAGTCCGGACCAGCTGCTGAATGGTGCATTCTGACGGGCGGCTTCCGCAGCCACGTCTTTACGCCATTTATTGTCTCTATCCTGCGCCAGAACCTTCGCTGAAGCCGCACCGACCTGCGCCACGTCAGCCCTGCGCTGCAGCTCCTCGACCCTGCTCTGCTCCTCCTCTTCTCTGAATGCGCTTATCTCATCCTCCTTGTCCTGCAGCAGCCCCATGATGGTCCACTCCCTCGGTATCGCCGGATGCGGGAGGTTCCAGAAGCCATCTAACGAGAAGTCGCCCGTGTGACGTGTCCAGCCTTCGATGCTCTGGTGGGGCAAGTGGCTGTACGCGAACTGCCGCGGCAGATCGGGAGGGATGCTCAGCAGCAGCTGCTGCCTCACGCACTTCGGGTGTGCGGGTATGCCAAAGGCGCAGTTGATGCCCCCCTGCCACCGCGTGTGGCAGAGCACGCACTGCCTCTGCACGGCAGCGATCACATTGGTGAGCCGAAAGCCGCTGAGATTATGCCACGTGTTCCTCTGGTATGTGTTGAGCTTGCCCAGTTTCTGCAGCTCGGGATGTCTGTGCATTATCTCACCCTGCCACGCATGGCTGACGAAAAGTCCCGGAGCCAGGTGATCCGTGCCGAGCCAGTCCATGATCTCGCTCACCTCATGAGGCACCAGAGGCGCCGGTGCAGCCGAGCGCCCCTTCTTTTTGCGCGGCGGCATGGAGTCGGCAAACTGGAGTGAGAGGATGACAACATTAAAAAATGAATCCCGCAAATCATCCACCCGAATCCCGCGAATCATCCACCCGAATCACGCGAATCTTTGTACGAATCTTTCTATGAATCGATCACCACAAATCCAAAAGGCACTTACCTGCGAACCTGCGAATCCTGAACATTTCCGCCATTCTGATTTCAAATCAGTGCCATCGCTGATGCTGAACACGTTCGCTAAGTCCAAGAATGTGTGGGATATCGATGATTTCACGGACGGGTACAGGCCGAGCGAAGTTTGTGCCACTAACCCCTACGTGACGGCAGCGCATTACGTTGACATGAACGGTTACGCTTCCTTCACCTACGACACACAGCAAATGGATGCGAACCTCATCAGGCCCCACGGGCGGTTCCAAGACATGATACGTCAGCCTTGCATGCACCGGCTAATTTCACCACCGGCGCGCGGGATGGCGACGAACCTGCTAGAGGCCTGCAGCTTGAAACAGCAGCGGGCGGTGTTCCACCTCGCTGTAGACCCAGTGCTGGCCGACCACCTGCGATGTGAGTTTATGAACGACGCGGATGTGCTGTACCACTATGCCTCCTTCCATGACGGAGGAGCAAACGATGTGGCCGAGCATGGCCGAGCATCCTGCATCGGGACAATGTTCACTGAGATTGGCGACGATCAGGTCCGCAGCTCTTGGGCTTACCGCTGTGACGCATGGTATCACGATCACTGCAGAGTTGAGAAGGAGGACCGCAGCCGCATAACGTTCGTGTCCATCGCGTCAAAGGCGTTCGGAACTGTCCCAGGGGTCGGCAAAGTTCACCCGGCCGGATGTCGAGGTGTCGGTCAACCACAGTGATGTGACGGAGCGCCTAGCGGCTCGTATAGCGTCTCACTGCAGGGCAGTGTCGGATATGCACATCTCTACCAGCGGCACATGAACACAAAGTCGTGTACTTCTCAAGGTGCGGCTTGTTGCATTTTGACCTGCCTGCTGAACCTGAACACATCGTTCGCCTGCAGCTCTTGAAAATGTACCCGTACACTTGTAGGGTGAGTAGCCATGTAGGGAAGGCTCAAACCTCCATCAACTCAACCACCAGTCACCCTGCTGGTTTAGGATGCTACATGTGACAGTGTAGTATCTGTGCACCCCTGCGCGGCGGCATGGCGTCGGCGACGATCGAAGTGAGACGAACGAAAACGAAAACATCCTCCCGAATCATGCGCCACGAATCATGTGCCACGAATGTTTCTACAATCATGATTCAACTGAGACTTCCCGCAGTTTTTTTCATGGCTTCCTGACAGTACAAGACATGTTGTTCACGGAACTTGTGAGGTTAGCAAGATCAAACAATGTAAAGATTCCACAACACTGCACAAAGGTTCGCATGGAGCACATGCTGTCGGTACTAGGCTTGTTGGCTCCCCTTGACACCAGTCCCTCCACAAAATCTTTCAAAAAGTCCACACCAAAAGCTCCGAGAAGCCGCTCTCCAAAGCCCTTAAAGTCATCTGAAGCAAAAGCTCAATTGTTGAAATCACTAAAATCACCTGCTTTGCATTCTTCAAAAAAGCTTAAAACATCAAAGCGGAAGCACCCAGGGGATGGGTGGAAGCTCATCAGTGAAGGCCGCGATGGCGCGGCGTACAGTAAAGGTGCAGTGGTCAGAAAAGTGTTTTCCAGTCGCAAGAAGGCGATAAAAGAAGCCGAATGTCTTGAGATCTTAGAGTCTACTGGTGTGGCACCTCGTCTCATTGCCTATGACGGTAACCTGACGTTGGAAATGGAGTTTGTGCGGGCTTTGACACTAAGAGAGTACGTTTCTAAGATGCAAGGCAACGTTGCGCCTGATGCAATTCAAAAGTCCTTCATTCAAGTATTTGAGAGTCTGAGGAAGATGCGCGTCGATCCGAATGATAACAATTTGGGCAATTTCCTAGTAGACGCCAATGCACACAGGGTGTTTAGGATTGACTTTTCAGACTACAAGAGGAGAGCCGCTCCGTATCCATTCATCTTGCTTTCAAAAATATACAAGGTGTTTCCAAAGGTAGCAGTGCACTGGCGACCTCACTTGGAGAAAGAGATAACCCCTGAGTGGCTGCACCGGCTTCACTACACCTAAAACGGACCCGGGGTGCAACGTATTTATGGCAAAGTACAAACTTCAATTCATATTTTTAATTATAGGCGAGGCTTTAACTTCCAACAGTCACCACTTCCCCGACTGGTTAGACTTCAAATTATTGAGTATATGTCCGGCCAGACGAGCTGTCAGCGCAGAAAAGATTTCAACGATTATGCGTTATCGCGCGGACTTTGAACGTCATGGACGCGATCGTCCCGGCGGTGTCGCGTACTGTGACAGTGTAGTATCCGCAGCGCAGGTCTTTGACGTCGAGCGCACTGCACTCAGACACGTCCGTCGCAGAAGCGTCGCCGGTCCATGTGACTTCGCTGACGGTTCCTGACCCGTGAGATGCATGCACAGATATGGCGCCGAGTCGCTTCCCGTCCGCGTGCTGCACGCGCCCCTGAATGCTGAGGGGAGGCGTGGCTTCATCGCCGAACATGAACAGCGTCCCGGCGAACAGAGTCGGCTGCATGATGCTGTGCGCGCTCCCCCCGCCTTCCGATGCGATCGACGCGGTGTGCGCGTGGGCGCCGCTCGCATCCAGGCTGTGCGTGTGCGAACCCGCAGAGTCGATGGTTAGCGGCCTAGCGCCGCCGAGATTGAGCTCGGTGCCGGACGGGTTCTCGCTGTCGCTGCCCACCATCGTGTTCGCCCCGTCCGACACGACGATACCTTGCGTGGAGCTGGTGGCATTGTGAGAGTGAGTGTGCGACCCGGCAGAGTTGGCAGAGTGAGTGTGCGAGCCGGCCGAGTCGATCGTGGCGACGTGTGAGTGGCTAGGGATCTCACTGACTGAGAGAGCGTGAGTCTCGGCTCCACTCGATCCCCCGACCGCGTGATCACCACTCACTGAAGCGATCACACGCCCGCGAGCATCGGGGAGCTTGAAGGTGGTGCTCGTGCTGGCGGCGCCGAACGTATTGCCGAGCATGGCGAACAGCACCGGAAATGCGACACGTGATAGAGACCGGCCGTCGCACTTGAGCCACCTGTCGAAGTCGCCATCTCTCATGGAGAACTTGTAGTCCCCGATGGCGCTCATGTGACGTAATAGATGACGAGTAGCAAGCATTTAAATTATGCTGCGGCAGCTAGAAGGAGATGCATGCTTCTAGGAAATGCTTCTCAACAATGCTTCTCGGATGCTTCTCAACAGTGCTTCTCAACAGTGCTTCTCGGATGCTTCTCGGGAATGCTTATTGAAATGCTTCTCAGAAATGCTTCTCGGAAATGCTTCTCGGATATGCTTCTCGGAAATGCTTCTCGGAAATGCTTCTCGGAAATGCTTCTCGGAAGAGCCCGAGAAAGGGCGATGAGGCCAGTTCATCTGCTCAAGTTCTCACCACCGACAAGGATGGCGCTGAACAGCTGCATCATCTCTTCTTTCTTGACTGGTTTGCGCAGCAAGTACATGTTCACCCCGGCATCAACGATTCGTTGAATGTGCATACCCGTTTCGCCCGTGAAGAACACTATAGGCGTCACGAGGTCGTGGCGTCGGATCTGCGCGGCGCAGTCGGTGCCGTTCATCTTGGGCATGACCACGTCCATCAAGATCAGCCCGTACGTGTTCGTCGAGCACATCTCCAGCGCCTCCAGACCGTCGCAGGCGACATCGCATGTGTAGTCGTCGCGCAACATGAAGCTGTACACCTTGCGAATGACGGAGTTATCGTCGACAACCAGCACTCGTTGCCTGCCTGCACTGGCAGGCGACGGCACTGCAGCAGAGCTAGCATCGCTCAAGCTGTCAATCGGTGTTGAGGGCGGTGTGCCTACGTAGGCAGTAATTCCTGAAACGGGGAACGTGAAGGTGAATGTGGACCCAGCAGAGCTCGACGAGAATGTGATGTCGCCCTTCACAGCTTCCATGATCAGCGCGCTTATGCGCGCCCCCAAGCCCCCTCCTGTGGTGACCATGCTCGTAGATTTCACTCCGTATGTAGTGAACAGTCGGTCTCGAACGGTCGGGTCGATGCCGATGCCCGTATCTATAACAGATATAGAGACAGAGCCGTCGCCGTCATCATTCGAAATGCTGCTTTGCACTTTGACCGATCCTGTTTGAGTAAATTTCACTGCATTACCTACTATGTTCACCAGTACTGTCTGCATGCTCCTCACGTGGAAGCTGCATTTGACGCTTAGGCGGTTCGTAATGGAGATGGCGATGCCCTTGTCAGTGCAAGTGTCTGTGAACATGGAAATTACCCTGGTTATCATGTCATCAACTGACGCTCCGTGTACCATGCAGGCGTCCACTCGGCCAGGAGACAAGCGCATAGACTCAAAATTGTTCAGCTCATTGAGGATATGAGACTGGTAGTTTACGCAAGTCATTATGTCTTGGACGCTGTCGTGTATGCGGCGCCTCCATTCCGGCGTGTCTGGCTCTGACAACCAGCAGAATATGAGGTCCGCGGACGATACGATTCCTTGAAGAGGATTACGGGTCTCATGGCATATCGTGCGAATCAACGAGGTGATGTCGCGCTGAGATTTGAAATCCTCCATGTGCCTTAGCTCCAGCATGCTCACTTCATCCATAACTCTCTCAGTCCTCATGCGGTTCAGGGTTTTCAGCCTGCTAGCTTCTTTAGAGGCTTCCACCCGTTCGTCGTCGTACGAGTCTTGAAGACGTGAAGCTTCTTTGGACGCGTTGATGGCTTCATCAGTGTACCTGTCACGCATCCTTTTGGCCTCTACCATGGCGTCGTGTACTGTCTTGATGTTCCATGAATCGAGTCTGCCCGCCTGATCTTCCAGTATTTCCTTCATCTCTTGACTGTGAGGCGAGCCGCCATGGTGGAATCCTTCACGCTTGACAGTGACATTCCTGGTGGCCCGGAGGCGCAAAGCTGCAGCTGCTGCCGCGATGCCTTCATCCTCACAACTCTTTGCCAGCCTCGCGGACTCCATCATAGCTGCGTCTGCGCCTTGTTGACGCCACACAGATAGACGAAGTACTTCCTTGGCAGCTGCTTCAGCTCCCTCCTGATGCCGCATCTGCAGCCGCGACACTTCTTTGGCAGCGAGAAACATCTCCTTCTTGTTATCGTTAATCAGCTGTACAAAGTTCTGCTGTGCGAGCATCATATCGTCCTGCTGCCTCGTGGACTCGTCGAGGCGTGGTAGTCCTGCCGTGACGTCAACGATGATTCCTCTGCACAATTCAGCTGTGACCTCTTCCGTGTACATGCGCACGTAGGTGATGAGATCAACGGCTGTCTTTTGAACCCTGAACTGATGATCCCACCCTTGCCACTCGATGCTCTGGTCTTCTCGTACCTTCAGAGACTCAATGAATCGGGAACATCATCTGCATACACATTCAGCGTTCTAGGATCGTGAATGTTCACGGCATGTGTGGTATCTAGCCCCAACATGGCCATGGCGCACTCATCGGGAGAGAAGCTATCGCCCTTGAAAGTGTATGTCCATGTACCTGGCTTCATGTTCCTGCTTATTCGTACTGCACATTTAAATTGAGGTGAGTTTTTGTCTAGTCAGCTTACATTTCCTTCATGAGATGTGTCTCAGCAACACATCAGAAACGCATCATAAACGCATAGCCAACCATGTCAAGGAACACCGAGAATGCGACACATTTCGTATACCTGCCGTCTTATTTCCTGTCGTAGTGAACATGCAAAGGCTGATGAACAATGTACATGCAGCGCACGCATCACTTCCGAGCCTTGCAGACATGAGTTGCAGATGTGCTATTAGGTGCCGAGCTGCCTGAATGTGATGTGTGCAACCCGCATAGAAGCAGCGCCCGTTGCATCCAATGGCGTCCCGCGCCTCAGGTAGAACTTGTCGTCTCGCATCACGACGATTACCATGCTCACCACACCTTGAGCTCCAAGTCCTCGAAATGCTGTACAAACCCGTTGTGGATGTAGTTATGAGAATCCCATGACCTATGCGCCGACCCCGTACCTTCGAGCCACGCATTCATGTGAGCATCACTCTAGAATGCGCAGAAGTGAGCTCTGAGAGGGATCGGGGTGTTCATGGTGATGGTTTGGGCAGAAACCTTGCACATTACGTCTACCCACTCCCCAGAACATGTTGGTTTAAATTCAAACTCTAAGTTCAAGCCTTGCATCATCATGCTCCCGCCCTTGTAATGCCATCTCTTGCAATCTCTCGGCAGTTTAGAAACTGTCGTATAGGCGAGCTCTTCACGGAGCATTAGCGCGTCATGGTCAATACTCCAAGTTGCCTTGTCGACCACATATTCCTTGTCGGCCAGGTGGTAAAAGCCATCTTCATCCAGGCTCATAGTCTCGTCGCAGACGAGGACATCCAATGCTAGTCCCAATGTACGCGCTTGCTGCTTGAGTATGGTGGGATGAATGGCGGTGAACTTGTACGCGTCCAAGTCTTCTCCCCAGTATTCATCCTCCGGTTTCAGGTAACGGGAGCACGCAATGTGAGCCGTGAACTCCGGCAGCTTGTGAGGGTATTGTGCGAGCACTTTCCGAATGAAATCTCGTGCATCAAACTCCAGTTGATTCCCTGTCATGCTTCGGGCACTTGAGTTGTGAAGGCACCTTACTGAATCCGGATTGTACGTCTGAGCACGAATCTTGAGGATCATGAACCGCTTGATTCGTGATTCGCATTTCAGGTGGATATACTGCACACGAATCATTTTGACCGAATCCTGCTTGCACAAATGTGCACGAGTCCCTTTGCCGAATCCCCGTCGCACAGCATTCAGATAATCACTTCCAAACTTGCAACTAGCCGACATGACTTTCACTGAGGGCCAACGCGAAGCTGTGAATGCGGTGGTAGAAATTTATGTCATCAAAGCGGGACAGACGTGCGGAGTGCCGCTCGCAACAATATTGGAAATGGTGGCACAGGTGAGCTCGCGCAGGGGGGTGGAAGAGTTTTGCGGAGGATGTACCGTGAAGTACCTGGCTGATGAACACGCCCTGCTGCTGGAGCAAAATGATGACGGCGTTCTCGAGTACAGGGGCCTCATCGTACGGTCTGCTGTAGCTCACTTGGAGAGTGATGACGAGGACAGTGATGATGACGACGCTCAGCTTGCACCACCGCAGTAATTACGACATACTGCATTTTCATATTTTGATTGCCGGAATGTATGCATCTTGATGTTTAAACCACATGCGCACATAGCTGACATGCAGATGCGTGCTCATACGATGCATGCTCTACCGCAACCTGAGCTGCAAGTAGCAGCGCAGCGACAGGTAGAGGAAGGCGAGTTCACATCGTAACATGTATTTATGTCCCCCTCCATATACACCGCACTCAGAGTTTGGTGCTGTTGACACTGCGCTGCATGCGCCTGTCGTGTCGTCTCCAGTCTCTCAGTTTCCAGTGCGTCACGATTCAGCTTAGCATATTGCGCCGGAATCGCGTCTAGGCTTTCATGATGATAATGAACTTGTCACGTCGAATACCCAGCGCCTCAAGAGAGCTGCAGCTGGCTTCTTAGAACGTATGACGAGGCGGATAGTGCCAAGTTCAGTGAGAAAAACACACTGCTGCCCTTCGTATTCACGTAGGACTTTGTCTTCCTCATCAATCCTCTTGAGCATCTTGCGGAATCCACGCATTTCAAGAGCTTCTGCCATATCTGCTGCATTGAAGAGGGCGTTTACATCCTCCCAGATGACAGCAACTTCGTGGATGTCATCACCTAAGCTGAAGTCCTTGATGTGTGTGGCCATTTTTAACGAGGTGTGTGAACACTGCCAAGCGTAGTCAGGCTCCATGATGATATATCATCTCACTTGCTGAGGTGCTAACCTGAATCCTTTACTGGTCGCGAATCTGAATTTTTTCTGGTAACAAATCTCTTGTGATGACGAAAAGGTGCTGCGTAGCATATAGTCTAATAATGGCGAAGGCCAAAAAATGTATTTTTGACTAAACATGGGGTGAAGAGCCTGGTATGCAAAAACCGGAGCCTAAGTACCGTGCTTTTGGCAGGAGCACTTTGGTATCGTGGTTCGTGATAATCACTACATGGCTGTTGAGAGGTTGGATGTGTCCAAGTCATTCTCCCCAGTAGCAGAAACATGCACATGTAGGAAGGGACGTGACAGGATCCCAGCGGCGTGTGTCACACCAAGCAGTCGCAAAAACGCAGTCAATGCGGCAATTGGATAGGCAGCAAGCGAGTGGCACATTGTTAAAAACGCGAGGCGTAGGTTGTGTGAGGCATTTGCACTTTAGTACTGCGCGTAGCGTCCACGGACCGCAGCAGCGTGTGATGGGGGGTGGCAGAAGCAACTTGCGATCATCATGTTCCTCCTGACGCTGTAGGAAGTAGTGATGCACGGCACAGTTTGCAAACAAAGCGACGAAGAGGACAGTGATGATGACGACGCTCAGCTGGCTACACGCAGAAATAAAGACAAGGCCCAAACAACCCCAAAGGCAACGATTTACATTCAAGTGTCCGCCGTTTGCTGCCTTATTGTGCCGTGATGATGCTGTCTTTTTTTTCAAATCGCCTCCTCTGTTGTCGCCACTATTGTGTCGGTGTACTTGACCTTGAACCCCCTGAGCTCCCTGCGGTCGTTGATTGCATTCCGCAGAGAAAAGCGCGACACCCCCAGCTTAGTAATGGCCTCATCTATCGTCTGGTAGACAGAAATCTCTTCCCCATATGTAGCATCGAGCTTGGAAACGCGCTCCTGCTGGTGGTGGGCGCGCGTGCTGCCTGGGAGGGTGTTTGTCTTCAGCCACTCCTGCTGCATCGCTTCACTCACCTCACTCCACGGCGTGTAGTAGTGGTCTGCAATGAGATTTTGGTGCTTGATAGCCCTGCTGGTGTTGGGCATGTCGGCGTACCCTAGGTGAGACGTCAAATCTTTGATAGATGCGAAGGCCTGGGCGACGCGTGTCTTGTCCTGGTTCGCTATCTAGGGGTTGTGATGCCGGTCCACATGCGGGTTCTCATTAGAGCCAGCTGCATGTCTAATGTACATACACGGCCAGCAGTACCTTCTCGCTGCAACGTGTGTTTGCAGTCTCTTCTGCGCTGCATAAATGTGACTGGCAGATCTCATGCAGATAGACATTCCATCAGCTGCAATAGAGGCAACACTTTGAGAGATTGCACAGGTTGGTTGCGGTTTGGGGACTCATTTGCAGTTCAGAGTTGACCCAACACCCCCCGAATTGTACACTAGGGCAGTCCATGTGTGATTGTTGCCACAGTCATGTGAGTACTCATGTGGCGTATCAGACCCCGTTCGCACCATTCTTGTTGTTTTTCAAACAAGGAGGCAAACACAAAGCAAGCGCTGTCATTGCAAACAAATAAACAAATGTGATCACTTGTGATACAGTCATTGCCACCAAAAGGACATTGAGAAGAGTAATCAATGTGGGTCAAGCCAAGCAAATGCTTTCATTGTGTACAAGTGTGACAACGAAAGTCAAGCAGTGGGAATGAATTCATTGCAAACAATCGTGAGCACTTGTGAGATAAGCAAACAAGGTGGGAAAAGTCAAGCAAGTGCCTTTATTGCGAACAAATACAAACAATACCGAATGGTCAACACAAGAGGCAGCTGGGGAAAAAACAGAAACATGATTGTGTTGATTTTGCGTACATTTACACCTGCACATCCGCAAAATAACCTGAAGCTGTGTAGAGAGCTTTGTTCTCTCGCATCATCAGCGTTTCACCAGGAGGAACTGTTGCCACTTGCTGAAGACACTGATCAACCCAGCCCCTACACTTGCCGAGCTCTGTGTAGGGAATACGAAGCAAGCTGTGTCCATTAGACAGTGCGAGCTGATCCTTTTCAGCGTCGCGCAGCTTTTGGCTTGCAAACGCTACATTGATATCGTGACTACCACCGAAGCTGATGGGCTCAAAGTGCTGGATTCCGTCACCCTCAGTCAGAAGGCGCAAAGTCGAGACACTGTCATCAAACAGCAATAGGCTGCCCTCAAAGTGGAATTGAGGTGTGAACGACAAACCTAGGCTAGTGAGGACTGCCGCAATCTCCGCCTCGAGCTTTGACTGTCTGCATGTCAGACACCTGCAACCTGAAGTTCCGACAGCCACTCTGGTCGTCCATATGTGGCCGTCACCACAGATAAATGTCAGCGGCTTATGGGAATGGCTCGGGATCTTGTACGCGTTAACACCGCCGTTCAATGTGGGGTGAATCTGTGCTGCTACATTAGGGTATAATGCACCCAGTGACCTACAGCGGCATATGCAGTCAGTGCCTGATCTCACAAAGTATGGACAGCCAGTACCTGAAGTCCGTTTGTAGGGGGATGCAGGCCATGTGTGAACTGCTCCGCAGCCATGTGAGCAAACATGGCGCCAGTTTACCAAGGCTTTAGAACCCTGGCAAATGAGAGATGCACTAACCCCATTGCTGAGCTCAGGGAAGTATTGAGCAGCTATCTGTGCTATGGCCATAATGGAATTTTTTGGTTTTTGCACGCAACAATGCGCGTGCCGGTACCAATGTCAATGTACCGTAGGCCATTGCAGCACGCACAGCCATCTCCGGACGTCCTGTTGGCAGGGGTAGCAAGCCACGAGTGGGTGACGCCATCCTTGCACATGTGCTGCCATGTGACTTTGGCGTTTGATGACTTGAAGATGAGGGTGCCGTCGACGCCACCGTTAAGCTCCCGAGCATACTCTCTTGCAAGAGTGGGGTCTGCCATGATAGAGTCGTTAGGGTTGCGACATATCATCGCCCTCTCTCCGTTGAGCTGCATGAAGTTGCACTCATAGCAGCGGGCGCAGCCCGCTCCACGTGACCTGTCAGTAGCCCTTGCCGTCCAGGTGTTCTCAAACCCGTCCAGACATATGTGCGTCCATTGCAAGTGAGCGTTACAGCTCTTGTAGATGAACTCGCCCTCTACCCCTCCATTAAGACTAGGGTCGTATTCTGCAGCTTAGGGTCCGCCGTTATGATTTTGGCTCTGCTGGGGCACTTGCGCGCACGCTTAGAGCCAATGGTGATGAAAGGGCCATGGTCTGTTGTGCTATGTTGTGAAAGCTGTACGGCTGTGTGGCTGTGGTGTGATTGTGTGCGCCAATTCCAGCAATTATCTGATTTGAAAACAAACTGATTTGAGTGTCAACATTAAATTCTGAAAATTCAATGAAGAAGATTCGCAAATATATCACCGATCATCACAACCTCACCGAATGAGGATTAAGCGCAAGTGGGATGCAGTGCCAGTTCTGTCGGACGAAGTTGTTGGCCACATCCACGATTTCGTCGACGTCCCTGATATGCAGGTGAGGGCCCACTGTGGTGGCACCTGTGCTATCAAAAAACGCTGACGACAGGTCCAGAGTGCACCTTGCGCCTCTCTTGCGCCGGCGGCAACTGCTGCACGGTGCTGTCGGACTCTTTACGCTCCAGTCTCATCCAGTGCTACCCCTTGTACACGGCGTTATGCGTGCACGCGTCGGTTATGTTTTGGCGCCCTGGTTTGCTAGCCAGCATCTTGGGGTCCCTGTTGACTGCAATGATAAGGGCCAGGTTCCTTCGTGCTCCTGCTCTTGGCAACCTTCTCGACGAGGGCGCAAAGATTGGCCCTGGATGTGCGCTTGCTCTTGCGTACCGTGCTCTTCCCTCCGGTCTTTGTGGGCCGTGCCTTCTTGACGGCCTTCTTGGCCCTCTTGTTGGCTGGTGCCGTGCGAGCGCCGTCATCGTTCGCTTGCCGCCACGGCCTCGGCGTGATTCAGGTCGTACGTATGGACTTGTATTTATAAAGGCCCAAGGGAGGCCGGGTTGCCTATGCAATCGAAAAGCTTGCGTCAACGGAGCAGCCTAGTCTGCGCTGTGCCCTAGGAGCTTGGATACCGGCGCTGCAACACAGCCCAGCATTCGCGCTCCGCGTGTGTACGCCATGACGCGCTCCGCCAACTCCCGCGCCAGCGATATGCTCAGCTCAATGAGGATCTGACGCTTAGCTAACCCAGCCTTGCGTAACACATCTGCCTTCCCCCCCCCGAGCACAGTGCTGAGTGCATTGCCATCTCCTTAACAAAAAGGCTTGTCTGCTTGCCCAGCCGTCCGTACGACTCCTGCACGAATGGCACAAAAGCCCAAGATGACGTCAAGGTGCCGGTGTGGTGCTTGACCTTCGCGTCCTCCCCCACCCCAACAGCATAGCCGTCCGTGTTCGAGGCATTTGTTTTGCCTGTCAGGTACGAGCTCGCTGTGGGCGCGCGCACACTCAGGTCGTCAGTAGATGTCGTCGGTGGAGAACATGGAGAGAGACGAAGTCGCGGTATGTACCGAGTTATGTTTTTTTCGCGTCATCTGCCGGTCTCGTGTCTTCAGGCCCCGATTGGCTTCAGCGCACCGACCGCCGGCATCTCTACGGATTTGATCAAGTGTCGCACACACACGTCACACATTGTTCACCTTCCTGGTGGAGACCGTACTGCGCTTGTGGTGATGACGGTGTGTGGCGTTCCCACCACCGCTGCGTGGATAGCAATTTGCTGGGCAAGAATGACAGTTTCGTTCCGGCCCTCCCCATTCTCGGCTTTTAATGTCAACGGAAAGCAGCCTCCAACGCGTGGCGACCGAGGTGCCTGCTAGCAATCAAAAACTGCACTACCGCTGCTTCGACCGCAGCCAATGGGCAAAGTGACAAGGCAGGCATGCCTGGCACCCTTGCCTTCGGACCTTGAAGTAGTATATTATGTCCTGGACCGCATGGGCTGCGCGCACGATAAATCGGGCTTGCAATAACTAAATCTACGGAGGAGCCGGCGGTTCGGCGCTGGCCGGCGAGGGCCGCGGCACTTGCAACAGTGCGATGCGGCGGTAAGCGCTGACGTCGCCATCAGGGGCAATGACTGCGTTCCAGTTGTCGATCACGACACGTGTGAGCGCGCGCTGTAGCGCGAGGGAGGTGCGGCGGCGCCAGAAGGCAACGCGCTGCGCGAGATTGTAGCTGCCCTGCGAGCTCTGCTCGGCGAGTGCGTGTAGCAGCGCTTGGGTGTCGCGTGACATAGCGCCGAAGTGGTCAAAGGCTGCGGAAAATAGGGTGTGTGTAGTGGGGTCCAGGGCCCCTGAGACTACGTATGTGTCTATCTTTTCCTGCGAAGCCGATTCAAGCACGCGCTGCACATCGCGCGCGCCCCCCTGAGCCTGACGGAGGCGGGAGGGGCATGAGCTGTCACGTATGGTGACGTCTATGCAACAAGCTACTTCAAAGCCGCCGCGCAGTTTAGTGCACCGGCCTGCTGCTACCGCGTCGGCGCTCGGCTGCACTTTAGGGACTGGAAGGCAGACCTGGTTGCTGCCAAAGACGATGTCCATGAACTTGTTGAACCCGTGGCGCGCCGCGTAGCGGCGGAAGGGGGCAAGGGTGTCCCGGTCGAGACCGCGGAGGTGGGCCACCTGCTTGAGCAGCTGAAAGAGCGCGTCTGCGAGCAAGTTGTGTCGCGTGACGTTAAGCCCTTGTGTGCAGCGGCGCAGGTGGGCACCCGAGTCCACTGGTCTATGGCACTTGGGGCACCGCGCCGCAGCGGGGGCGGGGCGCTCCACGCCCAGGTGGCGCCGCAGCGTCTCGCGGAATTCCGGCGGGGACATGGTCTCCGCTGGGTCAGTGCTCGGCAATTGCGCCAAGAAACCCATGGCCCCCTTAGAGGCGCCGCTGCGCCACGCCGCGACTGCTTCCAACGCATTTGCTGCTTCAAGCCGACGCAGCTGCGTGGCGGCGAGCGCTGCGTCTAGCACCCGTGATAGCGCCGCTTGACGCCGCGGCAGCACGGCGGCCGGCGGGGCCTGGGCAGAGCCTGGCTCGCGCGCCACCGCTGGCGCAGCAGCGCGGCGCGCGCCGGCGCGAGTCCGCATGCCCGGCCCCGCAGCTCCGCCTGCCCGTTGCAGCAGATCGCGCAGCGCCCGCCATGCGCCGTCGTCCTGGCGCCAGTCCTGGTACCAGACCGTGGGCAGGAGCAGTGCGAGGGCCGCTGCAGCCTCATCGCTGCCGCTGCGCAGCTGCTGCAGGCAGGTAGCTATCTGGGTGAAGGTGAAGCCATAGCGGGCATGCTCTAGGACGCGGCTGCGTGCCGCGACTGGAAATGCCGCCAGTGCCGGCCCCATGCACTCGAGGGAACGTGCAGCAAATGCGGCACATGCACGGGGCGCCGCGCCCAGCACGCCAAAGCCACCACTCCCCAGCCGCAGATGCACGCGTACCTGCTGATGTGCTGGTAGCGTCACTGGGGCCTCGCCACCCCAGTCGGCGCCGCGTACCCATGCCACTGCCGCCGCCCACAGAGAGGGCGGCGCCGCCGCCGCCGAAACCGCCGGCGGGCCGCGGCAATCGTCACCCGCCGCCGGCGCGCGCTGGTGGGCCGGCGGCGTAAGACCCGCCGATGGCTCCTGCGCCAGCGCGGCCACGGCCGCTAGCGTGATGGCGTCGAAGCGCCGTAGCTCCTCGTGCGTGAGGGATGGCGCTGTATTGCGCGAGACATGCCCTGCGCGGGCGGGGACGGCAAGACGCAGAATGGAGAAGGCAGCCTGCACATCCTCCATCTGCACAAGCTCCGCAACCAGGCGGTCGGTGCCGGGGGCACGAAGGGTCGCCGCCACTTGCGCGCGCACGAAGCCCTCGGTGCCGACCGGCACCCCCATCAGCGTGATGCCGTCGTCACATACTGGTACGGGGACATTGGCGGCGGCAAAGACGGCGGCGGCGCGCTCGCGGGCGCCGCCTGAGGCCGGCACCACCGCCGCGCATTTCGTGACGTTGACCTGAATGTTGAGCTCGCTCAGCGCCTGTTGTATGAAGCAGAACGCGCGGCCAACGTGGTCGAGCACCGGCGCGTCACAGCTGGGCGTCATGATGGTGAGGTCATCGAGGTAGCCCGGAAGCGCCAGTTGCGGGAACTTGGCGCGGGCAGCCACCATGGTGCCGCGCAGTGCCAGCGCGAACAGCAGCGGCCCCAATGGGTCGCCCTGCTGCACGCCCTGTTGGGAGAGGATGATGGCGGCGTCGGCGTGCCCATCTAGGCCAAATTGTAGCCAAGGGGCCCGGCCGGGGCCGTAGATGTGCTCGACGTAGCCGTACAGGCCAGGCAGATGCTCGGCCACCGCGGTGAGGACTGCCGAGCGCGACAGCGCGTTGAAGGCATTACTGCCGTCAATGGCAAGGAGCACGCCGCCGCACTCATGCGTGAGCTGCGCCATGAGCGCCACTCTCTCTGCGCCCCCCCGCGCGCCGACCCCAAACTGGCCAATTGGTTCCAGCAGCGCGGAGACGCGGTCCCGGGTGTCCGTGCAGAAGGTGCGGGCGAACAGGCGGCGGATGGTGTCGCCGCACGCGATGGGGCGCGCCTTCTCGCCCACAGCGCTGAGGCGCGCGGCCGCGTGAAGGCGCCAAAAGGGGGCGGGCAGCGCGGCGGGGGTGGAGTACACCGCGGTACCCAGCCACGCCAGCAGCTCAAGGAGCCAGTCAACCGTGCGCCCCGACGTGTGCGCCGTGTGCCGGACGCACTGCTGGAGGTGGGAGTTGCGCAGCCCAGAGGGACCGGCGGCCGAGCCAGGGTTGGCGGCGAGGATGGCCTCGCGTAGCCCGTCCGCCGTGAATGAAGCGCAGTTGAGTGGTGCCGGCGCCGCCAGCGCCGCCGCCGCCACCAAGCTGCGCGCCCGCGATGCCGCGGCATCCAGCTTCGCAGACGCATCGCCAGCTGGGTGTTTAGCCTGCAGTTTATGCAAGGTAGCAGAGTCGCGGGGGGCAGATGTGTCAGCACCCTCCGCCAGCAGCCGCGCGGCGCGCCCGACGCCGCCCGGCTGCCGCGCCGTCGCCGCCGCGCGTTCCCGCACTGCCGCCGCCGCCTCCGTCATAGACCTAGCGCGGCGCGTGCACGCACGGGCGGCGCCGCGGCGGCAGAAGGCCAGCGCTGTGCGCGTGAGCAGGTCCAGGTCGCCTGCCACGAAGGCCGCAAAACGGTGCGCCCGCGGCAGGGAGCCGTCGGGTACAAGCAGCAGGCACGGCAGCAGATGCAGCAGCTTGCACCATGCACCGGCTGTGGCGGACGCCTGTGCCGCTGCCTCAACCCCGTGTGCCTGCGCTACCGCCGTCTGCGCTTCCCGGAGGCCCGCCAGCGTGGCCGTCAAGGCGGCTGTGAAGTCCGAGCGGTGCTCCAGGCGAATGCGGCGGCCGACCACCAGTTGCTGCTGCAGAACATAGTCAAAGGAGAGGTCGTCAAGCGCTGCGCGCGCGGGCGAGAGCGGCGCCAGCGTCCAGAGCGGAAGCGCGCTGCGCCATGTTGGCCCTGCCGCAGCCACAGCGGCAGCTGCGCGGGCGCCGGGGCCGCGCGCGCCGCCGCTGGCTGTAGAGAGGGGGAGGATGGGGGGCAGAGGCGCGACGCGGGGCCCGTGTGGCCGCTGCGTTGCGGCCGCCCCCCGGGACTTGTACAGGTGGTCGCGCTGGTGCAATTTCGTGCGCACGCACCCTGGCTCGCCGCACGAGGCGCATGCGCAGAGTAGCAGCTCGGGTTCCACGGCGTAGTAGGTGCCCGCGCCGGCTCGGTGGAGAGTCAAACACTCATCGTCGACCGCCTGCATACGCGCGAGAAAGTCGGCAGGCACATTCGGATGCTCGCGGCGCTGGTGATCCGCCAGCGTCGTGGCGATGCGGCGCGCCAGCGCCAGCGACGCCGACGTCTGCGCCGTGAGCGTGTTCGCCTCCCCGTTCCGGCGGAGGCGCGGTTTGGGCACTGGCACCCGAAAGAGGCAGCCAGTGTCATATAAAGGGCAGCGCGGATAGATGGCAGCTGTTGCAGGCTGAGCGGGCGCCTGCACTGCCTCAGGCTGCGCAGGGTCTATGCCCGCCGCGGCAGCCGCTGCTGCAGCAGCAGCTGCCGCAATGGCCGCCGGTGCGGCTCCCCCTGAAGTAGAGTCAGACATCATTACGGTGGATGAGGGGAGCGCCGCACCGGCGGCTTACAGGCCCGAGGCGCCGCCGCCTCCCTCCGATGCCGGCGGCTGGGCCGTCGAGGTGGAGAGGAAGCGGTCGGCGGCGGACTGACCTTGGGGCAGCCCGCGCGCGGAGCGTGCAGCGGGGGGTTCCGCCGCCGAGCCCGGCGTGCGCTCAGCAGCCGTGCGCTTGCGGCTGGCGCGGGGTGTGCCACTGTCGGACATAAGCGCGCTGCTGTCACTGGCAGGCATGGGGGGCTGCCTACTGCGCGAGGGGGAGGCGCTGCAGTCGCTGCCGTGCCGAGCCGCTGGCGACGATGCGCGCCGACACCGCGAGCGCCCGCGTGAGCAAGAGCGCGGCGGCTGCCGCGGCGCCGCCGCTGCCTCCAGTGCCACCGCGGGGTCCGCTGCCGCGCTTGCGGCCGCTGCCGCTGCCGCGCTGGCAGCGCCTACAGCAGGCGGCGGCGCGCCCGCCGCCGCCGCGCCTGCCGCCGCCGCGCCCGCCGCCGTTGCCCCGTCCGCCGCCACCGCCGCCGCAGCGCCAGCCGCTGCAGAGCTAGCCTCAAGGTCTCCCGCCACGGGCGTGGTGGCCACCGCGCCGGCGGCGTCCGCCGCCGGCACCGCCACGCTCGCAGCGCGCGCCGCTTCCGCTGTCAGCTGCGCCTCGAGTCGAGCGGTCGCCGCAGCGTTGCGCACCTGCTCTCCTTCGCGCAGGCTCCGTTGCTGCGCCGCCAGCCGCTCCGCACGAACTTGCTCTGCCAGAGACCGGTCGCGATCGGCCTCAGCAGCCCGCTTTCCCGCCTCGGAGGCTGCCAGCAGCTTTGTCAGTGCCTTGACCTGCTGCTGCAGCCCCTTCCGCGCGGTCCTCCCCTCCAGGATGCCCCCCTGCAGCTGCTGAATGCGCTGCTCCTGGCCCAGCTGCGCAGGGTCCGCGTCGGCCGCCGGCGGCGGCGGCGAGGCGCCCGGCGACGCGCTCGCCAGCGCGGGCGTCGAGGCGGCGGCAGCGTCCGTCGCGGCGGCGCCGGTCGCCGCCGGCGCTGGGGGGTGCGAGGCGGCGGCGCCGGTGGGCGCACGCTGCGTCGCGGCGGCTGCCGCCGCGGCGGCTGCAGCCGTGGCTACCGCAGGGGCACCGGCGGCTGTGCCAGTGGCGGCGGCTGGCGTGGTGCAGGCCGCGGGGAGCGTGGTGTGCGCGCAGCGCGTTGCCCGGCACTGCTGACCCGGGCGCGTGAAGTGCCGTCGCAAGCAGGACGGGCACGCTGTCAGATTGTCAGGGCCCAGCAGCCGCAGCGCTACTTCCGTGCCGTCCACCGCGCATAGGACCGAGTGCGCGAGTCGCCGCGCAACGCCGCGGACCACTGTTAGCTCCCAAACACCCGCGGCGCCTGGCGATGCCGCCGACGCCGGCGCCGCGGATGAGGCCGCACCGTTAATGCCTACGCCGCAGGTCTTCAGAGCGCTGGCCAGCAGCAGAAAGGCGGCGGAAGTGCCGCCGCCGCCCGCCCGCAAGCGCACCGGCGCGATGGGCATGCCAGGAGCTGCGAGTGCGGGCGCAAGCAGCATTGCAAGCTGCGCTGCAGACCACGCCGCCGGCGCGCCGCGCACGGTGACCGTGACCGGGGCGCTCATGTCACCAGCGCGGGTGATGCGCAGGCGGAAGCCGCTGAAGCTGAAGTCAGCGGAGTCGCCGACCGTTCCGAGCGCCGCGTCAACGAGCGCGGCCGGCGCCCGCAAGCATAGCGTGCGGAAGTCATCGCGAGGCGACAGAGGCCCCAGCGTCTCTGCACCCTTGAATAGGGACGCAAGTGAGGCAGCGTCTCCAGCGCCGGCCCTCGCCGCGTCGTGCATGTGCGTGAGCGCCGCCGCTAGCAGCTGCTGGCGCCCCCGCGTGAGTCGGGCGCGGCGCTGTGCAGCCGCCGCAGGGGTGCTGCGCTCGCGCTCGTGAGGCTGACGGGCCGGCGCGAGCTCTGCTAACAGTGCGCGGACGCTGGCCGGCAAGGCAGCCAAGTGCTCCTGGGTGTAGCAGGTGACTGGATCCACCGTAAACGAGACTAGGTCTGTGCCGGCTGCCGCCGCCGGCGGCACAAATGGCTGTCCCTCCGCTGTCGGACGGCCCTGCACGCGCGCCGCCATCGCCATGAGGCGGCCCGCAGCGGCTCCACCCTGGCGCCCCACCGCCGCGACAGCGGGGGGCACGAAGAAGTACTGCTCCTGTTCCGCGGCGTGGAACATCTCGCTCGCCTGTTGGTATAGCTGCCCTGGAGTGAGGGCGGATGGGGCTGGGGTTGGCGTGTAGCTGCCTCGGGGAGTGAAGTAGGCTCCATCGTGGCCGTGCAGCAGCCGTGCCTCCTCCCGAAGCAGGTTGCTCTTCGCTGTAAGCGACGGGGGTGTTGTCGCAGTTTTGGCGGCTTTGGCCGCCCACGAGGCAGCAGCAGCAGGAGGGGTGGCCGCGCGACCATTTGGGCCAGCTGGCGTGTCGCCAGTCGCCGCTGGCAGCACCACCTCCATCGCTTCGGATGGCATGAAACGACTTGAAGTTGAAATGGGGCGGGCCCTGCCCCGCCCCTGGGACACGGTGGCGGCTGCCCCTCGTGGAGGGTGCCGAGCGTTGGCTGAACAGCAGGCACACAGGGTGGGAGTCACCAACGTGGCGCCAGCAAAATCCACCCAGAAACGTTTTGTCTTGTGTGAAGTACGGGATTGAAGCTGCGGAACTTGAGCTCGGAAGGTAGGCCCCGCAGTACCTGCTGTCAATTCGAAGGAGTGCTGCAGTTCTCTGGGCTTGCTGCTGAGAGTATTGTTGGCCAGGTGAGCAATGCGCGAGGTGAAGGGCTCGTTACGTTCACATCGCTGCTGCAGCGCTTGTTGCTGCTGCAGTGTGCTGCTGCAGAGCTGAGTGTGGTCTGGTCAGGGTGCGAGCGTGTCAGGTTGCTTGAGGCGAGTGTGTTGGACAAAAATAGATGTTGTGAACTTCTGCGTGACGGGCGCGCTGATGTGTCCTGCGCGTGCGTAATGACCTGATGCTGCTTCTGACGCCCCTGCTCAATTTCCGATGCCTTCATGAGCAGGAACGCTTTTTCCGTCCGACATTGAAGGTGGTGGTAGCATCACGAGAGAAGGCGTGAATGCCTCGGTGAGTGCATCAGCGCATCGCTTTCATGTGTGCACGTCATGTCTTCCGTATATGTTCCTCAGCTAGTGCTGTTAGTGTGTGATTGTGGGCGGTGTACAAGCAAAGTTGTCACATGCAGCTGTGCCATCTTCTGATTAATGATACGGCCGCCTCAGACCATGTCAGAATTGTTCAAATAGTTCCCACACGTAGGTGCAGTGCCAGCGGCGATGGCTGGAGTGTGCTCGATGTGTTGGCGCACAGGCGCTTGCTACTTTATTAGTTGCGCCGTGATGTAGTTTGCGACGCCATGAAATGCATCCTCATAATGCTCACTCGATGCCTCCTCTGTATTGTGTGCTGCTGTTGGTGTGCCATCAGGTTCACGAAGTAACCACAGCGGACTAAGCACTCGCGCCCAGTTGTTCAATCCACATGCGCCGTACTCAATCGGTACGTTGTGCCCGCAAATGTCACAGAATGAATCAATGCGTGCCTGTTTGTGCCACAATGCATGCCAAACATATGGCTGCACACATCGGCGCCGTGTCTTAGAAGCTCCGGCTTTTGTTTCAGCTGTTGCTGATGCATCTGTTGCCCATGTGCCATATTGCAGGCACCACCTGCTTTACCGGACGAGGAGAGGCAAGCAATGCCTGACTGGTGGGGTGAGGAGAAGCAAGACATGCCCGATTGGTGGAGTGAGCTCAACGTCGCTTTAAACCTTCACAAGTCGGAGGAGGAATGGCTGACCCTCGACACGCTTGACCTTCAAGGTCGGCCGAACCTCGAGAAGCTTCCGAAGTCCATTGGCAAGCTGCGCCAGCTCACTTCATTGACCCTGCGCGGCTGCACCAGTCTCCGCCAGCTTCCAGCTTCCATCGCTCATCTACAGAGTCTCACGACACTCGATTTGAGTCAGTGCGGCGCGCTGAACTCCCTGCCGGCGGCTGTCGGCGGCCTGAAGCAGCTGGAGATACTTCGCCTGCCGGGCTGCGTGAGTCTCCAGCAGCTTCCGGTGTTCATCGATGGCCTGTGCGCCCTCCAGGAGCTCGACTTGAGTCAGTGCGCCGCGCTGGTCGGCCTGCCGGCACACATATCCGGCCTGGCAAAGTTGCAGAAACTTCGGCTCAACAGCTGCGTCAGCCTCACGGAGCTGCCGGCGTCCATCGGCGGCCTGAGCGCTCTCAAGGAGCTCGACTTGAGCCACTGCACTAGCTTCGAACACCTGCCTCATCAGGTCGGCAAACTGCAGAATCTCGAGACCCTGCTCCTGGCCGGCTGCGCCAAGTTCAGGCATCTGCCGTGGTCCGTTGGCCAAACAAAAATCGCCGCTCTCTACATGAGCGGCTGCACTTCGCTGCGAGTCGGCGACTTGGCGGGAACATTCGGCGGCGTTTCGGCCAAGGACCAGATGTGGGGATCGCTGGAGAGTCTCGACGTGAGTGGCTGCGACGCCCTCTCCGCCGTTCCGGGCTCTATCAGCTGCCTGCACAAACTGCAGGTCCTCAACCTCGGCGACTGCACCAGCCTCCACAAGTTACCAGACACCATCGGCCACCTCGGCAGCTTGCAGCGCCTCCAGCTCCACGGATGCATTTCCCTCAGGTGCCTACCGCAGAACATCAGCAGCTTGGCTCAGTTACATACGCTCGAGATGTGCCGCTGCAGCGCACTGGAGGAGCTGCCTGAGGAAAACGGAGAGCTGCATCTGCCGTCGTCACTGACCAAGCTTGACCTCAGCGGCTGTGTCGCTTTGAAGAGGCTCCCCCCAAAGATCGGAGGCCTCGACAAACTCAACGAGCTTCTGCTGGCCGACTGCGAAGGGCTTCGGCAGCTGCCCAGTACACTCTCATCCCTCAAGAGCCTTGAGGTGCTCAACTTGACGTCATGCTCCAATATCTGGCGCTTGCCGGAGTTGCCAAAAGAACTTCGCGCACTGCAGATTGTAGACTGTTTCAGTCTGAAGAGCCTCCCCACGTTGCCATCAGCACTCAGAGTCGAGCAGCTCGACACCACAGGCACCAACGTGGATCAGGCAGCCGAGGACAACATCAGCACGGCAAGCGACGCCATCCTCGTCGCTGCAGTCTTTCTGGCGCAGCTGGGGTACTCCTGCTTCGTAAATCACCAAAGCTGGGACGCCGTGGAGACTGGCGACGACGAAGAGCCCTGGTGGACGGACACGGATGGCAGGGGACATATCCGCATCAAGGACAACCCGGCTCTCGCCACCTTCGTGTACTGCTCGCAGTTCTCCTTCTACAGCTCAATCGCCGCGATAATCATCGTGGTAAGTTTCACCTGTTTGGCAGCAGATTGGCGCAGGACAAAACAGGTTGGAAAGTACGAAGAGGTTCAAAGACAGGTTGTAAGGATGGCAGTGTCAATGTTGATTTTGGGGGTGGCCTTCATTGTCGTTGCCTTCATCGGCGCCGGGTGTGCGACGATCCCCCAAGGCTATTTCCCCGGGGTTATCGCCTTGCCGCCAACACTCACAATCACGCTAGTGGTGCTGTTCATGTACCTGCCACTCTGCTGCTGTGCCGGTGGTAGGGAACCATCGCGGCGTGGCTGGTGGTATGTAATTGTCCCACAGGGTCTCATTTTGCAGCTGGGAACTCTGCTCTTCGAGCTAGACTCCACAGCGTTCAGTCAGCGCTGATACGAAAGCTACTGGTACCAGCAATCAGATCCCAGTCACGAGCACAACCAGCGATGAAGCAGTGCACACGCCGCTCATCGTGAGTCAATCGGGAGGTTCACACATGGCGGCCTTGCAAACAGTGTAGGATGGCCGCATTCTCAGACGCGCACACCTTCTCCCCAAGCTGCGGCGCCACCAAGAATCAGTGGCGTTTATCGATCCGCCATGTATATTGAGCTCACTCGTTGAGCCCGCCAGCGCACCGGAAAGTGCACGACCTTGTACTTTGCTGCATGTCTACGGTTCCTGCATGCTGTATGTTTGTCGTTCCTGCGCTTCGGAGGTGCAGACCCCACTATCTGAGTTGCGCTGAAGACAGCATCAGCGCAAATTGTGTGACGGCTTGGTTGTGAGCGCAGCCGTATACCCGTACAGCCCCGGATGTGGGCGTCAGCTTCAAGCATGCCGTGATGCAGCATGGGGGTGTTCAATCTTGCAAAAATACAATATGTTATTTCAGTGGCTCGTATACATGCAGTTCAAGTATTACTGCTGTCACAGTCGGGTTCAGTGGGACCTTCTGTCTTCACCGCGCTCAGTCGGTTATGATCCTACATGCTGCGTGGCATGAATCATGCGCATACCAGTTCTTGATTTTTTGCATGTGATGCTGCCAACGTCGTGTCATGTTGGCATACTTGACCTCATTCACCAGCTTTGCAAGGGAAAACCCTTTCTGTTGGGGGCAAAATCGCACAAACATGCAGCCAAGGACTGCTTCAATGAATGTCTGCCTTTCAAAATCAGCCACTTCACGACTGGTGCCATGTGCTCCCTCCTCATCACAATCTATCGCGAGTTACGTGGAAAGTGCATGTCTATGAAGTATGGTCCGACCGAGTATTGTAGCTCGTACGCCTCACCCGCAAATGCATCTCTAAGAAAGCTGATAGCATCACTTTCGACTGTCATTTAGTGGTTGTGATGCACGTCAATGCCTATTTCACCCGGCAGGATGGCTGCATTGGGTTTGCGACAGCGGCATATAAGCTGCTGCACCCCGTTGTGTCAACATTGTGTTTCTCTGAGATCCCCCTTTTGCTGTGAGTTGCTTAATCACCTTGTCTTTGGAGCACAGCATCCTGATGTGTTTGTGGATGTTCTGAAGTCCCAATGCGTTGCCTATGTCGGCTGCATTGAACAGTGTCACATGACTCTTGCACAGGAAGCGGACCATGCAGCGCACTCTGTCGATGACGAACTCTTTGACGTCCATGTCGAATGCGCGTGTGCTGTCGCCGGTTGTTGTTGGTTGTCAGGTTGTGAATGCAGTTAGTTTAGCCATGATTTAGATTCGGTCAGTGTAATGGATGATATAGTTGCGCCAACAAATATATTCAGATATTTGACCATGAATCTCTCTCATAAATCTTTGTCCGATCGAACCTGAACTGGTCATGCGATGGTCACACATATCAAGGACTTTACAGGTGAAGAACGCACAAGCCAAGTCACTGTTTATCACTGTTGTCAATTTAAGCCGAAGAATATGTTTCAGTCTGCCGGTAGGTAGGAGTGAGTATTGATGAAGACTAGTAGTGAGCTGGTCTGGAATCTGTACACCCATAGCTGGCATTACAACACAATCACTGTCATTAGTGGGGTTTGAACCCGATACCTTTATAGCGAAAGGATATTTTGCAACAGGCACTTTACAAGTGTGATTTGCGGTCACCGACGAGCGTCAGCGACATGGTTATGAAGGTCTCGGTAAATATGAGCGCAGTACTTCACCTACAGCTATCCACTAGTCTCCTCGCTGTTACATTCATCCTTGATGGCCGCATCCTTAAAATATCCTTATGATAAGGGCCAGGTTCCTGCGTGCCCCGGCAGTCAGCAGGAGCAGTGACAGTGCCAGGTGGGCAGAAAGCAAGGTGCACACAGCTGCCAACACAGTCCAGCCGATCCGCCCATCTTTACTACCAGCAGAGCAGCACAGGGGACAGGAGGCGGCAGCATGGAATGGCATGGAGCAGCAGCAGCAACATGCATGCAGATGTAGGAAGGACAGCGACTGGAGCACAAGGAAGTGTACAGGTCAAAGCAGCAGCAACAAATGCAGTCAATGCGGCAATTGGATAAGCATCAAGCAAGTGGCACATTCTGGAAAAAGCGCGTAGGTTGTGTAAGGCATCTGCGCTCAAGTAATGGGCGTAGCAAAATACTCAATGTAGGAAATTGTTGGAGTGCTGTAAAACATTTTTCACTCTGCCTAGTTGCAGAGGATGTCTTTGTAGTCAGCACAGCACGCCATTCGATTTGAAGCGTGCTCCGCACATTCAAGTTGCGCACCTCACATTTAAGCAGAGTACAAACTTGAACACACAGCTGTCCAGAACGCGTGCAGGTGATATGTCGATGCCTGTAATTGTGCCTGACGCTTCAAGAGGAATGCTGCAGGGCACCGATTTGCATACAAAGTGACGACGAAAACAGTGACGATGAGGACGCTCAGCTTGCAACATTGCAGTGGTGAAGACAAGGCGGATTAATCCCAAAAGCAATGATTTATATTCAAGTGTCCGCCGTTTGCTTCCTTGTTGTGCCGTGATGATGCTGTCTGTTTTTTCAAATCGCCTCCTCTGTTGTCGCCACTATTGTGTCGGTGTACTTGAACTTGAACCCCCTGAGCTCCCTGCGGCCATTGATTGCATTCCGCAGAGAAAGCGCGACACCCCAGCTTGGTGATGGCCTCGTCCATCGTCTGGTAGACAGAAATCTCTTCCCCAGATATAGCATCGAGCTTGGAAACGCGCTTCTGCTGGTGGTGGGCGCGCGTGCTGTCTGGGAGAGTGTTTGTCTTCAGCCACTCCTGCTGCATCGCTTCACTCACCTCACTCCATGACATGTAGTAATGATCTGCAATGAGCTTTTGGTGCTTGATAGCCCTGCTGGTGTTGGCCATGTCGGCGTACCCTAGGTGAGACGTCAAATCTTTGATAGATGCGAAGGCCTGGGCGACGCGTGTCTTGTCCTGGTTCACGCTAACGACCGGTCCAGAGTGCACCTTGCGCCTCTCCTGCGCCGGCGGCAACTGCTGCAAAGTGCTGTCGGGCTCTTCACGCTCCAGTCTCATCCAGCGCCACCCCTTGTACACGGCGTTATGCGTGCACGCGTCGGTTATGCTTTGGCGCCCTGGCTTGTCACCCAGCATCTTGGGGTCCCGCATGACTGCAATGAGGTTGTCGTATGTCTCTTTAAGCTCCCCTTGTACACTGTAGCGCTGGATCTTGGGGCCGATCTTGGTGCAGTTGCCACGCTTGCTCGGAGCAGCTGGCACCGCAACTGCCGTAGCCTAAGGTGTATCCATGTCGAGGGCCGCATCGTCTGCTGATCTTTTCCCGCCTGACTCACACAGTGCTTGAAAGTCTTGCCGCAAGCCATCAACGTCTTGCTGCATGTTGTCGACCTTGTCGGCCAATCTCGCTATAGGACCCTTCTTGTATATCTTGACGTTTCGGGATGCAGTGCTGATTGCTGACTTGAGCTGGGAGTCGCTGAATGCGAATACCTCATTCACAGCGTGCCCCAATATTTCCGTCATGTTGTACTTGCAAATTTGGATAAAAGGATGGCCATGCAGGAAGTGCTCAAAAGGAAGATTCTCTTCACACGGGAACACCTTGATGATGTGCAACTTCCCATACTCTGTGGTCAGCGAGCCGACACGCTCACGCAGATTGTCCGACTTGCCGATCTTGACAAGTATCTTACCCTCCTCGGCTGTGCGCTTCAGCCTTGCGAAGTACACCAGTGGCCTGTGGTCCGCCGCAGTAAGCAATGATTTGTGAGTGTCCAGGTACATCTGGTCGGTATACTTCTCACGCAGAGCGGCGAGCTCTTGGTCGTTGTCGACGTTCATCTCTTCCATTGCTGCCTTCATATTGTAGCTGCCCTCCTTGCGCAATGTGGACACAACATGGCCTATCCACTTCCGGAAAGGTCGTGCAGCAGGCTTGTTGGACCTGATCACAATTTGGTAAAGCCCAGTTTCTCGGAGGAAAACACAATCCTGCTGGCCGCGAATGGTGTCAGACATGGCATTGGTGACGCGCAGCTTGCAACAACGCAATAATGAAGTCATGCAATGAACATGATTACAATGCATGAGTTCAATCAAAGGAAACACATACCGCAATGCATGACGCAGTCCATGATTGGCTGTGCACTTGAGGTATGTCTCTTGATCACTATCATATCTCCCTCAGCGTAGGGAGAGCCACACCAAATTGACCAGCGCCGCCATTGAGAAATCATCTTGCTGAGGGCAAAAACGAATGAATATACATCCTAGTTTCTCCTCGATGGTTCTCTGGCGTGTCAGGTCAGCTGCTAATTTGCATCTGCCATGACTTGATACCTCATCACACTCAACGGCAACTTTGACGCGAGGAAAGTATAAGTCGATGAAGTACGGCCCGGCAGGGTATTGTGCATGACACTCTTCACCTGCGAAAGCCTGCATCAAGAATGACAGCGTATCTGCCTCAGCCGTCACATAATGATTGCGGTGTACCACAACACCAAGAGACTTGGCCAGTGCTGCCGCATTTGGCTTGCGACTGCGGCAAACAAGTCGCCTGACCCCATCGTTGGTCAACATCGTTTTGGACTGAAGGCCGCGGCGTGTCATCACTGGTCTCTGCACTCTCTCCTCCGGGCCGAAGAACCTAATATTTTCACGTATATTGCTCAGTCCCAGCAGACTGCCAATGTCTGCAGCATCAAAGAACATGCTTGTGCCTTCATTTGCACATCTTACCCGGTAGCTTGTACCTTCACAAGTGAATGTATTGACAGTGCAGTTCGGGGCGTCATCCTTGCATTTGTTCCCGTCGACCATCTTCGTTGTCTTGAGCGTCTTATTGTCTATGACGGCCAGCTCTATCTTCGTGGGAGTGTGTGCGCCATCATCATATGTCTCATCAATTATTTCCAGTGCCATCATCGCTGACGGAGTGTGTTGGGGCTTGGTGGTTGTGATATCGACTTGTGAGAGTGCTCACTTACACTTTCCCTGAATCTCTTCTCCAAGTGCCATCCTGAATCTGAATCTTAATCTGAATCTGAATCTGAATCTAAACCTGAATCTGAAGCTGAATCGTTGTTGAAGCTGAACCTGAAGCTAAATCTGAACTGCAATGCTGAGTGTGGAAGACCATAAAACCCCCCTTCATCACACGTGAAAACGACTCTCACAGTACCAGTGTGCGTTGACACTATGCGTACCTGATTACATGACTACATCAGCGCGTACGTGATTACATGATTACATCAGCACGTCGCAGCAGAAGATCAGTGCAAGGAAAGCTACTAGTGTTTTCATAATTATACGCATCACGGTGTGTAGGGCCTGACAACTTTATCGTCATCATCCACTCCCCTTAACGCCTCCCGTATACTACATCAGCGCGTACGTGATTACATGATTACATCAGCACGTCGCAGCAGAAGATCAGTGCAAGGAAAACTACTAGTGTTTTCATAATTATACGCATCACGGTGTGTAGGGCCTGACAACTTTATCGTCATCATCCACTCCCCTTAACGCCTCCCGTATATTGCTCATTTCAAGCACACCTGCCACATCGGCTGCCTTGATCAACGGGTCTCCGTCCTCCCACATTATCGTGACACTGTGCGCCTTGTCGCCCAGAACGAAATCTTTGAAGAAGGTGTCCATCGTTTGCAATGGTTGTGAATGAGCACAGGTTGTTTGTATTAGGTATATCGCAATATAATATTTTGACGTCGCCAAGCGCGTAATATTAATATTAGCATATATCACTTACGTCTGCGGTAGTGGAGTGATGTCTTTCTCCGTTGAACACGCGATGCCTTTCTCATTCAGAACACACAATCCTGTCATCCCTTATTTTGCCGGCCAACGGAGACACTTTTGGAGCAGCTGGGCCAAGGTAGCTCCAGGGACCACAGCAGCATGCGATATGTGGGTCAGCAGCAACCTGCAAGCATTATGTAGACATGGATAGAAAGAAGAGCAGAACATCTTGTGCTCCACAGATGCACCCATGCTTGGACGCCTTTTGAATTAATCACCAGTTTATACAATTCAACCTCCCTAAGGACGAGGACATCACGTGGTCCCCCGTTCGTAAGCACTATATGCGTACCGATTTGAAGAGCATCTCACCTCCTCATTGATGATAAAATGTTGATTACCTTGAGCACCTTAGCGATGTATGATTGCCTGAAGATCGCATAGGATAGGTAATTTTGATGTTATCATCATACAGTACTTCACATATCCTCACTGTTGCAGAAAGGGCGTGCTTATTGCGCTTGTATGAAGCTCACAAGAGTGTTGAAGTAGTAGTGATTACGTTAGAGTTGGGGTCTTAATGCCGCTGCCTGTGCGCACATATCAAGACGTCTCTGAAACAGGCGTCGCAGTGGGGGGTCCCCTGCATGTGGAGCTGGGACCCCGGGGAAGTGCGCAGGGCGCAACAACAGCAACCAATGCAGTCAACTCGGCAATAGGATAAGCAGCAGGCAAGGGGCGCAGTGCGACAAATACGAGTTGTAGGTTGTGTAAGGCATTTGCGCTTTAGTAGTGCGCGTAGCGTGTTATTCAATATAGGAGAACATTCGAGATCTCCAAAACGCATTTCACCATGCTAAAGAGCATACTTAAGCCTAATTCGAGAACTTTAACGAAAGAGATATAGGAGGCTCCCATTCACAGGGCGCACCTCGCGCAGTGATATCCCCATACCGACGTCGCCTTGATAGAGACGCCCTCCCTGCTTCCCATCCGCACCTTTTCAGTGCAAGATGATCACAGGAAGCTGCACTCGCGTTTAGAAACACTTATGCAGGCCTGATCGAACATTGAGCAGAGTCATTGACTCCACCGAAAAGTGACCCGATCGATAGCGATTTCCACACACCTCGCGGTTGTGTTTAATACCGACGGTCTTGCCCGCCAGCCCCTGCCAGGGTTGACGACTTTTGACCGTTTTCACTTTCCTTGCCTGGCCATTTTGCTCGACACAAAATGGTGGTGTGGACTGTCGTCCACGTACCCCCATGTGACCACGGCTCATAAAGAACCGCCCGGTACTACATGAGCGACTAGCAGGTTGCACAGCACAGCGTTTATTCGCTGTTTTCAAGGTTTCTCGCGATGCCACTGCCTGCTGTTGAAGGCTTGAAATAAATCCACCTCCCAACATATATCATTGTGCGCTGTATCAGCACACAACCTCCCCGCTTCCCGGTCGTGACTTTTCAGCACGTGTCCAATCACGGAGAGCACCACTCACCCCATTCCAAGGAACGGATTTTATGGTGACCAGACTCTACATTAAGCAGGCTCTGAATCATCAGAGCCCACCGATGAGTGACCGAGTCGTTAGCGATTTCCAAACACCTCACGATGTCCTTCATCCGACGGTCTCTTCCCTCACTGCGTCAAGCGCAGGTCAGAACTTTGACCGTTTTCACTCTTCTTGCCTATTCATTTGCACAATGCAAATTAGGTGCAGACTGTCATCTGCGTACCACGGCATTCCCACGGCTCGAAAGCCGCCCGAGAACACCGCTGACTAGCGGGAAACACAGCACCGGGTAAAATCCCGGTTTGATGAGGTGCCTCACAGCACCGCTGCCCGCTGTTAACGGCTTGGGGGTGTTTACCGTTCGCGATTCTTTATTCGTCATCCGCACTCCCTAAGAGAGAGAGGCAGATGACCTCCCCGCTTCCCGGCCGTGCCTTTTCAACACTGCCGATCACGGGAAGCACCGCTCACCCCATTTTTGTAGAAATTGATTTTACGGTGGCCTGATCGAACATTAAGCAGAGTCAGAGACTCCACCGAAAAGTGACCCGATCGATAGCAATTTCCACACACCTCGCAGTGTGCTTATACTGACGGTCTTGTCCCTCACTGCGTCAAGCGCAGGTCAGAATTTTGACACGTTTTCACTTTCCTTGCCTATTCATTTGCGACATGCGCAAATTAGGTGCAAGCTGTCGCTTGCGTACCACGGCATTCCCACGGCTCGAAAGCCGCCCGGGAACAGTGCCGCTGACTAGCAGGTACCAGCGCATCAAGTCCATTCTTGATTCCATGAGAACCTTGCGATTCTGCGCCCTGCTGTTGTTGACAATCGTTTATCAACAGATTATAGCTCTCCACCATCGCGATGAGCTCGCTGGCCTTGATGCCAGCGGCAAATGTGAGTCCTAGTGACACGTGATCTCGTTTATACCCTCCCTTTCGGGATATTTGTGATGAATGCTGTTCATCAGGGACTAGACTATATCTTAAGCCTTCGTAGAGGGTTGTGAGCCCTCTCAGACCCATTACCATTTAGTCGTTGAACCTTCTCCGTACTCTCACATGGCGAGGTTAGGAGCTTGGCTGCGGGTTGCCCAAAATTCTTGACATTGTTACCTTTGTGTACGGCCATTAACCGTGTTCCTTCATGCGATTTCTCACATGAAGTGGTAGTCAAGACTAAGGGGTTTCCCGCAATTTGGCAATGTCGCAACGTGTACGGGTTTGTACACATCACTAACGGCTGTGGATTTTAATTGAGACCACTAATCGGTTTTTTGATGCAGTTATCTCACTTCCTGCATCCCTACCGTTTTTCAGCCCAGTTTTTTTTAGGCGTGACATGTTGAGGTGCGCTGTCGGCTGCCAGTCTTGAGCCTGCAGCGCAAAGGAGTACGTGTATATGTTGGTCGTGGGCATCGTTCGCCAGCTCGTATAGGGCGTCAACACGCGGAAATATACTGCGTTCTGGTCCTGTGGCCAGCGTTGGTGACCGTTTAAAGAACGCGAGGCCGTCGTGATAGGGTCAACGGTGTCGCCCCAAGCGAGGCCCTTGGTGGCGTCCACCGTCCCCTGTTCCTGATGACTAAAGTCAAATCTGTCCTTGTATCCGCACGAAAAACGGCGGCGGCCGCCCTCCAGGTTCCAGTCCTGGGGTCGCATGTACCAAAGGAGCGAGGAACACGGGTGGTTGAAAAACAGCTTGTTTTCAATCTTCGAGAACGATCCGGCGGCGACGGCCATCACCTGGCGCTGAGTTACGTTTATGAGGAAAGAATGGGCAACACTGCTCATAGCGTTGCGCTCTGTCACATCTAAATAAACGAAGCTCACTAGGAGCCGCAGCTTCATGTCGCTGTTGACGAGCGCGGTGCCTGTGGTGGCGTTGATAGGGGCTAGGTCGGACAGGCGCCAGTCGCCGGCGCTGTCCTTGTAAACTACGGAGACGCACTCGGCGATGGAACGGGTCTTCAGCTTCAGCTTGATCTCATGGAAGCTGAGTGCAACTATAGGCAAAGCTAATCCCCATGTAGCGGGTTGGTACTTACTGAACCACAGCGGAAGGGGGACATATAGGGTCTGCTCACGTGCGCTCTTCTCGGCGAGGTCCTCATCTACATCGGCGCTGAACGGCACGCGCCCGATGGCCTCCTCGAGGCGCATGCCCGCGCGCCCGGCGAGCTCCTCATAGATGAAGCAGAAGTCGCTGAACAGCTGGTCGACGGTGGACCCGCCGATCTCGAGGATCACATCCTCCCAAGCCGCAAAGTCGATGCTGTTCACGTAGTAGGCGGCGGTGTCGGCATAATGGGCGCCGGCGCCCGCACCGGAGCTGGTGTCAGGGATATCTGGGGCAGAGAGGGGGGGGAGAACAATTTCTAGGGTTATGCGGCTCACCAGATCACCGTAGCGGGATATGGTAGCAGTGCTGGTGGAGGCAAAGCCGCTGGTAGAGAGCTCCTGGAACTCGTCGTCTAAGGCGCACGAAGTGAACCTCGTGTGCACTGCTTTGAAGAGAGTGTGAGTGGGGTTATCGTTAAGGACAGCATCTTGGCTGCCACGGGCGGCTATCTGAATCACCAATTGTCACCCATACTTGAGGAGGCCCAGTGCAACTTCATGCGCATCTAAGTCTCCTAGGTATGGGCCTTGTGCTTCCCGAGCTTCAATTTTCAATCAGCTCAATCACACAAGCACCGGCTCGCGGACCTCCTTCATTGCGGAAGCCAACTTACTGGGGGCCGACTGTACATTACGCCTTCTGCAATCAAGAAGCAGAAAACGGCTTTGTGACGCAGTCTGTAGCGATCCTGTTGTCTCCCTCACGAGAGACCAGAACCGACGGTCTTGTCCACCTCACGATGAATGTTGACCGTTTTCACAAAGCTCGCCTGTCAAAATAGACTTTTGGCTACTTTGAGGTGTTGACTGTCGCCACTGTACCACCTGCCACCACTTTGTTGTGCTTTTGCAGCAACTAGTACGATGTGCAGGCCGACTAGGGGGTATCACAGCAGAAGCGTTTATTCGCCCTTAAGATGGACTCTCGCAAGCCCGCTGCCCCCTGTTGAAGGCGTGATATATTCACCTCCTGATCACAAATCATCTGTACCTTGCAGATACAGACCGCAAGCTTCCCGAGCTTCAATTTTCAATCAGCTCAATCACTTGCGCACCGGCTCGCGGACTTACTTCTCTGAAAGCCAACTTGCCGCGGGTCGACTGTACATTAAGCATTCTGGCCTTTTTAGGAAGGCAGAACACCGATCCAGGATCCAGTCTGTAGCGATCCTGCTGCATCCCTCGCGGGGCACGAGAACCGACGGTCTTGTCCACTTTGCACATGAATTTTGACACGTTTTCTTGGGTCTTGCCTGTTTGAGTACCCTTGCGGTTACTCTTAGGTGTCAGCTATCGCTGGCGTACCACCTGTGACCACTTGGCTTACTTTGTAACGTAAGCTAGCACGATGCACAAGGCCGACTAGGGGGTACCACGGCAGGACGTTATGTCACCCTTCGTTGAAAGGACCCTCACGGGCCCGCCGCCCCCTGTTGACGGTATTCAGGAATTATGCCGTCATTGTTTCAAAAAGAGTCTATATGCTCGGTTGTAGATACAAACAGAAAATAAACAGCGCTGATGAAACGTTGGTTCATTCATAACATTGGTTCATTCAGAATGAGCTACTTCGTCACTCCAAATCATGTCCATTCAGGTTCTGGGTGCACACAGATACAGTCCTCACATACAAATTGATGACACCATGATATTGAATATCCTGTACGGCATAACAATCACAATCCCGATTGACACAGCAAGACCTCACGTCACTGCGTTCCAGGTGCTACGAAGAAAATATTGGCGCATCAGCATTGAGGCCCTCACATTCACTATGGACGTGCTCAAGACATTTGCGTTCGGTGATGCCAGGTACGACGTGCATGTGGTTATGCGCGATGGCAAGCCTACGTTCAAGGCGTCTGATGTGGGGAAGGTGCTAAAACTCACCAATTTTCGCATGTCTATGGAGGGCTTTAACGAAAAAGAGAGGGTCGTAAGCAGTACTTCCACTCTTGGTGGGACCCAGCAAGCCACATACTTGACAGAGCGCGGCATGTACAAACTCCTCATGCGGTCTCGAAAGCCTGAGGCGGCTCCATTTCAGGAGTGGCTGTGTGACGTCATTGACGCTATCAACAACACTGGACAGTATGTGCTCGATGATGAGATTGAGAAGATGAAGCAAGATGCTGTAGCAGAGGCAACTGCAACCACCGAGGCCACTCTCAAACTCAAGTACGAAAGCTGCCAGGACTCTGTGCGTCACGATACCATGATTGTGGCTTTCGAAGGAAAAGATGTCGTTTACGTTGCCAAAATTATTGGGGTTGGTGACAAGACAATTATCAAGATAGGATCATCAAATGATGTACGACGGCGTTCGGTTGAGCAGAGGAACAAGTACAAGGGTGGCGACTTTTATGTCATCCAATGTTATGAGTGTGACCCCACATTGGATGCCAAAGAGAAAGTTAAGCAGATGGTGTTGATGGAGAGAATACTGCAGAAGCATAGGGACATCAAGAAGCTGCAGCACACAGGGGACATAGTTGGCGACGCGAGATCAACAGAGGCCTTCATGGTCACTGATGATGAGCTCCAAAGAGTCCTCCACATAGCGCGCTACTACCACCGCAATCAGTACTGCAGAAAAATCGATAATCCGGTTGAGAAGCGACTCAAGACAATTGAGAGTAACATGTCCCTACTGTTGGAGCGCACTGAGCAGCTAGGCGCAGGCGCCGCGATACCAGCAGCGGTGCAGGCCACCATGCCAGCTGAAACTCATGTCGCCATACCAGAAGGGGCTGATGCCACCACGTCAGCAGCTGATTCACACATTGCGAGCGACTCATCTGAACCTGAGGACATGGATGAGGACACTAATGTTGCCAGCAGCTCTCTGGAGATATCATCACGTGCACTCAAGGTCCAGCAGTACAGTGAGGAATCACGTGGACGCAGGGTGCAACAGTACAGTACCGATGGACATACATGGATCAAGACATACAACTGCATGAGTGATATGCTTCGGGACGAGAGCCTCGGCGTGGTGTCAAGGTTTGGCGTGAACAGTGCCATCACCGACCACGTCGCATACATCGGGCACAGATGGAACTACATTGACAGAGAATGCGATCCTGAAATGTTTGTCAACATCGGAGAGACACAGCCCAAGGTTGAGGTCAGCGTAGGAGCATTGGCCCGACTGGACGCCCATGAAGAGAAGATCGACAAAGCTTACTGCTCGCGTCGAGACATTGCCGATGAACTGGGCATGGCCAGCACAGGTGGGAGGCTGTACGCTAACATCAAAGCCGGCCTGCTTGTACGGGGGCGCAAGTACATTCCCCTCAGCAAGTGCACCAAGGAAATGATTGATGAGTTTGTCAACAGTGGTGGAGAGATCCCCCACACCCGGCAAAACAGGATGACTGACCATCGCTTCATAAAGATCGACCCTGCCACCGGTGACGTTGTTGCAACATATAACTCTCTGTCGGAGGTGACGACCAAGTATCGTATTTCTTATTCGACATTGTACAAGGCGATCGATGGTGGCCTGCAGGAGAGGGGGCACCTGTGGAAGTTTCAGTAAAAGAAGGTGATACAAGCAAGCGCTTTCACTCCGTCGAGCAGTTCTTGACCCTCGTTCAGACCCTCGACGTGATTTTGAAGGAGCAGGACTTCAATTCGAGGATGGGCGCGGCAGACACCGACGATGATGGCAAACAGATGCTGCGGCTGCTGTTTACATCCAGGCCAGATATATATCCTGCTCTGACGGGACTCATGCAGATGCGAGACGAGATGGACGAGCTCAGAGCGCCGACACCGACACCGCAGCTGTAGAGCGTCACCAGTTCTGCGACGGACCAGATCTCTGTGGCATATTCACGCCCTGTTTTTCGCTCCTGCAACAGAGTCGCATACCATGAGGGGGGTGCGTGCGCAGCGTCAGAAAATATATGTACGTCATGTGTAACTAAGTTCATGAATATTGCGCATCTACTGCTGGCTGCCTTCTGCGTTGCATGTGTTGGTGCCTGTCCGAAAAGCAAGTGATGCCCGCAGCAACCCGTATGCCCGCCACCGAATGTGCCCTCGGCCCCCGCTGTGTGCCCAGCCACAGTGTGCCCAGCCCCCATAGTGTGCCCGCCGCCAACGCCGGTGTGCTCTCAGATAGTGATGAACGCGCTCAGCACATCGGAACGACGTGGAGCAGTGATCGATGCGGCATGTGAGCACGGGCCAAAGGTGGGGGGGGCTGGCAGGAGTGCACTCTTCTGCAAGAAGCTGTACATCGGCGCATGGGCGCTGGGGTGCCGCTGTCGCTGCAGGCCATGCACGGCATCTGCGCCGGTTCTCGTGTTGTCGAGTCACAAGAACTGGTTGCCTTCTTAATGCATTGATGTGAACCATCCAAACATGTAATTCTCATGGCATTTGTGCATGCTATGCTGGTTCTCACAAAGACCTGTGGCTTGACTATTTGTGGTGTCGTTTACTTTCTTCAACAGTCTGTACTTTGCAATCCGGTACTGCCAGAAATACTTTTCAGAGCGGCTGACCCAAAATCGGACAGGTACGACCCTTAGCAGATTTTCGTAAATCACGCAAATATTATGTAGCATCATATACCGGTAGGGTGAGTGGTGACTATCGGAGGTCCAAGGCTCCCCTGCATGATTACTGACCCTAAAGGGTAATGTATCTTGAAAATAGTATATTTTGAAGTTTACTTCTTACTTCAACAGTCTGTAATTTGCAATCCGGTACTGCCATAAATACTTTTCAGAGCGGCTGTCCCAAAATCGGACAGGTACGACCCTTAGCAGATTTTCGTAAATCACGCTAATATTATGTAGCATCATATACCGGTAGGGTGAGTGGTGACTATCGGAGGTTCAAGGCTCCCCTAAATGGTTACTGACCCTAAGGGTATGTATCTTGAAAATAGTATAATTTGAAGTTTACTTCTTACTTCAACAGTCTGTACTTTGCAATCCGGTACTGCCAGAAATACTTTTCAGAGCGGCTGACCCAAAATCGGACAGGTACGACCCTTAGCAGATTTTCGTATTTCCCCTAACTAGCATCATATACCGGTAGGGTGAGTGGTGACTATCGGAGGTTCAAGGCTACCCTACATGGCTACTGACCCTAAAGGGTATGTATCTTGAAAAAAGTATAATTTTAAGTTTACTTCTTACTTCAACAGTCTGTAATTTGCAATCCGGTACTGCCAGAAATACTTTTCAGAGCGGCTGACCCAAAATCGGACAGGTACGACCCTTAGCAGATTTTCGTATTTCCCCTAACTAGCATCATGTACCGGTAGGGTGAGTAGTGACTATCTGAGGTTCAAGGCTCCCCTACATGGTTACTGACCCTAAAGGGTATGTATCTTGAAAATAGTATAATTTGAAGTTTACTTCTTACTTCAACAGTCTGTACTTTGCAATCCGGTACTGCCAGAAATACTTTTCAGAGCGGCTGACCCAAAATCGGACAGGTACGACCCTTAGCAGATTTTCGTAAATCACGCAAATATTATGGAGCATCATATACCGGTAGGGTGAGTGGTGACTATCGGAGGTTCAAAGCTCCCCTACATGGCTACTGACCCTAAAGGGTATGTATCTTGAAAACAGTATAATTTGAAGTTTACTTTTTACTTCAACAGTCTGTACTTTGCAATCCGGTACTGCCAGAAATACTTTTCAGAGCGGCTGACCCAAAATCGGACAGGTACGACCCTTAGCAGATTTTCGTAAATCACGCAAATATTATGTAGCATCATATACCGGTAGGGTGAGTGATGACTATCGGAGGTTCAAGGGTCCCCTACATGGTTACTGACCCTAACCCTAAACCCAAGGGTCCCCTACATGGTTACTGACCCTAAAGGGTATGTATCTTGAAAATATTATAATTTGAAGTTTACTTCTTACTTCAACAGTCTGTACTTTGCAGTCCGGTACTGCCAGAAATACTTTTCAGAGCGGCTGACCCAAAATCGGACAGGTACGACCCTTAGCAGATTTTCGTAAATCACGCAAATATTATGTAGCATCATATACCGGTAGGGTGAGTGGTGACTATCGGAGGTTCAAGGGTCCCCTACATGGTTACTGACTCTAAAGGGTATGTATCTTGAAATAGTATATTTTGAAGTTTACTTCTTACTTCAACAGTCTGTAATTTGCAATCCGGTACTGCCAGAAATACTTTTCAGAGCGGCTGTCCCAAAATCGGACAGGTACGACCCTTAGCAGATTTTCGTAAATCACGCTAATATTATGTAGCATCATATACCGGTAGGGTGAGTGGTGACTATCGGAGGTGCAAGGGTCCCCTACATGGTTACTGACCCTAAAGGGTATGTATTTTGAAAATAGTATAATTTGAAGTTTACTTCTTACTTCAACAGTCTGTACTTTGCAATCCGGTACTGCCAGAAATACTTTTCAGAGCGGCTGACCCAAAATCGGACAGGTACGACCCTTAGCAGATTTTCGTAAATCACGCAAATATGATGTAGCATCATATACCGGTAGGGTGAGTGGTGACTATCGGAGGTTCAAGGGTCCCCTACATGGTTACTGACCCTAACCCTAAACCCAAGGGTCCCCTACATGGTTACTGACCCTAAAGGGTATGTATCTTGAAATTGTATAATTTGAAGTTTACTTCTTACTTCAACAGTCTGTACTTTGCAATCCGGTACTGCCAGAAATACTTTTCAGAGCGCCTGACCCAAAATCGGACAGGTACGACCCTTAGCAGATTTTCGTAAATCACGCAAATATTATGTAGCATCCTATACCGGTAGGGTGAGTGGTGACTATCGGAGGTTCAAGGTTCTCTACATGGTTACTGACCCTACAGGGTATGTATCTTGAAAATAGTATAATTTGAAGTTTACTTCTTACTTCAACAGTCTGTACTTTGCAATCCGGTACTGCCAGAAATACTTTTCAGAGCGGCTGACCCAAAATCGGACAGGTACGACCCTTAGCAGATTTTTGTAAATCACGCAAATATTATGTAGCATCATAGACCGGTAGGGTGAGTGGTGACTATCGGAGGTTCAAGGCTCCCCTACATGGTTACTGACCCTAAAGGGTATGTATTCTGAAATATAATTTGAAGTTTACTTCTACTGATCGTGTTCACTCATGCATTTCATCTTCTTCACTGAGTCAAAGTGTGCTTGATGATGAACAAATATTGGGAAGGCATGATGTCGCTCAGAGACCTTATTCGAATTGTCCGAGGCGTCACGGAGGAGCCCAGGCCTCCGAAGTCAACTGGTCAGTTAATCTGAGATGTCGTCTGCGCTTGCCATGGATGACGCGTTTCCTGCAAGTGAGTACATGGCTATCTCAGCTTTGCCTCTGATCAGTTTGTCTTCCACGAATCTATCCAGCGCTCGCTTCCATCGTTTCGTAAACTGTGAAGGAGCATGGAGGTACATGTACGCCATGTTGCCCAGGCGCTCTGGGGTCCAAGATGTGGGGTCCTCGAGGCGTTTATCCTCTCCTCGATTCTCATACAGGCACAACTTTGATTCATTGAACGCATCATTTTCACAAAAGTGGCGGTACTCATGGTGCGAGTAGCGAGCTAGCTCTTCAGGCGGCAGATACAAGAGCATATTCATGGCAGAGAGGTATTGATTAATCTTGTGCGCAACTTTATATTGTGAACAACTATGACGTGAATTGCATATACATTGCAAAATGTATTGTTGGTCATACATACTGTCTTTGCCTACTCCAGCACCCATAAACTAGAGTAACAAACTTGGCGTCTGAAGTTGACTAGTCAGTTGACATGTACACTCATAGCATAAGTAGTTTCAGGAGGCGGACGCCATAAACCTGCGACGATGCATGTGCCGCTGACAGCTGCACGCATTTTTTTAATGATCACAGTGTATATGACCATGAGAGCTCACGAGTCGCTGCGCCGCTGGTACTTCTGTGCGGCTCGACGTCTCCTAGCTAATGAAGCGGGGCAGCACGCGATCGCTGCGGAGGGCGCAGCGCGTGCCGCATCGGCCCGTGCCAGAGAGACCGAAACGGCGAGAAGGCGCCTCGTGTTGCTCAAGTGGAGAGCCGATAGAGCGGTTACATCTCACACAACTGTTGCAGCGCTAGTCAAGTCACGGGAACTGTCACGCGATATGGAGGATGCTTTGGCGGCAGCCCGCGCCGACGAATGGGTGGCACAGACTGCGGAGCGGCTGTCGCTCGCAGAGGCGGACGCCAAGCTGTCGGACGCTCGGGTCGAGGCGGAGCATCTAGAGGACTCGAAACGGTTTGAAGAGGACAACGCAGAACCTAAGGGTGCTGTGCGGCGGCGGCCATGAGCGCATGCAATCGTTACCCTACGAAGATCACAGCAAATGCAGCAGGACACTGACTGACCTGCTCATAATCTGCAAGCAGCACTCAGCTATGGCAGCAAGCAGCGCTCGGCAATGAATAGCACCCGCAGGGCCCGATATCTTCACGTATATTGTCCTGCTCAATGAACGACCTCGGCCTAGAATCTGTGCACCGGTGACACAAACCCGTCCGCCCTGTACAAGTACGACGACACTAACGCCGCACCATCGTAGCCGAACTGTGGAGAGAAGCCTATGCACTCCAGTTTAAATGATGATGCCGCACCGAGAAGCATCGGGATGGCGACCAAACAAAAGTCCTTGTCACTGCCCCAGCCTACATAACAAGGGTACGGATCACAAGTTGCGTGCCCTCGGACGAGAAAAGGGAATGGATCGTCATGCTTCCAGTTCTGCTGAGTGATGAAATCGCCTTCGCAGCGCGTCCTCCACGCGCCCACAAGGCCGTGAGAACCGGTGTACATGATCTCGTAAAAGTTGACGGCACCATCCCTGGAGTACGCCATCATCACATTCAGTCCGCATGGTTCGGCATCCATGATGAACGCCACGGCATTTTTGAGCATGGTACGATGGGCATCCTTTGTCGAGAGAGCCATGTTGGCGCCGCTGCTGCTGAGGCTGAGGTTGTGAAAGTCATAGCAGTTCGGATGTCCCTCGCAGATTCGCCCAAAGTACAGATTCGCAATTGATTTGCAAGATTCGCAAGATATATGTACAGATTCGCCAATGTACAGATTCGCAAGATATATACTTGTCACATCAGTGCACGCACCGCATCGGACCATTTTGGCGGGTCGTACCTTCCGATCGGGACATCTTTCAGCTCACGGTAGATCTGAACACCCCGCAGCAGTCTTCTGACAGTGAAATCAGTGCCATTTCCATCCGCCCAGCTGTCGCATCCGCCACAACTCCCATATTTTGACGTCAGCACGAAGAAGCCAGAACCGTCTCGTATCTCAAACAGACAGTACACCTTGCCCTGGCAATCACCTTCTCCGTATGTTGCCAACCTTTGCACCAGTGAGCCGTCAAAGATGTTTTGCACTAGATCGTCCATGTTTTGGAAGTTCCATTCTTGTTTGGGCATCGTGTACTTGTCGAGCGGTGAAGTTGACTCCATGTTGCTGCGCACTTCACACTGCAGCGCATATATATTAATTCTCAACCGAAGTCCTCATGGTTTAACCCGCAACAGTTTAATGTCGGGGACGACTATCGGACGCAGCTTAGGCTTCATCAGGCAGAACATGCACTGGACAACTGTGGTAAACAGGATGACTCGTGTGCCCACACGGTACGATATCATCAAAGCAGTGCAACGATCGAGGGTGGAACTCATAAACAAGCGGTTTGTAACACTCACACGAAAACTGCGGAGCGATTTCATTGTACGTATGTTCAATCCAACAGCGCACGGTGACGTCCCTGAGCGGGCTGCACGAGAGTGGCCTGACAGGGTCTCACCGCTGACGCAGGCAGTTCTCACAGAGTGTTTCGAGGTGTATGAACAGCTGCTGCTGTACACGTACCCTGTCTACTCAATGGAGTACCTCCCCGTGCTGACCGCTCTCGTGCTGAAAGGCCAGGTGGCTAAGGTGCAGGCCCTGATCGACACTGGGCGCATGGACCTGGCAACCCTCTCCGTCGCGCACTTCTTGGTCCTCATTCAGACCCTTGACGTATACTTGAAAAACCAGGACTTCAATGCCAGGATGGGCACAGCAGACACCGACGATGATGGCAAACAGATGTTGAGGCTGCTGTTCTCAGCCAGCCTGGCTTCTGAAGCAAGCAGAATGAGTTCATCGCGGCCTCGGCCTGCGTGGACGACTGGGACGAGGCGCTCAACTACTTCCCGCAGTGCTTGACGGCGCTCGTGATGGACGACGTGCAGCTGGCCGTGCAGTACGCCGATATCTACGTGACGTACGCGCATAGAGTGCCGCTGCGAATATGGCAGTTCGCAATCAGGGGGAACATGCCGGAACACTGGGTGCGGGCGACGATGCACGCCCTGACTGAGCATCCTGACATCGCAGTGCACTTCGCACAGCACATCGACGAGTCCGCCACCCTCAAAGCTCAGCACGTGTACAATCTGTACGCGCTGCTGAGTGTTCTCCCCGTTGCTGGATGCGTCGACACTCACTTCAAAGTGAGGGCGGCCATGGAGGCGTACTGGTCGGACGCGACGCGCGCGAAGATTGGTCAATACAAGGATATCATCCCGCGAAAATTATGGCAGGAGGTGTTGTCGAGTCCCAATGACTGCTGGGACATTGACCCCCTGCTGGACGCTCTCGTGAATCACCCGGAGGCGGCGAGGGATCTCGTGGAGCTCGGCTCCATATCATTTCTCCGCACTCAGCAGGTCCTGGATCTGTCCTACATGCGAGAGGTTTTCCCACGTGATGAGGACTTTCAGCTGCGGCTGCACGTGTCGCGGTACGAATTCTGGACGGAAAAGTTCCGCAGCGTGAGGGAGTGCAACATCGCTCTCTCCACACCCGAGTTCATGCGGGAGATGGCGCAGGACATGCATTTTTGCAGCCAGTACATGAAGGCGTGCCGAGTCAGTTGCTGCGAGCCTCTCGCAGTGTGGGGGCGTGATTGCATACAGAGGCTCCCGTCCCACTGCTGCTCGGTCGCCGACATAGGCGCTTTCCTGGCCACCGGGCTCCCGGCGCTAGGCGTGAGAAATCACGGGAGGTGCGTGTGCGAAAGCAGTGCAGCGAAGGACTGTGCATATGGGATGTGCGGGCGCTGCTGCCCTAAGGACAAATGCGCGCGCCACTCGGCGCTGTGAACGTGTAGACGCGACTGCATGTGTTGAATGGACTCGTACAGACCACATATGCCTGCTTATCTCTCTCCCCTCCTGCTGCGCTGTGCACTGCGAGCGGACGTCGTGTACGAGCTCTCATCGATCTGATTGACACATCGCAGAGTCACTGGCACACGCCTAGTGTCCGGTGGCTGGCGCTGCGACTGTCGCAGTCGGCGTTTCGCTTTCGCGAGTGAGCACCACCATGCCGCTTCCTCTGTCTCTCAAAACTACATTGCCGTTCTCATCCCTTACCACTCTTTGCTTGAATTGATCACATTCACTGTATGCGCGCTCCATCTCCCGACACAAACTGTCCAAGCTGTAAGGCTTCAGTATGACTGCTCGCTTTCCTACGTCATCAATAGGTGAACCTGTTGCTAGAACGCACAGAGCTGGTCCCTCATAGCCGAAAACGAAATCCGTGCCCAACCCTACACCGTCGCCCGGCCTCATGTCGAAGAGTTCTCTCTTGCTGAAGTCACGGATCAACTTACCAGTATCTAGAGATGAGTCCATCGTGAGAGTGTGCTCGAATATGCCTCGCCCACGAGCTTCTTGACACTGCATCAAGGTTTGATCAAAGTGAGCGTCCAAAAAAATAATGTCCGGTTTCCAGCTCCCGGCAGCTCTCTGGGCCTCCTCACAACTCTGAACGGTGATCACGTCCAGGTGAAGGTCAGGGTTGGCCTGGACCAGCCGTGCCAGAAGCTGCAGCGAGAAAACACGTACCAGTCGCTGATCGTCGGCAACTATGACTCTCCACTGGCCCGAAGGCCTGAACCTGAATCCATCCTTGCAGGCACCTGAAGCACTGCCGGTGTCAAGCTTATCCTTCGTGTCGCACTCAACACTGCGTCGGCACTCAAACTTGAGAGATACATATGAGCCTGGTCCGCCCACAGAGGTCTGTCGCGTCCAGTGCTCCGCAGGCACCGGTGTGAGTACGGCAAGACTGGCTCCCATGGCTTTAGCAATGAGCTGAACCAAGTACAGACCATAGCCGCAACTCCTACGTTTGTACTCGTCGGGATCGGCAGGGAAGGTGAGAGCGTTCACAGCTCCTACCATTCCTGGTCCAGTGTCTGAAACGCCGAGCTCTATACTGTGAGGCAGGACTTCACGCGCCACTAAACGGATCTGCCCGCTTTTGGTGGCCTTGGACGAGTTGGACAGAAGGTTGACGAGGAGCTGCGTGAGCACGTGCGTGTCTACATCATACACAGAGTCGGGGGCTACCCTGGTCAAGGCGACTCCGTGCGCAACTCTGTCTCCTTGCAGCATGATCGCACTGTCGAAGAGATCTGTCAACTTCTTGCTTGACTTGCGCACTTTGTACATACCCCCCTGGTACAGTGTCACGTCGAGCATCGTGTCCATGGTCTCAACCGCATATTGGCACATCGACCGCTGTCGGAGCGCCATGTCTCGCAGGGAAGGATCATCAGCCATTGTATCCGATATTGCCAACATGGAGGACAGGACGTTGCGCATCTCATGAAACATGTGGTTGGACATGGCCTCCTGAGCCTTCGCATTGCTGATGACGTTGGAATTGACTGTTCTCTGTTTCTCCTCCTCTGCGAGTTTGAACAGCTCCAGTCTCTGCTTCTCCCTCAGCGTGTGCGCTGCGGAACGATGCGCAGTGCTGAGAAGCATCTGCAGCCTGTCGCGACTCCGCTTCAGTTCATCGTGCTTTTCGACCTGCACGCTGTGCATCCTGTCGATTTCCACTCTCATGGAGTCCATCATCTTCTTTCACTCAATGTGCTGCGCCTTGCGCAGCACTGCGAGCTGTGCGTCGTTGGACTTTCGTGTCGACGACCTCCTGTCGTGCAGAAGCCGTCTCTGCTGCCGCCGCATCATGACAATCTCGACATAAGGGTCGTTGTGCACATGGTCAAAGTCCTCGTCGTCCGAGTCACACGAATCGACGTTAGAGTCTGATGCATACGTGACGTCGTGAGATGTAAAAGTGAGCTTCTAGAGCGCATCGCTCGCAATGCTGGTGCCGTGAGCATAGAATTCCTGGTGCCTCTTCTTGCGAGATTGCTCTCTCTCTTGGGCCTTCACTTCTCTGTTGTGTGTGTCCAGCTTCTTGCCCATCTCCTCCAGGGCGCTCCTGTGCTCTATGCTCAGGTGATCCTCTTAAGCTTTCGCTCGGTGCTGCTGCTTCAAATCCAGGGAGCTCAACGTGTTATTGTCTCTCACCTTTCGTTCTTGCAGCAAGCGCCACATGTTGATGTCTGCCATTGCAATATCTTCGTTGCACTTCAGGTGAAATTCAAGTAGTGACATCTCCCATGCGGCAGTACCCTCGTTCATCTCCCTCATGTTCGACACGTCCAGTGCCTGCCGTTCTCTCATCTGCGCAAATTCGAGGTGTTGAGATGTGGCCTCCGACTTCTCATCGGACACTTTCATAGTATGAGCTGCCTTCAGCATTGTGACTTCCCTAGCGTGCTTGTCTTGTATGTGAGCAAGGTTTGACTCGCTGATCAACTTGAAAAATTCGAACGTGCGGAGGAAGGCGCCACGTATGACCCTCTCTTTTCTAAAAAAGTTTTCATATTTCGTGAGGGCCTTCTCATACCACGTCAGGATGATGTCGTTGCCAACGCCCGTTGCACTCATATCTGAGCGCGACAGTGTCATGATGGCGGACAGGCTTGCGGCATTGAGCTCATCACGCTGCTGCTCGAACTCGATCGCCAGGAAGTGCTCAATATTGTAGAAACGACCTTGTTGATAGACATTTTCCAGAGCTGCCTCTCGAGCCTTGAACATGGTTTCAATGTCCTTCAGCATGCGATGCGTCATCTGGTCCACGCTCTTGAACACATCTCTGGCGATCTTGTTACCTGCATTGGCAGCTGTGGCTGTAGTCCCTCTCGATGTGTTCGACTGAGCCCTGCCGGTCATGGACCGCTTCAAGTCGATATCGTCCACTGCAATGTCGTCATCGTCAGACTGTGAAGCATAGGAAGAACTTGTGCCTGTTTGCACTCCTCCGTCATCTCCACCACTGGTGCCCATTCAGCCTTTATCAGTGAGGCGTATATTTAAACGACCAGAGCAGCCGCCACCACTAATCTTGGGCCACCACATACATCAACGTACCTGTCGTGACAAAAAAAGTATTGCCTGATACTCACACCCACTATGCTTCTGCGTAAGCTGAGTGCGCTAGTATGCGGGTCGCATAACGGCATCGACTGGCAGGACGTAACGTATGATAGTTGTGAAAAGTACCTACCTGCTCATGACGGCGACATTGCAAAGGTCATTCGCGTAATTGATGGCGATACGGTGCATCTGGCTCTAAAGAATAACGGAAATTTTGTCAGACTTTCGTGTAGATTACAGGGAATCGACACTGCAGAAATGCGATCAAAGGATTCGGACGAGAAAGATTTAGCGGAGAGGGCAAAGTCGGTGCTGGCTGGAGCTTGCGACAACAAGCTCGTGACATTGTCAAACGTATCGCTGGAGAAGTACGGTAGGCTCTTGGCTGACCTGACTGTTGTGGGGTCCGACGTTACGCTGTCGCAGGTGATGCTCAATCTCCCGGAGTTATGTCATGCATACGATGGCGGGAAAAAGACGTCTTTTACATAGCATCATAGACCAGTAGGGTGCGTGGTGGGTGATGGAGGTTCGAGCCTCCCCACATGGCTGACCTCAAATCGGGCCCGTACAACGCTCGCTAGATTTTCACAAGCTGCACAAGTAAGGTGAGGGAGGCAGGTGGAGGTCAATCGTTTCCTACATGCTGACTTACCATTAAAGACACTGTTCACCTTCTTTGCTTTTTGTCCCTGCTTCCTCCGCGCACTCCCCCTCTTTGATCCGTTTGAGTTTTTGACTCAAGATGTGAGATAGGCTTGGCAAAAAATGCAAACAACAGAATAGAATTGGTTTATGCCAACGGATTATATTAAAAATTGTATGCATCTTCCCGACAAGCCGTCACAGCACGCCAAATCAGTCACAGCACGACGACATGGCACCCTGCGTAATCGTTGGGCTATGCGGCCAAAAAGCAGCCGGCAAGGACACCCTAGCGGATGCCATTATCGCTATATGCGGAGGTCACAAGATGAGCTTCGCACAGCCATTGAAGAAAGCGTGCGGCATCATATTTCAGTTCGACCCCGCACTGCTGGAGGAAAGGAAGTTCAAAGAGGCGTATGATGACAGATGGGGGGTGACGAGAAGGGAGATGATGCAAGTTCTCGGCACGGAGTGCGTGCGCACTCACTTCGGTGACGACCACTGGATCAAGCACTTGAAGCATAGACTAGAGGTGTGTGACGCCGAGGTCGTGCTGGTGACTGATGTGCGGTTTGCCAATGAAGCAGCATTCGTGCGCTCGTATGGGCACAGTCTCGTTGTGCGCGTAGAGTGAGATGACGGCGCGCGAGTCGATGCACACACAACAGAGAGTGAGCAGCACACGATCTCGTGCGATTTGGCAGTGAGCAACAACAGCACGGTAGAGCACTTGCAGACGACAGTGGCACATGACATTGCGCTGCGCATCACCCAGCTGCTCAGCTCCTGAGCTCTGGCGTGTCTACCATGTGAAGATATCTGTGTATTATTTCAAAACGTGCAGTCTACTTCAACTATGACGCAGTCGCAGTCAGGCTCGATAATGACATATTCATGGAGCATGGTCCGTGTCTCCGCCTCTTCTTGTATCTTTAGCTTCGTTTCCTCTTGTTCTTGTGTGGGCAGTGTCTGTTGCAGTTTAACAGGTTGGTTCTGGTCGACGCCAAGAAATTGTAGCTTTAGCCACAATGAAGAGAAGATGTCCGTCGGCATGGGGAGGGGGGTCTTGTGAGCTGCCATCATGAACAGCATTGCACAGAGGTAGTGATGGTTCTCTCTTGTTGACTTTCTGATATATGCAAGTCCGAATCATGATTCAGGTGGACTTTTTAATTTTATAAAGATTTAGATTCGCCGATGCGTACCGGTTTCATTCTCATTAAAAAATAATGTAGCTGGCAGTATATATCAAACAAAAGATGCCGCTGACGCATGAGACCATGTTTACGACGTGCTCGTCTCCATCGTTTTGGGAACTTGATTCAGCCGCGCACCACAAGGAAGAGAGTGCGACATCCCTCAGTTACACAAGTGACGAGTCACAAGCGCAGGTTGACGAACATCTGAAGGAGCCTATGTCGCCGGACGCACATCAACGGGAACTGCATGAATCGGTTCTTGAGGAGCTCCTCCAGAAGCCGGTTAGAGTGAAAACATTGCCGGTCGCAGTGGGGCTATTCGAGGACGACATGCTGCTGGCTCTGAACGCCGCCGCCGTACTCATCGTACTGCTCTGCTGTGCAGCGTACATGTTGATGCAGTCTCAGCTATGCATTGGACACCTTGATATAAGTGGAAAAAGCAGTTGAGAAAAAGACATGACGGAATTCAGTATTCATCCGTCACATTGCCATCGTCAGGCACCTCATGAGGCTTACGCCATGCGTGCGCTGCAGTCTGTTTGCCCACTTCGATGGCAATGTGCTGGAGCTCCCACCCTCGGAGTCTGCCGCCCCCGAGCAATTGACTGAGAGCGCATCGCTCGAACTGATCAAGGCACTCCCACTCTACAGTGAAGGGGAACCATGCTCGGTAGTCGTCTCTCCGCCTCCCGAACACTGGCCACGGAAGTCTCACCGCCCCCTCGCCCTCATCAAACCTACACGACCAGCACCCTATCAGCACGTCTAGCTGCCGACGGTCGAACCACAGATCGAAGGCTGTATGCAGGCCATCATTCGATTTGAAGAGGAGGCTCAGAGCCATATCGTCAAACTCATCGGTACCCGTGCTATGCATGTGCCAGCAGAGTCTCAGTGCCTGCCGCAGTGCGCACACCTGGTCCAGGTCCAATCCAGATAAAACGTTTATCGTTCGGTAGGGTAGCTCGCCCGGCATCACGTAGCCGATGAGCATCCGCATTATCGCTTGACTCCGCAGATGGCCTTTCCGTGTGTGATGCTCACTGAAACACAAATCCTTTGTATCTCTGTCAACTGCGAATCTTTGTGAAGCGCGAATCTTCATATACTGTGATTTTTGGTCAACTGCGAATCTTTATCCACTGCGAATCTTGAAATCTTACAACGATCAGGTCGCGTCTGCTGTGTGCTCAGTATTATGCACATTAGTGTATATATACGTGACGACGCTTTCATGAATTCATGTAAACCTGACAGTGCTACAGAACCCACACATTGTGACTTTGCTGAGGCCAGACTCTTAGCATCACAGAACATAGGCATCAAAATTGATGCGGGCACTCCAACTCACTCTCAGATATTCAACCATCTCAGCTGGTCATGCTCAGAGGGAGGTACACAAATCCCGGCTTTGTCCGAGCTCGTACGCGACAACCACCAACTGCTCGTGGTACACCGTGATGCGATTGATATCCGTGACCAGGACACCAACTACCACAGATCCCTGCCGCAATACATGTACAAGCCAGATGGGTACAACTTCTATGTGGCTAATCCGGAGACGTGGAACATGAAGACCCTGACAGCTATGGGGCATGTGGAGATAAGCTGCAGCAGCGTGGTAGTAGAGGAAGGCTCACTGCACATACTCGCCGTGTACACACTCGGAAACGACATGAGTTCTGTGCGAGACATGGCATCAGCCTTACCCTCTGTTTATAAAGCCTGTACTGACATGAGTTTCGCGTCTCGTAAAGGCATAAAAGTGTTGGGCATTGAAAAAATCAGGACGCGTCCGCCGTATGTTCCCCGATACTACAAGTCTACGTTGTCTCTGAAACCTCCAGATCACATGACGATAGAAGATGCAGCAGTGCTATTAACTGACATTGAGAGACAACTCAGCCCGTCCGTTGCAAGCTTCAAGCTTAGAAATGCTGAGGATGTGCACCCCGGCATCTTCCCTGGTTTCCCGGTTGACAAGTGCTACGCGTTCATGTCAGGAGTGTCGCGGGGGTACTCGTCCCCGCCTCACAGAGACAAGGGTGATGTGGAGAACATATGTTGGAATTCAACGAGCGCGCAGACAGGTTACGGCTTCAGCTTGTATGACTGCCGCGTCATATTGTCTCTCAATGCGGACAGGGTGGTGAGCATCATGGTGGCTGGAGAAGTCGCACACGGCACGCTCTGCACTACAAAGTCGCATGATGCGCACGGCATGGTTCTCAGCCAGAAGCAGCACTTACTGACCGACGATTCCAAAAAGGTGTTGCTGAGCCTCAAAAACAATCCACCTGCATGATGTCATGTGTGATTACCATTATTTTCTCCTCGTATACGAGATGGGTACATACTGTGATGTCTGTGGTCAGAAGGTAAGAGGAAATGACAGCGCTTTCATACCGTCATTAGACTGCGTCAACGAGTGCCACGGCGACGATGTTTACGCCAGAGGGGTGTGCTGCTCTTGCACGACTCCAGCATATGTGGCCCCCAGATGCATCACTTGCGGACGCGAGTTCGATATGGTGTGATTGCACTACCACCACAAAGCAGCGCACCCCCCCACAGAAATCGGTGGCGCCTTCTGATGTAGTGACTCTCGCTCTTCGGATGCCCAGTCCGGCATGTCCCGGGAGATGACCCAGTTCCGGGATCCCTTGCCTTCCTCATAGAATTCAAAGAACCAGCGCGCCATCTTCTCCTTCTCCACTCTCAGCTTTTCTTCTGCTGAGATGTGCGCCGCACCGCTGTCACTCTGTGGCAGATGGACATCATTCAGCACGTCGACGATGTAAGACGCCATCCCGCTGCCTACTCCGTCAGTCATCCGCATCTTGCCGCGGCGCAGTACGCCGCTCGCCTCTAATGGCTCGACGTCATAGAACGAGTCGCGCAACAACGCCTTTTCCAACCCGTGTTCGTGCATGCGCCACTCACCGGGGGTCGCCAGCACGTGCCTCAGGAGATGGACATCCAAAAACGGTACTCTGATCTCCAGGCCGTGAGCTGCGAAGCAACGGTCAGCTCGGAGGAGATCGAACATGTGCGTGTTCTTCACTAGCCGCCGTGTCTCCTGAGTGACTGCATGCCCGTGCGGAGCTCGGGAAAAGTAGTAGTAGCCCGCGAAGAGCTCATCGGCGCCCTCACCAGATAATATGACCTTGTAGTCTGTGTTGTCGCTGATGTAGCGCGCCAAATGGTACATGGGCATTGCCGCTCGCAGCGTCGTCGTGTCCGGCGTCTCGCAAACTCTTACGATCTCCTCTAGCGACTCCGCTATATCTGCCTTCGTGAGCTGAACGCGTGTGTGCTGCACATGCGGCAGTCGCTTCAACAGCTCTGTCGCGTACAGCGCGTCCTCGCTGATGGACTGGTCGCAATACTCAATGCTGAACGCGTGCAGGTCGCGGTCGGGGTACATGCGCTCCGCGATGGACTCCACCAGAGCGCTGTCCAGCCCTCCGCTGCACAGGAAGGCTAGGGGGCGGTCGGTGTGCTCTACGCGTTTGCGCACTGCATCTGTGAGAAGTGCAGCGATGACGGAGCGATCCGTGGAGTCTGCGCCTGTGTCTAGAGCTGCTACCGAGGTGGGGGCGAGATATACGTCCATGTACCTACAGAAGCCTGTGCTGCTAGTCCAGAAGTGGCCCGGCGGGAAGACAGCTACAGAGTCGCACAGATCCACCAGGGCCTTGGCCTCGGATGCGAAGCTGACGATGGCGCCATTCACCGTGCCGTAGAACAGCGGTCTCACTCCCACGCAGTCGCGTGCGGCCATCACCTCACCTGTCACGTCTTCTGTCGTCACAAAGGCAAAGTCCCCGTCCAGTTTTTGACACGCCGAGCGCATCATGTCGGCGAGACATTCTCCGTGCCGGTCATTGACCAGCATGTGCAGGATGATATCAACATCTGACTTGAGGTTCTTCACACCCAGCTCCCGCTGCAGCTCCTTGTAATTGTAGATTTCGCCGTTGCATATCAGCCTCCTGGGGCCGAGTGTGAATGGTTGCATGCCCGACACACTTAAGTTAATGATGGCCAGACGGCAGAAGCTCATGACGCACTTGCGCGCATTCTTACCACCGGCGCCTATGGTGTAGTACTGAGTACTCATCCCGTCGGGTCCGCGGTGCTGTATGAGCTCAGCTGCATCTCGGACAGCGTCAGCACGCAGGGTGTCGCCGGCGGCGCACGAGTGGAACAGAATGCCGCACATGTTTGGAATACCGCAAATATTTTACTCATAGTTGCAAGGACACGTTTGCGCGTGTGCATTCTGCGCTCGCATGTTGGCTTGCATGAGGGCCAGCGCCTCCTCGCGTAGGGCATCCTTGTGCGACATGTTCTTTCTCATCTCGGTTCTGCATAGCAGTATGAATGCGGTGAGCTCTGTCTCGTCTTTTTCCATGAGCACTCTTACTGAAACGTTTGTATGTGACATGCAACTAGCACGTTACTGAGCGTGCATTAATTTTAGGAGCACACATTCACAATATAACAATGAACATCTTCCAGAGACGTGTTGAAGTTTGGCATGACACCAAGAGGTTCGCCAAGGGTCTGAAGAGTCCTCCTAGTGTGAAGGTGCACTATGATCCGTCCGTGACACTCGGAACACGATTCGATAACACTCGTGTGGTGGTGTGTCAAGCAGATACACTCGATGCGGGACTCAGGATGCAGCAGTACGGCCTAAACCCTTTGCTACTCAACTTTTCTGACGATAATTTCTCACTAGGGTACGTGGCGCAGGGATCCGGGGCGCAGGAGGAGAGCATCGCAAGACGCAGTGCCTACTGTAACACACTCTCCCAAAGTTTCTACCCCTTGGGCAATTCTGAAGCGATCTACTCACCGTCGGTCACGGTCTTCAAGGAGTCTGAAAATAGTGATTGGGCACCGTGTGCGCCTTTCACAGTAGCGTTGGTAGCGTGCCCTGCTATCAAGCGACCTGAGTGTCCCGACGGACATCTCAGCGATGGTGATGCGCTCATCTTCACGGACAAGGTGCGTCTGGTGCTGCAAGTAGCATACACGTACGGCCATGACAGCTTGGTGTTGGGAGCGTGGGGGACTGGAGCCTGGGGCATGCCGGTGGAGGATGTGGCAGCCATTTTCAAGACTGAAGTCGAGCGCGTGCACGGCGTCTTCAAGGAAATCACATTTGCGATCATGCCAGCGAAGGAGAGCTATGTGAGGGCTGGGCATGGAGGCAGGGCATTCGATACATTCAACCAGGTCATCGGTCACTGAAAGTGTATTAGCAAGCTGCTACAAGCAGGGGATGGAAGTGGTCACTCGTCACCGGCGCGCACTGACTGTCTCTATCCACCTTCGCGCCGGCGAGCACTTTGATCATGTGGTTCACAGACCGAGCGAGGGCTACGTGTGACACGGAGCACATCCCGTTCAGTGCGGTCTTCTGTGCCTGCACGTGTCCAACGTCTTGAGCCCTGGAGAGGTAAATGGCGGCAGCTGCTATCTCAGAGGGCAAGTGAGCCAAGGTGCGATGGTCTCGCAGAGCTGATTCAGCATATCGTCTGGCTCTCTTGAGCTGCGCAGGCGTGCCGCTCGTGTCCCTCATGGCATATGCCATGAACGTGTACGTCGTCGGCACTGTGAGACGGTACTCCAGCCGCTCCAATATTCGCCTCTCCATATCGATCAATTCCAGTTTGTGGTATGACATGTCGCATATGTACACATACGTACGAACCGAGTGCACCACCGTCTCCTCGTACTTGCAGGCTATCATCAAGGCCGCTGCACCGAACAACCTGAGCTCTGTGTCGTCGACACGATCTACTGCGCAGAAGCGGTCGGCTATGCTGAAAGCCATATGGAGCGTAGATGGCTCAAGCATCAGGCGTTTGCGTGCTGCCATGATCCAGTCGAACAGTCCGCAGCGCCTGCTGGGTGATATGCCAGTACCCTTTCGAGGAGCGTACATCACCTCCAGCTCCTTGTGTCTGCTGTATGTGTCATGTTCATATTCCGAAAAAGCGTCCGCGTGCTCAGGCTGTTTCTCTTGATGCCGATCGGATCTCGGAGCTACCTGTCGAGGGGTATTCTTGCGGACGCTCTTGGCGCCGGTACACTCTGCATGATTCCGCGAATGCAGGCTTGAAAAGCATGCCAGATGTCCGGCCTTGCTGATGACTCGCATCGTCGTGTGTAGTTTGTATGAGTGAAGTGATCTCAATGAGGTCAGTACGGAAGGTAATGATATACTGAGTTTATTCATGCCGAATCTGAATCTGAATCTGAACTTGAACTTGAATCTCTTGTGAGATTTATATACTTTAATGTATATCAACAGTATATCCCGAAATCGGGCACGAATCTCGCTGTGCAAATCACATATACTATTCGGAAACCTGTACTGCCACCCCCCAAATATTGCAGCGCTGGCTCCTACGGTCAACGCCACGGCTGCTATGAAAGTGATACCACGGTCACACAAAAGAAAAGGGAATTGTCACTATAAGTTGTCACAGCAGATCTGTACGGGGCTCAGGCCTGCTGTTCCCTTGACTGTCGTCCAGGGATCGGAAGACGTCTTCTGTAGCGACCGTTTTCGCAACATAGTCTAGACTGAACCTGTTTATGAACCGTCTGGCTCCCTCAGGTGCTGAAAGTGGGTTATTGTACTGCCCCATAGATATTTCAAGAAGTACCTTCAGTGCGGCCCGTGTGTTCCATTCTCACCCCGACATATTGTAGACGTATATCCCAGCTGCGAAAAAATGGGGGTCACCTCGCTGATGTCAATGTCATTGTACGAAAATCGAGAGTCCGAGTTCATGCGCAGCACCTAATGGCAGTTATTATGGTCAGAAAAAGATCATGAATATGGTGATTACACATACATTTGACATCTCTGTATGATGAACCTGAACCAGTAGGGTGAGTGGTGGATATTGGAGGTTCAAGTCATGGTCAGAAGAAGATCATGAATGTGGTGTTTACACATGCATGTGACATGTGAACCAGAGTGCCGGATACTGGAGATTCAAGTCTCCACCACATGGAAGTTGTTATGCTGCGCATTGTTTCCGACAGGCGGGTGGGTATGTGAAGCGGTCATAGCACAGACAGCATGACTCCCTGGCGCCAGAAGAGATGCTGGTGTGAATCCCCCATTCGCAAATCCTATAACCAGTTCTTTTGCGCGAATCTCCACCGTTGCCGAGTCCACATGACCTGCACCAAATCTCCGCATCCCCGAATCCCCGAATCCCCCGAATCCTGAATCCCCGAATCCCGGAATCTCCGAATCCCCAAATCCCCAAATCCCCATAATCAGCTGCCCTGTCACACACACGTCTACAGCAAGATGATGTCATCCCGACTTCCACAGGGTTATGTGCTGGCTACGTATGCCGACCTTGTTGCCGCATTTGGCGAGCAGAATAGCCCCTGCCTTGACTGCCGTGCAGAATGGAATGTGACCATTGACGGTGTCGGGGTCACAATATACTGCCTCAAGGAGTTGACGACAAAGATCCCGAGAGGCCCATACGCGTGGCAGATCGGTGGCTACAGCACCACATATGTGCAGCTCATCGGCAACAAGCTGGGTCGCCCATCGTGGGGGTGCAGAGATCCTCGTGTATATCGCGGCCGCATCTCAACGGCTAAACAGTATGCCCGGGCCTCGCACACCCACTACATGTCGCTCGGAGGGCGCAAGAAATTCAGTGAGGTCTACCAGGCGCACCCTGAGGATTGCTACAATGACATTGTGTTCTGAAGCCATCAATACAAAAATTTAGCCCTCCTCTATTCTGGTCTGTCTGCTGTTGTTTGCCATTGCGTATCAACGAGCCGATATGAGTGGCAGGTTTCCATTTGATTACCATGCTCTAGGCCATGGGTGTAATGCACCATAACAACAAAGCGATAACCAGCGTTAACTCACTGTACCAACCTCCATCATCCCCCACCCCCACCGCCTCTCGCCTATCCGGGGCTGACGAGGTTACAGCAATTCACGCGCAGAATCAGGGCTGTGGCTGGACGGAGAATTGCACCCGCCTGGCCTGTTCTGGCAGCTGGGCAACTGCAGTGCTGACGCCGTTTTTTGCATATAAAGAGAATGAGAATAGCGCCCGCATAAGCATTCCACGCGAATACAACACTAAGCGCCGCCACCACTGCAATAACACTGGTGGAGGTGATAATCACGATGATGAAGACCAGCAGTCCAATTTCGGCCTCTAAAAGCATGTTTCTCGTTACATGTCATTGACATATTGTGGCCCACGTTCCAAATGGTGGTTTTATCCTACAGTGCTTCTGTGCTTGTCAACAGCAAACTTCAAATTTATTTAGTACAGATTCAAACCCTTCAAGGAAATTTTGAGTCAGCCGCTCTGAAACTCGGGGTCTCAGCTCCAACCCCTTGACCGCTGCCTCCGCGACGATGGTGGGTGTGTACTTTGTGAATGGAAACCCCAAAACCTGTTTGGCCCCTTACATCAACCCTGCAGTGCACTAGTGTACAAAGCGACCAATCTGTGCAAAATGTACTGAAGTAGGTCGGGGTGTTGGTGATAGGTCTTAATAGGAGTCGGGGGTGTAATGGGTTTAGGGCGTCGCGGAGGAGGGTCCACTATATACGGAGCTGGGACCCCGGGCTCTGAAAAGTATTTCTGGTACCGGATTGCAAAGTAAAGACTGTTGAAGTAAGAAGTAAACTTCAAATTATACTATTTTCAAGATACATACCCTTTAGGGTCAGTAACCATGTAGGGGAGCCTTGGACCTCCGATAGTCACCACTCACCCTACCGGTGTATGATGCTACATAATATTTGAGTGATTTACGAAAATCTGCTAAGGGTCGCACCTGTCCGATTTTGGGTCAGCCTCTCTGAAAAGTATTTCTGGCAGTACCGGATTGCAAAGTACAGACTGTTGAAGTAAGAAGTAAACTTCAAATCATATTTAGTACAGAATACATACCCTTTAGGGTCAGTAACCATGTAGGGGAGCCTTGAACCTCCGATAGTCACCACTCACCCTACCGGTACATGATGCTCCATAATATTTGCGTGATTTACGAAAATCTGCTAAGGGTCGTACCTGTCCGATTTTGGGTCAGCCGCTCTGAAAAGTATTTCTGGCAGTACCGGATTGCAAAGTACAGACAGTTGAAGTAAGAAGTAAACTTCAAATTATATTTAGTAACAGAATACATACCCTTTAGGGTCAGTCACCATGTAGGAACGCCTTGAACCTCCGATAGTCACCACTCACCCTGCCGGTACATGATGCTACATAATATTTGCGTGATTTACTAAAATCTGCTAAGGGTCGTACCTGTCCGATTTTGGGTCAGCCGCTCTGAAAAGTATTCCTGGCAGTACCGGATTGCAAAGTACAGACTGTTGAAGTAAGAAGTAAACTTGTAGTACATAATTCAAACCCTTTAGGGTGAATGACCATGTAGGTGAGCCTTGAACCTCCCATCGTCACCACGTACCCTACTGGTTCATGATGCTGCATAATATGCAATAAATGCGATAAACGAGATAAGACAGTTGCAGAATAAGCATCAGAGCATGTGAAATGATTTATTTACAATTTTTCAAAAGCACCTTTTGGACTCTGGCCATGTGGTTTGCGTAATCTCGGTAATCGCGCCGGTCAAGGTCCATCTCTGATAGCTGAACCTCCAAGGCCTGAATGTGCACGCGGGCACCGCGTATTGCGTCTTTTGTCCATGGTCTCATTTGCATGACCCTCTCCACATTATCGCTTGTCGAGCATCCGAACAACATTGCCACTAATTTTGTGCAATCTACAATGTTCTTCGAGCACGGATCATAACCTGGACAAATGTTGCAGCACTTCACGAGCTCGCCAACGATGTCTTGAGTATCCAGGTCATCATAGTCGCAGCCAAAATCTGTGTGCCTCCACGCAAGCGAGAGGACTGCGTCGGCTCCTGGTGGAGCGGCCATGAACTCTGAAGCTTTGTCATAAACATTCACCCACGGGAAGTCGGTGTTGTTACTCGCAATGTCGTCGAGGTGCTCCAAGAGTTCCACTGCCGGGTGGTAATACTCCTGATCCTCTACGAAAGCCTCAATGTAGTTTTTGACTTGGAGAGATCGAACGAATGATGCCTGGTCCCTCCAGTCGCACATGGCGAAGCGAAAAAACTCGGCAACATTGTCGTCCACGCGCCCAAATCGCTCTCCTCTCGCGTATGCGCGAGCGAATGCGTAAACTTCATCATTTTCAAACACAGATGCATAACGCTGCTGCCAAGTGCTCATCTGGAAACCGTTGGTCGGCCAGAGCATCTGCCAGACCGGAGAGTCCTCCAGCCCCTGCAGCTCCACGCGAGCCAGGTCCTCGTCCGGCATGAAGGCACTGATGAGAGATGACTGATGGTCGGTTGGTCACCTGCCGCTTGAATCTAGCTTCACATCAAATAAATAAATCTCCAGACGGTGATTCAGCATAGTCAACCAGAACAAACCAAACGGGGAAACCCGAGACAAAACGCATCATCGGTGACAGGACTTCATCACCGGTGACGAGAGCGGCCACAGCACTAATTTCACTGTACACCACCATGGCCAAGAAGGCGAAGAGCAAGGGTGACATGGCGCGCGCCAAGAAGAACAAGGCTGCAGGCGCAGTCGCCATCACTCTTTTGCCCGCCACCCTCGCCATCATCGCCTCGTTCTGCGAGCCTACGCTTTTAGTCGCACTCGTTTCCAAGCAGTTCCTCGAGCGAGCTGAGGAGAACAGGGAAGTCATGACGACGTGCAGAGATATAGAGGGCCCCCTATCCTTGCTGAGGTGGGCACAAGACAGCGGTTGCCCTCCTCAGATGCTGGCACGAGTGGCGGCGTACGGCGGGCACCTTCAATTGCTTCGAAAGCTGTTTCCCCCCACGTGCCACATGTGCGCATCGTCGGTTGGCGCAGCAGCAGCTAGAGGGGGGCACGTGCACATCCTGGAGTGGATCGGCCGCAGAGGCTGGGACGGAGTGTGCGCGGCAGCCGCTGCCGAGGGAAACTGGGACATCGTGGAGTGGGCCCTCGACCACGACGTGGAGCCAGACGCGAGCGTCATCATGGCGGCCGCGCGTGCAGGGAAGGTCAATCTCATTTCCCGCGCCCTGTCCAAGTCCACGTGCCGGCTCCTTATGACCGAAGCATACTCCGTCTGCATCCGCCGCCGCGACCTAGACACTTTCAGAGCGCTGACTCGCCACGACGTCCGCTGTCGACATGGCAGAGCTCCTGCGCGCTCCGATGCCCTTCATCAAGGCGGCGGTCGCCATCTTGCGCTCGCGTCAAACTCGCACCGCCATCTGCCTCAACAGCTTCGTCAAGATGGCCATCGCGGCCGGGCGGCTCGACGCCATCAAGTGGGCTATGGCGAACGCGGTGGCGACCCCTGACCTCATCCCCTCCAATTCATCCGATATATCCTGGGAATTCGTCCTGGCGGCCGAAAACGTCACGTCAACATTCTGCGATGGGCCAGAGACACCCACAGGCGGACTCCTTCCAGCATGCACGATTGGGCGATAGCGGCGGCCAGAGGAGGGCAGGTGGGGGTGCTTAAATGGTTCGCATCGCAGCAGTTAAACACTGTCCCTTGGGCAGAGGTAGCGCGATCAGCTTGGGAGCACGTGCAGTTGCCCGTGTTGCTGCTTGTTCAGCAGAGAGGCACAGACGTCAGTGCGCTCACCTTCAGTGATATTGATGATAGGATGAATTTCTTCATGTCTTACGTCGATGAGACTCTCGACATCGGCTTCGTCGAGTTCTCCATCAACAACAGCATCCATATACCGCAGGCGGTAGCATACAATGCAGCCAAGGAGGGACGCACTGACGTCCTCATGTGGCTGCACGAGACGGGAGGTGTAGTCATCACCCCATGTGTACTCGCTAAGGCAGGGGAAGCAGGGCACGTACGGGTAGTCGCATGGGCTCATGCACGCGGCCTCCGCGTAAAGAGGGCCGTAGAAGCAGCGGCCGCAGAAGGACAATGTCCAGTACTCAAGTGGGCACACAGAGCACGTGTGCCGTTTTCAGAGAAAATGCTGCGTCTCGCTATTGACACCAACAAGATCAACATCATCAAGTGGCTGCACGCACGCAAGTGCCCCGGGTGGGACGGCAATTTGCCCGCGATGGCGAACGCCTATACGCGGGACGCGGTCCGCAAGTGGCTGGTTCGCAACAACAGCAGAGGACGCCGCACTGCGAAGGCGGTTCGCAGGGGCAAGGGGGTGACAGAGTAGATAGCAACAGCCTTCTTCAGACAAGGTCAATACACTTCTATTATTCATGTGGTGACCTTCTCGTTGCGTCGCTCCGCAATGTGAACAGCGCGTCTGCTGCTGTGCAAAATAAATGTTATTCAAGGATATCAGCAGTGCCATGAGGACCTCCGTCACGGTGGCGTGCGCCATGGCGATGACGACCGCAGTGTTTGCACACCCGCTCTGTCTGGACGACACTTTCCCGGTAAAGGGAGGCTCAAGCTTCTGTACGGACAGCACGTCCGAAACCTACGGATCGTGCTGCCATTCTGCACAAGCATTGCAGCAGAGGCTCTTTTTGTACGATCATCACACTCTTTCAGCAGCATGTGCCCCATACCAGGCCAAGGTGGCTTGCGCCGCATGCAACCCGTTTGCGTCGCATGCATATGCTGCAGGTGTGAACGGCGAAGTCGGCTACTGCAAAGGTTTCTGCAACAAGTACGTGAAAGCATGTGCTAAAGATATGCAACTTCCTGAAGACTTTTGTGCGCTGCACTCGTCGGACTCAATGTATTGCTATCCTTACGTCGAGTCTGATGCGACGCCCAGCACAACGCTCGAGCCCTTTTTCAAGAATCTGACGCTTCCTTCAAAGCTCGTAGGGGCTTTCATGCGTCCAGACTTGAGAGTATGGTGGTTTCTTGATCAGAGCGGCAAGATATTCGAGGTACCACACGACCCTCTTGCTACGTCCATGAGGTTGGTGCTTGACATTACGTCTCGTGTGAATCAGGGCGGAGGAGAACTGGGATTGCTCGGCCTGGCGTTCAGCCCTGATTTCAGCACCACCAAACGCTTTTACATCAACTACGTCGACAACGAAATGGAGACTGTCATTGCGAGGCATGTACACAATGGCCACATGCGTGGAACTGGCAACGTCGAGGCGAGGCTGCTGCAATTTCATCAACCTTCTGAAAACCACAACGGCGGGACTTTGCTCTTCAAGCCTTCTGACATTGAGCATCCTGAGGGAAAAGATCACTACGATCTCTACATCTCCACAGGCGATGGCGGTGGGGATGACGACCCGCATAGAAATGGCCAGAGTCTCACCACAAATCTTGGGAAGATCCTGAGACTTCGCATCTCCTCCGACGTTTCAGAGTCCGGTTTTTCAATCCCAGCAGACAACATGAGGTCGAATGATGGCAAGTTGACCCTCATTTACGCCTTGGGGATGCGCAACCCGTGGAAGTGCACTTTCGATGCGACCACCGACTTGCTCTACTGCGGAGATGTAGGGCAAGAGGCAGTTGAGGAATTTGACATCATTTACATAGGGCAGAACTACGGGTGGTCGAATTACGAAGGGACTCACCTCCTCAACGGACCTGATGCAATTCTGTACAATCCAGTCTATGAGTACTGCCATTCTGACACGGCGGCATGTGCAAGTGTCGTGGGTGAGTGCATCATAGGTGGGTACGTCTACAGAGGCAGCCTGCATTCAGATACTTACGGAGTGAGCTACATATTTGCGGATTACATGCAAGAGAGCATATTGAGGGCATTCAAAGAGCCTGGCACCGGAGCATGGAATGCGGAACCGCTGGTAGCGACAACAGGATGGTCAATTTCATCTTTGGCGGAAGACAGAGACAGAGAGTTGTATGTTATTCAATACGGGGTCGGGGCCAACATGTATGCGTTGCCTGCAAAAGCGACCTGAAAAGCCAAGAGTGCAAATTTTATAATCATGAATTCTGTGCGCTACTTGTTTATTTTGAATCTACCGTCCATTGATTGAACTAGTTCATGACCGCGACAACAGCTGACAATTTGCACAGCCTCTCTGCCATGTCGCTCATGAACAAAGTCACCACCATCGTCCGTTTGTTCACCCCAGGAGGCAGAGTAAAAGCACCAATGTGAGCTTCCTTCTGGTCGATGTCGCTGTTGGTCCAGACAGCTGTGCGGTGCACGACACACCTCCTCAATCCCTTCAGAGCCTTCACCCACGGCAAGCGCTCGCCGGCTGCATCAAATCCTAGCGGGATCAAAACCCCCCTCAACGGTGTGGCCTTCAGCTTTGCAAACGCTCCGTTGTGAAAAAAGTTGGATCCTGACTTCTCTATCTCTTCCGGGGTCCAGAGACGCGATCTGGCCGCCATCGCAAAAAAGCAGTGGTCGAAGGCAGACAGCAGAAGCAGACAGAAGGCCAGGACGTTCTGGCGCGGCGTCGCCACGCCTATGTCGAGGGCGGCTGCGTGCTCCGCCGATATTCGCCTCAAGTCACTGGCTACCGCCCCGATGCACGGGCGTTCATCGGTGATGAGCAAATCGTAGGTGCAAGCCATCTCCACTGTTTACTTCAATTATAGAAAGAAAAAGCGTCTCGGGGAACGCGCTACCTCCCTGCCATTTTCTCGTATGATAATAGCTGATTGTGCACGAATATGTTATGAAACTGCATGGCAAGATCATTTGAGTGTGGAAAAAGGCTGCAGCAGCAAAAACAGATGTACAACAAGAATTCGGATTCCGGTATGCATTGCGTAATTTAATCGTGAATCTGGGTCCGAGTTTTTGTGCGTTCACAGGTGCTGCAAATAAATGTATACCTTGCACAAGACAGAGTGCACAGTTCACTTCCCTCACAACGTGTGCCACACGTCTGCGCACTCAAAATGGAACGGCCATATCCCGAGCTTTACAATAATGACCCGAACAAGGCAATCCTGAGAGACTTCCCGGGCTACTACGCCGATGCAAATGAAGGGTGCCTCTTTAGTATCAAAAGCGGCAAACAAATCAAACATAGAAAGAAGGGAGGCATAACTCTCTGCGTTGAAGGCAAGCGGCATGCAGTTCTTGCACAAATTCAGCTACTCACTGCATTCTGCCCTTGGCCTGGCCACGGGTACACTGTTGACCATAGTGACCCTCGGTGTCCTAACGACCACCGCCTTGTGAACTTGCGCTGGGCTGATAAGAAACAGCAACGTCAAAACCAAGTTCGCCCAGCTCAACACATTGGGGCGCAGCGTGCCATCAGCGTGTTGGATAATGAGCAGCCAGTAAAGTACAGCTCTTCCACCGCATGGTTAGCTTCAATTGGCAAACCATCCAGTGATTACAACACAGCTAAGGTACGCATCGCGATCAATAGCGGTGACACCTTGTTTGGAGCCACAGTGGCATGGTGGACTCCCAGCAACGCTGGGAATTTTGGTGTCATACCTCCAGAGTGCATCAGAGGAGCGGAGGGACATAGCGTGAGTCAATTTGGGGGGTGGGTCAAACTACCGAGTGGACGTTTTACAAATGGGTCCAGGAGGTGGGATGGGCGCCGTCTTGTTGATATTGGAAAACGTCAGTATCTCGTCTATCGTCTGGTTGGATTCACTCATTTAGATCCTCCCACCAATTCTAATAAGAAGTTCATCAATCACATCGATGGAGATCCTTCCAACAGTGATTATACCAACTTGGAGTGGTGTTCAGCAGCTGAAAATACACAGCATGCCAACAACACCGGGCTGATTCCTTACAAGCCGGTATGTATGTTTTCGCAGGAGGGAGTTAAGATCTGGACATTCACATCGATAGCTGAAGCTATCATATATGTTAGGCGTTGCAACCGCAAGGCAACAGCAAGTAGCATTAGCGCCTGTTGCAGACGGCGCGTGAATCATGCATACGGATACAAATGGGCGTATGCGAACGAGGACGACTCCAAGGCTTGGCGTAAGGAAGAGCGAACATGTCCGTCATGAAGCGTGCACCCCAGGGGCAACCCCAACTATGCAGCCACTGCAGCACCTCAAGGTGCCCACAGCAGGCTGCGGCAATGCACGCCTGATCGCTGCACAGACACCCTTCCGCGTGCATCCACTGCACTATTTGGAGGTCACAGTGATGGCGGCGGATTGACTGCAGATGATTCCGGCGACTCTGACTAAATACATATTTCATGCCACCATTGGCCGTGCATACACAGGCATGAGTGATTTTCGTATCTGCCTGAGTTGACATGCAATTCTGTGGCGTGTTGCTGGGCCCCTGTCAGAGTCAAAATACTCAATGTGCAAACCTCTGATTTTTTGTTCCAGACCCTGTAAATCAGTCGGAACTGGCAAAGACTTGTCTCCATTCTCAACGAGGCTAATTGCCTCCTCAAGAAGTGCTTGTATGCAGCAGAAGTGTTTGTTTGCACACTCAACACAAGCACGCTCGCTATCATATAAATGCGCTTCAAGTAGGATCATCTGCTTGACACCGTCATTAACGTTCTGAAACCCCCGCATCACTGGGAGCAGTACGACATCTCGTTTCTGAACAATGTTGCCTGCAACATGAATCATATCAGAGGACAGATCACGTGATTGCGGTGTGTCATGTTGCAAAAGTTCATCAGGCCCTGCTACTCCTAGCGCACCTAGTCTGTCTGCTGTCACAATGACACCTCCAATGATAAGCGCCGCCAGACACGCTGCCGCAATCCACTTTGCCCAATCTGGTAATTTTGACATGTTCACTCTGTTATCTAAGAGTGCAGATTATATCAATGTTTTGCTCTTGATGGGCACAGTTTCTGTATGGCCATGAGTACGCACTGTCTCACGAGGTCACTGTCACTGTCAACAGACGTAAGTTTGCATTTACTCTCTACATGCCATGTGCAAGCGATACTGCAAGGTACAGCGCATTTTGCTGATGTCATCACCGTCAATCAGCGCGTTGCATGTAACGCTATCAGGAGAACGATAATAACAGTCCCGCCCCTCCATAGTGTGCTCCCATTCAAGGCGACGTGCAGTGCATATGCTGCTTGCAGCAGCTGCTTGCTGGTTGCTGCTTGATGCTTGATGCTTGATGCTTGCTGCTTGCTGCTTGCTGCTTGCTGCTTGCTGCTTGCTGCTGTATCTGTTGTCTTTGAGTGTATTTTGTGCAGTCAAGTTTGGGAAAGCGCAAACCGTCGCGCCTTTGTTTTTTTTTAGTGATCTCAAGTGATCTCAAGTTGATTGACGCCATTGATAATTATGTGCAATGTGACCTATGACAGATCCCAAGGAGCCACAGTTCCCAAGCCCCCTGTTCCAGCGAAAGCTCCAGCTCCAGCAAAAGCTCCAGCTCCAGCTCCAGCGAAAGCTCCAGCTCCAGCACAAGCTCCATCTCCATCTCCAGCCCCAGTAAAGCCAAAGATTGAGAAGTCGAGCCTCAGATCTGTGCTGACGACAGTTTTCGTTAGTGCTTACATCGTCTTCCCAATGTTCAAAGCCATGCCTGTAATTGTCAATACCGTAATCAAGAAAGCCATGGGACCTGCTCAAGTCGCCATGAGAGTAGTGCCTAAGGAGGTGCAAGGCATGATCACTACAGCGGTCGGCACCATAGTCGCGCCGTTGTATGCTATGATATTGTTCAAGGCCATTCAGGACATCAGTACCTTCTTCATTGCAGTGCCGTTCATGATGAGCTCGAAGGACACACTTGAGGATGTGCAGGGCAAGACTGATGCGGACGTCAGCAAGCTATCCTCAGGAATCGGTCACCTGGTGGTCGCACGTAAGACTATACTCCGCGCCGAAATTTTCATGCTCGTAGCTGGTTTAGCATTCCTGCTTTCAGCTGTGAAAGGGGGTGCCAGCATGTGGTCAAAAGGCAGGAAGGTAGACTGGCAAGGGGTAGCCAGGCAGATGCAGAGCGAAATCGGTAAATTGTACTTCTAGATGACAAACTCCGCATAGCTAGATGCCATAATATATTTCGCCATAAACTTACCGTCACCATTGCATGCGACTGCGCAATACCTTATACGCTTGTGATGACCTTTGCAGCATCGTCAACTGCGCAACCTGGACCGTCTTCAATCAGCATTGCCAAAAACTGGAGGAGCTTAGCAGAGCAGGAGTGCGCGTGTCACGGCGAGCACAAAACACATGTCAATGAAAGAAAACAATCAAAGACAAGATCTTATTAGCCCCGTGTCGACTGCTCACACACAACAAGGCCTTCCACTCAAATCCTATGTGACAGTTCTTGTGTGTGGCTGGATCACCTAGGTGAGAGGGGTCTGTGCGTGCCCGAGTGAAATCTTGCGCGGCAGTCCGGCTCCCTGTGGTTTCTCTGCGCACACCTCGTGCAAAATGTGCATTCGTGCTCGAGGTGATTGTGCCAGCCACAGATGCCGCACGCGGCGTCGTGACGCGGATACGGCGCCGTGCGCGCACCCTGCCGCATTTCGTTACGCTGCTCCTCAGCCAGCCCCGCCCACCCGCCTCCCCCCATGTTGCGGGTCGTGCTGAGCTGCCCCCTGCTGCTCTCCCCCCTGCTGCCCCGCACCTCATTGCGGCTGTTGTCGCGCCTCGCCCTGTTGTCCTGCTCCCTGTCGCGGCTGACGCGCCTCTGCCTGCTGTCTCTGCCCGCGTCGCGGCTGTTGTCGCGTCTCTGCCTGATGTCTCTGCCCGCGTCGCGACTGTTGCCGCGCCTCTGCCCGCTGTCCCCCCCTCTCCCTCGGCTGTTGTTGCACCTCCGCGTGCTGTCCCCCCCTCTGTCACGACTATTGTAGCGTCTCTGCGTGTTTTCCCCCCTGTCACGGCTATTGTTGCGCCTCTGTGTGCCTCTCCCCCTGTTGCGGCTGTTGTTGCGCCTTTGTGTATCTCGCCCTCTGATGTCCCTCCCTACGTCTCGGTGGTTGCGGGGACTGGCATGGCCATCCCGACCGATGCTGACGTTGTAGTGCGCATTGTGCCGGTTCCCGTCCTGCTGATCGCCGTCCTGCTGGTTGCCGTACTGCTGATCGCCGTCCTGCCGATCGCCGTCCTGCTGATGCCCGTCCTGTTCGTCATGCTGATCCTCGTCCTGCTGGTCGCCGTCCTGCTGATTGCCGTCCTGCTGTTCATCGTCCTGCTGATCATCGTCGTGCTGAGAGTGGTCGTCCGTTACCTGCTGAGTCTCATCTGTGCGACGGTTGCGGCGGCTGCGGTCGTTCACCACCTCACCATCTTCTGGGGAGCTCGCTGTGCCGTTGCTTGCTGGACCTCGTGCGTCATGTTCCTCCGCAGCAGCGGGGGGCACCTCCTGGCTGCGCGCAGAGTCGCCACCGTCGGCCTGATGAGCGTCGACGGCATCGGGAATGTCGAGCGGGGTGGGGTTGGCACCTTGGGCAGCGGCGCCGCTCCTGTATGTGCTGCTGCTGGGGCTCGTCGCTCGTTCCTTGCCTCCACGCGCCATATCATCAACGGTGGCATTGCTGCTCCCTGTGCGCTTGCGGACAGCTGATAGCCTCGTGTCGACCGGTGGTGCCTCACGCCCTCTGCTGCCGGGGCTGCTCTCACGCCCTCTGCTGCCGGGGCTGCGACGTCTGTGAAGGGGGAAGGCGCTGCGGCTCCTGTCGCGGCTGGTGCTGCGGCGACGCTTGCTGCCTCGGTCGACGCCCTTGCCCTTGCCCCTGGGACTGACGTGCCTCCTGAATCTGTCTAGAGGGGCGCTGCAGTTGCTGCTGCTGCTGCTGCTGCTGTCGGAGCTATCGGATATGCTACTGTCGGAGCCATCGGATCTGCTGCTAGAGCGGCGGCGGGTGCCCCTAGCCGGGGGGGGTCTGGCCCTGACCACGTCGCGCCTGCCCCTCTCCACACGAGGTGGCACAGGCTGCTGCTCGACGCCGTCTCGAGGGATCTCCACGTGCTGGCGTGGCAGCCCCACTTCATCGCAGCTCTGGTTGAAGGCGTCGAGGAAGTCGTGTGTGAGATGAAGTTCTCCGCCAGCGGTGCCGCCGCGCACGTTGTTCATACCTCGCTGGTGCATGAGAAGCCGGACTTCCGCCTCCAATTGAAACGGGTTATCCGTCTCCTTGTCGACCATCAGCCTGCCTACTGGCGTGTATCTCTGAGTCCAAGGGCAGTGGGCGCGCTTGCCCCCATCAAAGAAGTGAGCTAGGAAAGGTTTCACCTGCTGTAAGGGCGTGGTAGTGATGTAGTACTTGTTTTCGGTCAGAACGAAGCCGAGCACCTTGTAGAGCGTCGCCATGGTTGCTGTGAAGACCGCCACGTTGTGTTTCTGAAAAGTTCACGTTCAGTGGTTTACGGGTAAATCGATTTCTTGAGAATTGCACACACACAAAACGCCGTCGCAAAAAAACCATTGTGCGAAATCCCGGCGCACTTTTCCCGAATCATGTGTCACAGGGTTGGCATGTCTAGCAAGCTGCCGCCATATTTTGCAATGTACGCTGCGATGTGCGCGTGAGGGCGGGCGCCAATGTGCCACCCTTTCAAATTGCCTGCTACGGGGGACGCTCTCACTCGGGCTCGGACCCTGGTGGAGGCGCCGAGGAGGACTTACCCATCAGTGAGTACGCCGCGATCTCTCCTCTTCCTCTCAGTAACTTGTCTTCGATGAACCTCTCCAGAACATGCCGCCACATCGACCTTTACCGTTCAGGCGCATGCAGAGAGGCGTAGGCCTTGTTACCGAGCTCCATCGACGTCCACGCCGTAGGGTCCTCCTGCCGAGGATCTCCCTTCTTGTGCATCATTTTGTGCAAGCTCTGTTCACTGAACTGTGCGTTCTCGCAAAAGTGTTGAAATTCATCAGTGGCATACGTAGCTTGTTCATCTGTAGGCAAAAGCAGAAGCATGTTCATTCTCCTACCTCGTTTTCATATATCAAATATTTTAATTATTGTCCTACAAACTCATACTATACTACGCTGACGCGATAGTTGCCTATCCTCAGCATGTCGCCGGTCGAGTACGTGGCGCCGTCGATGGCGATCGTGTCCGTGACATTGTCGTACGCGACGGTGGCGGATATGCTCTTTGTCTTCTCTTGCAATACGATGGACTGATCTGTGCCTTCGGTAGGCGCGAACGGGAGCATCACACTGGTGAATTTCGCGGTCGAGTAGGTGTCGCGCTGGCGCACAAACGTTGCAGATGTCGTCCGACGCGCGGGCGGCTTGACGTTCACGACATCGCCAGTGGCGAACACAGTGTCGAGGGGTGCAGTGATAGTCTTCAGCGCCTCGCCTATGTCGTAAGATGGAGCACCGGTTGCTGCGTCCGTTGATGTTGGCAGCGATGCCTTATCAAAGTTAACAACGGCGTCGGCCAGCGTTGTCACCGATGTCGATGAAATGCGCCTGACGGTCGCGCGCGCCCTGCTGATGAACTTCTGAACGGTGACCTCGTACGTCGTCAGCGGCTGAAGGCCTGTGAGCGTCGCAGATCCCGACGCCGTTATCTTCGATGTAGATGTGACGACGCCATCGAAGGTGGCCAAGACCGAGTACAGAGATGATCCCACATCGCGCGCGACAGGCCATGAAATGGTCGCGCTGATCGGCGTGACGCTTGATACCGTGGCCGTCTGCTGCGGCTCGTCGACCAGCGCCGACGCTGTGAGCGTCGCACCGATCGCGTCCTTTACGGTGACGGTGTAGTCTCCTGCGCCGACATTGCTCAGGTTCTGTCCAGTCGCATTTGCGAGTGTGGAGTACGAAGTCGCGCTCGTCCCCTCATTCCAAAAGTGCGAAAAGGGTGTGTGACCTCCGTCAACCGTTGCCACGACCGCACCGTCTAGAGCATCGAATGCTGTGCATGCGGACGGTTGCAGACCTAGGAAAAGCGGCTGGTACACTGTGAATGCGTATACGGCACGCGTTCCGATGTCGTCTGTGACAGTCAACGTATACACTCCCGCTTTAAGGGCAGTCTTTAGGTCGTTGACTCCCGCTAAGCCGGTGGTCGCGCCGACGCCGGTGGACGTCCACACATACGTGAAGACGCCCGTGCCGCCGCTGATGCCGGAAAGCGATATACTGCCAGTCGCCGCTCCGTAAGTGACGACATTTGTGACGGTGCCCAGGTCGATATTGATGTTGGCGGGCAGCACGACGAATGTGAATGTCTCAGCATCCGTGTTGGAGTCTGTCACTGTCAGCGTGTAGGTGCCGATGGCGAGGCCCGTTTTCGCTGCAAGTGGTGTCGGGGATGACGACACCGCTGTTGCTCCTGCACTCCATGACCAGACATAGTTGGTGTACGTGCCGCTGCCTCCGCTCACTGTCAAGGCTGCAATCACTCCGTCAGACCCGTGACTCTTTGTCAAAGCCCCACCGCTGTAGACGATCGGGACGTACCCAGCGGTGATGACGTAGGCGTTTGCGATGGTATCGCCCGTCATGACGTCGGTCGCGGTGATTGTGTATGTCCCCGGTGAGAGCTTCGTCTGCGTCGAGGCGGACGTCGACGTGATGGCTGTCGCGGTGCTCGTCCAGGCGTACGTGAACGTGTTGGACCCACCAGTGACGAAGGTTGCACCGATCCTCCCACCGGCCCCGATCGTCCCCGGTGTGAGCAGCAGCGGGTTGACGAGCGCCGAATACGCTTGGCCCTGGTCGGTGTTTGTGGTAGAGTCCCACTTGGGGTCGCCGAAGACGACGTAGGTGTCGGTGATGGCGACGGAATTGCGCGTCGCATCGCTATACGCACCGTAGGTGAAGCGATCCAACGGCCATGCAGCTGCCGCATTCTTACAGAACATGTACGCGCCCGAAGCGGCACCTACCAGTGCACACGATGCTTTCACGGATACGCAAGCACCCATATTCGCGTTGGCGACGGGTGCTCCCGACCTCAGCTGCGCCTGCTGAGTCCATGAGCCTCCGCCGAAGACATACGCGCACCCGCATCCCGTGACCGGCGGTGACGACTGGCTCCACGTGTTGGACCCCACAACTACTGATGATCCGTCGGTAGCAATGGCTGCGCCGAACGCCGCCGACGCCTGGATGTCGGTAGCCTTGATCTGAGCCTGTTGCGTCCACGTGGTTGACACTCTCCCAAAGACGTACGCGCACCCACAGTTGGCGATCGCCGACGGCGTCGTGCGCGACCAGTTGCTTGCCCCGACGGCGATCGTCGTGCCCGCTATCGAAACCGAGTACCCGAATTTGGCACCGCTCTGCGCGTCCGACGCGACCAGCGCGCTTCCCTGCTGCGCCCACGTCGATCCGCTGCGAAGGTACACGAACGCCAAACCATTGGTGGACGAGGGTGCGCCGACGACGACGTAATCGCCGTCGATCGCGATGGAACTCGCGAACCCGTCGGACGTGACCGACTGGATAGCAGTTCCGCCAGTCTGTTCGGTCCACGTCGTGTTGTTACGGAGGAAGGCGAACGACGTGCCGCTCGTGCCCGACCTCGGCTGTGACACGACAACCGTAGCGCCGCTGATCGCGACCGATTCGCCGAACTTGTATCCCGCCGCGGGCGACGGCGATACGAGTTTGGTTGCAAACACCCATGTGCCCGTCAATGTTGACCTGGTGTAGACGTACGCCGCGCCGGCGCTGGCGTTGACGCCGTATGCGCCGACGATCTGGTACTGGCCGTCGCACGCCACAGAGAACCCGAAGAATTGGGATGCTGCTGGATCGCTCGACACGATCGCCGACGTGATGGTCGAAGCGTATCCCACCTCATACACCCACGTGGTGGATATGGCAGACGCATCCGTCACGGTGAGCGTGTACTGGCCTGGTTTGAGTGAAGTCTTTGCGGCAACCGTCGTCGGTGTTGTGATGGTGGAAGCGCCGGTGCTGGACGTCCACACGTACGTATACGGTGCATTCCCACCCGTTGCAGAGGAAGCCGCTATGGCACCGTCAGTCGTTGTCGCGCCCGTTGCGTACGTCACCGCTGCAGTCACGATGGTGAGCTGCGCGGCCGTCGTCACAGTGTATACCTTTGGCAGCGTCTGGCCCGCAGAGTCGGTGGCAGTCAGTGTGTAGGTGCCCACCGCGAGCGCTGAAAGAGGGCCCGTCGTCGTGACGCCCGCAACGCTGGTGCCTGTCGACGTCCACGCGTACGTCACCGTCCCCGCTCCCCCGTCGATGACCGCTGCGCCGATATAACCGGTGTTCGTCGTGCCGTACGTCACGTTCAGCACCGTACCCGCTGTCGTCAGCGTGAACGGTGCGTAGACCGGCGCGACATACACGGCTCCCTGGTCTGTCGCGGTGCCATCCCACTGTTGCGCTCCCACAACAACATACTTATCGCCGACGCATGCTGACACACCGAATTGATCGTTCGCTTCGGCATCCATCGCAGTAATCATCGACCTCACCCACTGTGTCCCGGTCCTGTTGAATACGTAACACACACCCGCTGATGAGTTCTTGCCGTACGCCCCGATAGCTGCGCACGTGCCCCTGATACTGACACTGCGACTCATGTAGTCACTGACTGTGGGGGTGTCGCTTGTCAGCTGTGCCTGCTGGGTCCATGTGCTTCCGTTTGCGAAAAACACATAAATTATTAAGCACATCCGCAGTCTGCGACGGAGGGCGACGCCTGGTCCCACGAGTACGCACCGACTATCGCGTACGATCCACTGACCGACACAGCGTAACCGAACCTTGCAGAGGCTTGACGGTCGGATGCGATCAACTGCGCCTGCTGCGTCCACGTCGTCAGGGTGCGCGTATGAAGCGTGCGTGATCAGGCCCGGCGCGATTTGGGGGAGGCCGTACTGGATGACAGTGTATGCATAGGACATGGGCGTGCCGGTCGTGTCTGTCGCCGTGAGCGTGTAGGTGCCGGGAGCCAGGCTGGAGAGCGGCCCCGCCGTCGTGATTCCTGACACATCGGTCCCCGTCGACGTCCACGAGTACGTCACCGCACCGACGTTGCCACTGACTGTCGCTGGTCCCACAGACCCCGTGTATGTCTTGCCATACCTGAGGGGCGTGATCACACCCGGCGTGATGGCCATAGCTGAAAGCATGCCTGGGTATACCGCGCCCTGGTCGGTCAGAGTGCCATCCCACGCGTAGGCGCCGATCGCCATGTACTTGTCGCTGATTGCAGCGCTGAAGCCAAACTGGTCACTTGCAGCTGCGTCGGAGGCCACAATGACGCGCGACTTGAGCCACTGCGTGCTGTTCCTGACAAAGAGATATGACGAGCCAGCACCAGAAGACTTGTTGTACGCGCCGACGAGAGCGTACGATCCCCTGATGCAGACACTCCCTCCGTAAAAATCGGAAGTGGCAGGATTACCGCTCACCAGCTGCGCCTGCTGCGCCCACGTGCTGCCATCCCAGTAGAACACATATGCACATCCGCAGTTTGTGATTGACGGCAATGTCTGGTCCCACTGGGGCGCCCCAACGATCGCATATGATCCACTGATCGACACCGATGTTCCGAAAAGCGCGCTAGCCTGAGGATCGGATGCGATGATTTGTGCGGTCTGCGACCACGTCGTGCCGCTTCTCGTGAAGACGTATGCGCACCCGCATTGCGACACTGCCGGCGACACATTGGACCACATGCTCGCACCTGCAACTATCGACAACCCACTGATGGAGACAGACGCCCCCATGTGGACGCTGGGCGCTGGGTCAGATGTGACAAGTTGCGCTTGCTGCGACCACGTTGATCCGCTTCTGATGAATACATATGCAGCGCCGCAACCGGCGATCGCCGATGGCGTCTTGCGTGACCAGTTGGGCGCTCCGACAACAATAAAGTTGTCGTTGACTGCGACCGTGTCCCCAAAAGAGTCGCCGCTGCTGCCGTCCGATGCCGTCAGGGGCCCCTGCTGCACCCATGTCATTCCCGTCGATCGATACCACACATACGCTTTGCGGATGCCTGACAACAGCGTTCCGACCACGATAGTGTCGCCGCTGATGGCAACAGACTGTCCAAAATATTCTGAAGCTGTAGGCGTCGTCGCCGTCAGCTTTGTGGTAAACACCCACGTACCCGTTGCGGTAAAGTCAGAGCGCACATAAATGTACGCAGCTCCTGCATTGGCGAGAGCCGACACTGTCTTGTAGTATGCACCTGCAATCATGTACTGGCCGTCAACGGCGCAGGAGTTTCCAAAGTAATCCGTAGTCGCGGGATCTGATGCAATGAGCGTCGTGCTCAGCGATGCCACAAAACTCACATCGTACACGTACACGCCCACCGATGTGGTCGCGGCGTTCGTGTCCGTGACGGTGAGCGTGTACTGACCTGGCAGTAAGGAGGATTTGGCGGCGAGCGTAGTCGGCGTCGCTATGGTGGAAGCACCGCTGCTCGACGTCCACGCGTACGTGTAGGACCCGCTCCCGTTTGTTACGGATGAAGCGGCAATGGCTCCATTGGCAGTCGCGATACCCGTGGCGTGAGTGATCAGACCCGGCGCGATCACCGGCACACCGTACTGGACGACCGTGTACGCGTACGTTGCACTTTGACCTGTCGAGTCTGTCGCCGTCAGCGTGTACACGCCCTTAGCAAGGTTGGAGAGCGGGCCCGGCGTCGTGATCCCCGAGACACTCGTTCCCGTCGACGTCCACGCGTACGTGACCGTTCCTATACCGCCAGCGACGGTAGCCGTTCCCACAGATCCCGTGTTGGTCTCGCCGTACCTCACGTTGACCACCGCGCCCGGCGTGATTACCATGGCTGATATCATGTCGGGGTACACTGCGCCCTGGTTCGTCAGCGCACCTTCCCAAAAGCATGCAGCTATTGCAATGTACCTGTCGTTAATGGAAACGCTCCAGCCAAAGTAGTCGTCCGTGGCGGCGTCGGAGGCCACGATGACGCGCGACTTGAGCCACTGAGTGCCGTTCCTGACAAAGAGGTACGAGGTACCTGTGGATCCTTTCGTGGGCGCACCAACGATCGCGTACGATCCTCTGATGGAGACAGCGCTGCCAAATAGGTCGCTGGAAGCGGTAGGGTCGCCGCTCACCAGCTGCGCCTGCTGCGTCCACGTGCTGCCGTTGTAGTAGAAGACGTACGCGCACCCACAGTTTGTGATTGACGGCAATGTCTGGTCCCACTGGAGCGCCCCGACGATCGCATATGATCCACTGATCGCCACCGATGTTCCGAAACTTGCGTTGGCCTGAGGGTCGGAGGCGATGAGTTGCGACGTCTGTGACCACTACGTGCCGCTTCTTACATACAAGTATGCACACCCGCAGAACACGACAGCGGGAGTCGTGCTGGACCACGAGTACGCACCTATGATAATCGAAGATCCGCTGACGGCAACTGATAATCCAAAATAGGCAGATGCCATGAGGTCGGATGCAAATAGCTGCGCCTGCTGCGCCCACGTCGATCCACTCCTCATGAACACATAGGCAGTGCCGCAGTTTGTGATTGCCGATGGCGTTTTCCTACTCCATACGTACGCTCCGGCTACAATGTAGTTGCCGTCAATTGCGACACTGTATCCAAATCGGTCGCCGCTGCTTCCGTCGGATGCCGTCAGGGGCCCCTGCTGTACCCACGTCGTCCCTGTCGAACGATACCACACGTATACCTTGGCAATGCCAGATGAATACATTGTGCCGACGACCACCGTATCGCCGCTGATGGCGACGGTATTACCAAATTGCTCATTTATGGTGGGCGTCGTCGCCGTCAGTTTCGTGGTGAACGACCATGTGCCCGTCGCCGTCATGTCGGGGCGCACATAAATGTACGCAGCACCCGCACTTGCGACACCCACAGTCTTGTTGTATGCACCCGCGATCATGTACTGCCCGTCCACCGCACACGAATATCCGAGGACATCGCTCACGGCGGGGTCAGACGCGACAACCACCGTGCTGATGGCGCTCGTGTAGCTGACGTCGTAGACGTACGTGCCGATGCATGTGGTTGCTGCGTTTGTGTCGGTCACCGTCAACGTGTACTGGCCTGGTAGTAAGGAGGATTTGGTAGCGAGCGTAGTCGGCGTCGCTATGGTGGAAGCGCCGCTGCTGGACGTCCACGCGTACGTGAAGGAACCCGATCCTCCGCTCACGGTCGATGCACCTATTGCTCCGTTGGCCGTGGTCGCGCCTGTCGCGTGCGTGATCAGATCCGGTGCCACGACCGGCAGACCGTTCTGCGTCACTGTGTACGTGTAGGATACGGGAATGCCAGTCGCGTCAGTCGCGGAGAGCGTGTAGGTGCCAGGTGCCAGACCGGAGAGCGGACCCGCCGTCGTGACCCCTGAAACACTCGAGCCCGTTGAGGTCCACGAGTACGTCGCTGTGCCACTAATGGTGCCACTGACTGTTGCAGCACCGATAGCACCTGTATTCGTCTCACCGTATCTCAAGTTGGTGACCGCGCCAGGCGTGATTGCCATGAGAGATACTGTCGAGGCATACACAGCGCCGTGGCTTGCGATTCCGCCCCAACTGCAGGCCCCGATTGCAATGTATGCGTCGGTCACGGAAACACTGTATCCAAATTGACGAAGAGTAGCGGCATCGGCAGCGACGAGCACACGTGCCTTGAGCCACTGTGTGCCGTTCCTAGCAAAGAGATATGATACACCTGTATAGTTCGTTCTTTTTTGGGCGCCAACGAGTGCATAACGTCCGCTAATGGAGACAGCGCTGCCGAACTGGTTAGAAGCGGCAGGGTTTCCGCTCACCAGCTGTGCCTGCTGCGTCCACGAACTGCCAGTCCAATAGAATATGTACGCGCACCCGCAGTCAGTGATGGACGGCGATGTCTGATCCCACATGTATGACACGACAATCGCGTACGCCCCGCTTATCGATACAGTAGCAGCGAAGTTTGCGTTTACCTGACAATCAGACGCAATGAGTTGCGAAATCTGCGACCATGACACACCACTTCTGGAGAATGCATAGGCACACCCGCACCCTGCAACAGCAGGGGCTGTACTCGACCAATTGGACGCACCTGCAAACAATGACGAACCGCTGATCGCAACAGAGGTCCCCATGCTGGCGCTGGCAGACACGTCGGACGCGATGAGCTGGGCTTGCTGCGACCATGTTGATCCGCTCCTCACAAAGACATAAGCGCACCCACAGTCTGTCATTGCTGACGGAGTCTTGCGGTCCCAGAGTCGCGCTCCGGCGACAATGTAGTCGCCGTCGATTGCGACGCTGCTACCGAACGAGTCGCCGCTGCTGCCGTCGGATGCCGTCAGGGGCCCTTGCTGTGTCCACGTCGCCCCCGTCGATCGATACCACACATATATCTTGGCGATGCCTGTGAAGCTGGTGCCAACGACTACCGTGTCGCCGCTGATGGCGACATAACCGCCAAAGCATTCATTTGATGTCGGCGTCGACGCCGTCAACTTGACGGAGAACGACCACGTGCCTGTCATTGTCGTATCGGAGCGGACGTATACATACGCTGCGCCAGCTGAAATTTGTGATGACACGGTCTTGTTCCATGCGCCTGCTATCATGTACTGACCGTATACCGCGCACGATGTCCCGAGGAAATCAGAACTCGCAGGATCGGACGCAACTACTGGCGTGCTGATTGCGATCGTATAACTCACGTCGTACACGTATGTCGCGGTCGCCGCCGCCGTATCGGTCACGGTGAGCGTGTACTGTCCCGGCAGCAGTGATGATTTTGCGGCAAGCGTGGCGGCGAGTCCCGTCGTCGCGCCGGAGCTCGACGACCACACATATGATGAATAAGAACCTGTGCCTCCGCTGACTGCTGTCAGCGCGATGGCGCCGTTGGCCGTTGCAATTGCTGTCGCGTGCGTGATCAGCCCGGGGGCGATCACTATCGGTGCCATTGTGATCGGTTCTATCCACAGCCAAATATTTTTATGGCCTTGAGTAATGGTCTCATCTGTCATTGATAATTTGACGCTGATTTGACCAAATTTGCACACTGCTTAGATGTGCTTTCATAGAGAATGCATGACTCGTGCAGGGTAGTGACAATCGCAAGATGATGCGTTCCTGTTAGAGGGCCTACTGGAGTGCCCACCAACGGCTCTGCCGCTGGGGCCGGTGACGACACTGATCCCGAAGGAGAACATGCGAGCTGCATCAAAAGATGGTCTATCCTGTGTCATCGCACATGCAAAGTCCCAGTCACACTAGACCCCCTCACTGACGAAGTGTATGAGCCAGTCATGAACTAGCGGGTCGTCACAAAAATTTCGGCTTCCGACATGCACCTGTACATTAACATGTGAACGGGTCTGCCATGCTTCAACCTGCGTGTTGCACTCACCCTCTGTGGTTCATACTTCCGCCCCGACAGCATCATCAATCTCTTCAACAATTCAGAGCACCTCATCTATACCGGCGAGGAATACAGCGAAGGATGCCTTCGGACCGTCGGGCAGGATCGAGAGACCGTGAGGCGCAGCTCGAACGCTGCGTACGGAGCAGCAGTCGAAGCGCTTTGCCAGCGGCGCAAGCAAACCTGTAGCTCAACGGAGCTGGTCGCATATGGCGCCGAGTGGGCGCGCAAGCAGGAAGACATGTGGAGCGAGCTGCTCCAAACGCTGCGCCTCAAGTACACCTTTCATCCGTACTCCAAGGTGCAGAGCACGGTGGAGCTCATCGGCGGGCGCGTGTGCCCTCAACGCTCGGCATCTGGACGCAAGGCTTAGCGTATCGTGTTCTTCGGCGACAGGAGCTTTAAGGCGCGGAAGGGGCGTGCTTCTGGCCCTCGCAAGAATCTGGTAAGGTAGTGTCGTGTAGTGGTAGGCATGACCCCGGAGTCGGGGTCTTCATGCCGCTGCCCGGCTTGTGGGGTGAGGACAATCAAAGGGCAGGACTACAGAACACATACCCCTGAGGACTGCCCTCTGGTCGCTATATCTCAGAACGCTTTTGATAGGAACAAGGGCGCGGATGTGACCATTGGTGTGCGCGCAGTATGTGCGTGTTGTAGCATCCACCACTGCGTTACTGGGTTTCATCGGAGGGCTGCCGCAGCGGCGGTCATCCTCGACGAGAACATCAAAACCAATTCAGAGGAGGAGTAGCAGCCGGGGGGCAGTGCACCATTCCAAGTTGTTAAGTTTCTATACATGGACTATACTCTTACTCTTTTTTGTTACTCTTTGTTCATGTAACACACTTTGCAACTACTTCCTCTTACGTTTACTCTCCCTTACATTCACTCACTCTCCTGCTCTTACAAATCGTGCTTACACTTGCACTTTCGCTTTTCACTTACCCGCACACTTGATAGCCTTGCGCTCCAACTTGCTTTCACATCTACTCTGATTTGCTCAGCCGTTTGTCCTGAAGGAGGCACACACAAAGGGGGGCGATGAGGCCAGTTCATTTGCCTGAGTTGACATCAACGGACCGAGACCGAGCAGTGCTTTCTGTTGTAGCAAAATAATATCAACATCTGTGTAATTTAAGTGGTCATGTGTCAAGGAGACTGTTCTTGGTGGGGAGATTTGCTGATATCTCTCGGCATGCGCCAGCCCCCCCTAGAGACTGCTTGTTGTTACTTTCATGATGACGATGAGTTTCACGTGGCAGATGATCTTGGCGTCTCGTACTTGGCTCTCTCAGACGATGCAGGAAAAGAGAACCCATGGCCTGTCGTAGGTAAGCTCGGTGCAGGCAAAGACATGCCGTACGTGTGCATGCCCGTCGCTGCAGTACACGGCACTCCTGTAAACGTCATATTCGTGGTCGACCCAGTGGCGCCTCACACGACATTGACTGCAAGTGCACTCAGGGCCGTGTTCGGTGGCACTCGTAAGGCAGGATTTGTTGCCATAAACTATACTCCTGCCATGCATGTCAAGATGGGTTTCGCAAACAAAGTGGGCAATAATTTTGTGTATGGAAATAAGCTTTCGTGTCAAATCGCGTACTCAAACAACAGGGTTACTATTTGGAAGCAGCAGCATGTCAGTTGGAAAAATTCGGATATCAAGGTGCTCAACGATGCCGATGACATTTAACTAGGTTTGTGGCTGATTGACTTGATGAAGTTAGCAAAGTAGACATGCTGCCCGGAATGCATGAGGTTGCACCTCGTATTGAGGAATACTGACCCCCCCAGATCTCTCCAGCGTCTGCAGAATGCGAAATCTTCACTGAGGAAACGTCTGGTGATCGGCTCCACCATTGTATCGAACAGGCCGTACAGCCACCCATCTCGCCCGTAGCTTGCCATCTCCAACTTGTGGCGGAGCTCGGGGTACGCTTCGATCATAGCTTCAAGTACTTGACGTTTTACACACATGAACCCTGTGCCCGCTTCAAGGACTTTGATGAAGTGATCCTTGAAGACTGGGATGTCAACTCCTTTTGCTGAATCTTCTGTGGGCTGAGTGATGTTGATTATGTAGCTCATGCAGTTTGCCATATCATCATCTGGCGATTCCTTATACTTTTTGAAATTGTAGCTCTTCCTGGGATATGGGCATGCTGAAACTGGAAAGTCGGCTTTTATCAGATCCACTACTGCCTCTGGCGGAAAGCCTATGTCCGCGTCCACAAAGAGCAAATGGGTGAATTTGGGGTTGTCCACGAATTGCGCGACCATCATGTTGCGCGCTCGTGTGATGAGGGACTCTGTTGAGATGGTCGTAACAGTAATGCCGATGTTGTGCTCTTTTTCCGCGACTCTCGCGAGCTGAATCATGCTTTCGAAGTAATGTGTGGTCACAGCTCCATTATATGCAGGTGTCGCAATCAGAATTTCGGGTCGTTGCTTGAGTTCTTGCACATTCGGCTCAGTGCTGCTGCTCTCAGTGCTGCTGCTCATCTTATGAGCATCGTACACACGGCGTCAACATTTTTAATTCTGAGCAGTGACCGCACCATCGCTGTTTTGCAGCAAATACACTTATTGGTGAATTGTACATTGCAGTTATACATTGCAGTTACCTAGTGATGTGCGTTACACAAGATAATGCTCACATGAGGTCACTACACGCGGGTTATTAGCATCGCACATCAAGAACTTGAAGATGACGTGCACGACACACGCGTCACTTTAGTCACAAAGTTGCGGAGAAGTGATCGGAGTCATGGCCGAGGAGCAGAAGGCGGCAGAGTTGAGCGATGACTCGGAGTTTGAGGAGAGGCTTATCCGTGAGCTGCCAGCGTATGTAAGGCATGGTATTTCTCCCGGGCATCGCGTGTTAGAGATAGCGACCAAGAGGTTCGAGAAACTGGACAGGCCAGTTGTTGAGTCACGCCAGAGGTTAGGCGCTCTGAGTGCGCAATTGAAGCTGAAGAGAAAGAAGCTGGAGGACGATGAAGAACAGCTCCGCAAAGTCAGAGCTCGGCTCGATACAGAGCAGCTGGAGCTTGAGTCTCAGATGAAGAAGCAGATGGAGGACGCTGCGCCTTCAGAACAGCTGTTCAAGACTTTGGAGCAAGCTAGACAGCTCGTTGAGGAGGACGAAAAGCGGAGGCAACAGCAGAATGGACCGATCTCAATCCCACGCCAGCAAGAAACTCCCCCCCAGCAGACGCAGCAGCCGCAGGAATTGAACGGTGGGGAGTACTCACCGGAAGCCGATCCACCTCCCCAGCAGCAGCCTCTCAATCAGGAGCAGCATGAGCATGAACAGCCTCTCAATGAGGAGCAGCAGCAGCCTCAGCAGCCTCTCAATGAGGCGCAGCAGCAGCCGCAGAAGCCTCTCGACGAGGAGCAGCAGCAGCCTCAGCAGCCCAACAACCAGGAGCAGCAGCAGCCTCAGCAGCCTCTCAATGAGGAGCAGCAGCAGCCTCAGCAGCCTCTCGATGAGGAGCAGCAGCAGCCTCAGCAGCCTCAGCAGCCTCTCAATGAGGAGCAGCGGCAGCCTCAGAAGCCCCAGCAGCCTCAGGAGCCTCTCAATCAGGAGCAGCAGCAGCCTCTCACTCCAACCCCGCATCAGCCTCTCAATCGCGAGCAGCAGCCCCTTCGTGTGCCCCGAGCTCGCCTATTGCAGCTCCCTCACCAGCAGCAGCCTTTCACTCCACTGCATACTAATCCGCCTCGACCTCGCGAGCAGTGGACACCGCCTGTTGATCCACCTCTCCACAAACCCGCCCAGCAACAACAGGCCCAAGTCCCGCATCAGCAGACTCCAGTACAACAGCCTCGTCCAACAGGTCATGAGCAGGATGATGCGGCGCAACAGCAGCGCATGGAGCTCTCACAGGAACAGATCGACGTGTTGGTAGGAGGATCTTATGACTCTTCACAAACCAAACAGGTGAGTTATACTGCATCACACTCTGTACACCTCCCTCCCTTACCACCCTTGTGTCATCATGTACGACCTAGTACAGTGTAGGCCGATGACATTTCGAACCACAACCTTTTGTGTTTGGGTGCGATAATGTGATAAGTATTTGTGACCATTTTGTTCTTGCTATGCGACTTGTAAAGAGATCCATCACACATATGCCAATCTAGTATACTTGATGTACACTCATGTTATGAGTGTCAGTGTATTGACTATTTGTCGAGTGTCAGTGTCGTGACCGTCGTCAGTGTCTCGGGTGGTCTCTGGCACAACATCATCTTTTGCCCAATTCCTGTTCTGTTGTCTGAAAAGTTCCTTATTTATCTGGCCAGTAAAAGCCACCACTCGCAGGCCACTATGTAATGCTTGCTTATAAATAGTCGGACGTACTGTTTCCAAAGGCTGCTGCCGATGTGCATCCAGAGCCTGCTGCTGATACCATAACACATCCAATTCTCCCTCTCACCCACCTTCCATCAAAGTCAAATGCAAGTACAGAACAGCAGACCAGAGAATTCCTGATTTCCTGTTTTGCTTCAAAGATGCCCCTCATTCCTGAATAAAGTCCTGCAGGTTTTGTGCCGGAGCCTAGTCTCGGGTTGTAGTGAGAGCAATCAACTTGATCAAGTCGCAAATGTGCCTACTTGAATGTACTGTTTAATTCTGTGAATTCACAGGATCGGGTGAAGTGCCAGTTATCCCTGTTGGTGGGAAATGGCGACCCCGACATTGGACCTGCAGGTCTCAGAGCTATCCTCGAGGTGGCTGGCATCAGGACTCCAGATTTCGCATGTCACAACTACAAGAACTGGTCTGGGCGACTGTCAAGACTGCCTGAGCACCCATCAGGTAAAGGGATAGTGGTTGACGGTGTAGGCAATGGGAACACGCCAGTACTCTCTTCGGCCGACGGAGGCAATTTCAATATCGCTGTTGAGATGATTCAGTGGGGGCACAACTTTGCCGCTAAACATGTCAATACAGTCTGGAGTAAGCCAACGGGGGGCACAGCAGAGGATAATGAGTCCGTGGATGGTGGAGAGTAGGGGACGGATTTCAGTAAAGGGATGGGGCCAGCCAGGATTTTCATAAGTGAACGGCAGCATGTAATGTGTAGGCGCAGTGGGAACATGGGGGGTGATTCGGTCAAGAAGTGGGGAGTATAGGGGATGCAGTTTAGGAATATACATACTGTCTCTCTAATTTTCCGGGTTTTAAATGCTCATTTCTGTTGTTCTTTTGTCCTTTCACCTCCTTAATGCATCTGATTGGGCATTATTTTCTCGATACACAACCGGAAACTCAGCGAGACAGTATAGCTTCAGAATTCTTTGTTTTGTTTTCTTTGAATTGCTCTGCATTTGTGTGCACATTAAATATTGTACACAGGCATGCGCATGGCATCTTCACACACGCTGCGAACATGGACGCAGATGAGCTGAGCATGCTCGTGTTCGACCACCTGCGCTCTGTCATAGAGGACGACTTTGACCAGGCACGTATCGTTCTGCAGCACTTGGGTTGCCTGGTCATAGAAAATGCCTTTGGTGAAGAGCACCATGAGAAGATGGTGAAGGCAACAGACTGGTGTATTCGGCGTTCAGTAGAAGCCATGTTCGGTCAAGACGTCAGCCTGAGCACGGCGCTTCACTCGGCCATACCGTATGTTGCCGAAGATGGGGAGATCGTGCCACCAGCACACTACCCGCGTGATGCTCTCCGTACAGGCACATCAGGTAATTTTGAACCTGTGAAGGGAACGAATCCCGTCCCCAAGGCGATTGCGACCATACATGACTTGTTGCCGCAGCAGACACAGGAATGCATCCGCAGGCTATGTTATGACAAATTACCGAGTCATGCAACTGTACATGTGACCACCAGCCAGCAGATACAGGTGGGTCTCCTAGCGGATTCGTCGCGCCTGCAGCCTCTGTCGCGCGCTCGCATCTGCCCTCAGACCAGAGGGAGGTACCATGTGTACTGCGTCGTCGAACCGGGTAGACGCAAGCTCATGTTCGTGCCGAAGGGGAGCAGCATCGCAGTCGCGACCCGCAGCTTCCTGCACGGGGTGTCCTATGGAACTCTAATCATATTGAAATACGGAACTGCTCATGGAGAGGGGTGCACACGACCATCCACGATTCCCGGCACCGCCCTTTACGGGATTGCAGACATAGCCGTCCCCCCAGAAGCAGCGTGTCACATCAGGGTCGACGTCGGCATGGCTGCTGATATGCGCGACCGACAGCGCCAGGCGGACGAGAACTGGCTACTGGGGCTCGTGTAAACAGCTGAGGGATAATGTTACTGTTGCGTACCGCAACATTGTGAGCGCATGCCTGCTGCCGTCATGTGTGGTGAGTCTCTTTTTACAGCGTTTATACATCACATTGTTCAGTCGCGCTCCGCTCTCAGCAAGTTGGGATTACTCGCGCAGGGGGCTGTGTGAGGACCATCCCGTGTTTTGACATATCGTTGCTAGCCACGCAAGGGGCTGTGCTCAGACCATCCTGTCGAGTGGTGGTACAGCTTGGGCTCAAGGTCTATGATGAACTTGTGCGTAGCACCTAGGCCAGAACCGTCAATGACGGTCAGCGTGTAGTTTCCACTGGCACGCAACTTGGTCTTAGCGCCCAGAGTAGCTGTGGTGATTGCAGTGCCGTGCACAGGAGAAGTCCATTTCACAATGTATGCCCCGTCACCTCCGGTGACAGTGCTGGCAGCAATGTCTGCAAGGTTTTTGCCGTCATGCACGTATTCAGTCACATCACCTGGAACGATAGTGAGACCCGTGTATGACTGCACTACTACGACGTAGTCATGGTACGCACTGGCGCCGAGACTGTCCGTCACGGTGATACGGTAAGTGGCTGGAAGAAGGCTGACATGGGCGATAGCACTAGCACTGCTGATGGTGGTTCCACCTGTGGTGGTCGACCAGGCCACGACATAAGGTGTCACACCTCCTGTAACTGTGGTGCTGCCGATCGCGCCAGTAGCGGTGCCTTCCGCTGTAGCGTGTGTGATAGTCCCGGGGGTCAGCACCAGTTGAGCAGACTGGGTGATGGTGTAGATGTAGTATGCCGTAGCCGCCACATTGTCAGTCACTGTGATGCGATACGTACCAGCCTTGAGCGAGGTCTTGGCGCCGGCAGTGGTATCACTGATTGCGGTCGCGCCTGTGCTGGAAGTCCATGCAAAAATGTAAGGACTCGCACCTCCGCTGACGGTCGTCGCGCCTATGGAACCGGTGCTACCGCCATAGATGTTTACGTTCACAATGCTGGTGCTAGGGACAATGGTCAACGTCATGGTCGCGCCGTGTGCCCGTGTATGTACTGATCAATACATAAAAAAATAGAGGACTATGCTCTACTCATGTCATCACCTTGTGTCATAGGATAGATCGCACGCATCGTCTACATGTGTCAACATGGCACTTGCGTCGTTTGACGTGTCAAGGAAAACAAATGTTGGATTGAACTTACAGCAAGTATGAGCGCGCTGCTAGCCGAGCACTGCCCGATATACAACTTTGATTACCGCGAGGCTGACCTCCCGATGTCGTTAGAGGAGTACGTAGCGACCAAGAACTTCTTGAGGTCAGACGTAGTGACGGGAGTGGTGAAGGCGGCTGCTAACGGCGACACAGCGTTGCACTACTTTCTGTTTGTTGAGCGTGACGGCGGCACTATAGTTGACGGCAAGGTGTTCGATGCGCACCCGTTCGATATTGAGCAGGTCACTGTCAGAGTGACTGAAGATGGAGTAGTTAATGCCGTGTACTTCTATCCGCATTCATCGGTAGAGTCCTTCGCTGTCACCGGCAATGACGTAGAGAAGGTCTTGAAGGACGGGCGTCCACTCGTTTACATCTCATACGGTAAGCACGCGAGCTATCCGGTGACGCACGTCGCTAGATACCTCCTGGCCGGAGACGAGTGTCTGAAACCAGTCAAGTTCGACATGAAGGCGCTGCAGGCGAGCAGTGCTGTCATGAAGGCGGCAGGGTTCGGCTCGATCCTGCCTCTGTCACGGCGCGTCGTGCGCGATCTCGAGACGATTCCTGTCGTGCTCTTGTCGAAGGTCAGCACACGGATGCGGTTCGCCGTCAATGATAAGTCGCGCACACTGATGTACGCCGCACTGGGGGTGAGTGGTGGTGTGATGATGGCGCTCGTCACGGTGCTGTACATCAAACGCGAGAGCCTCTACGCCGCATATCGTACGTTGCTCGGTACGCGATAGAGGCTGCGCCTCGTCGTCGCGTGAGTCAGTGCTCGCAGCTGCACAAGTACACCACTGGCGCATCGCTGTCGTGAATGTGCAGGGTGAGCTCGTCTAGCTGTTCACATAGCAGCTGCAGATTCAGTTCCTGCAGCTCGGCCCGCAGCATCAGCTTGATGATGGTCACAATTTCGCCTTCACCCTCGAATGTACGCGGATCGAGGTCGACACTGAAGCCCCAAAAAAGTGGCGCGGAGATGACGTAGGTCACCATGCTCACAGCATCTGTTGCACGGAAAAAATTCACGCACTCGCACACGAGCACCATCACCGGCAAGGGTGCTGGTGCTGCCTAAATCCACTTGCGCAGCATATCTGAAAGTAGTTTGGTGCTGAAAGGCTTGCTGAGGTGATCACTCATTCCAGACGCCAGGCATTCTTCTACCTCTTGGGCGAGTGCGCTGGCACTCACCGCCACGATAGGTATAGCGATGCCCATTTCACGCAGTCGGAGGGTAGCAGCGCACCCGCCCAGCTGTGGCATATGGACGTCCATCAATATAATCGATGCCTCATGCCCGTCAACAAAGTACTGAATCGCTTCAAGGCCGTTAGTCGCCTCTTCTGTATGCACAGCCAATGGCTTCAACATGTGCTGCATGATCGACCGATTTATTGTCGAGTCATCGACGATCAAAACAGTCTCATCATGAAATGCTGTGGGTGCGGCCACAAGTGGGGGTGATGGTGGCACGACGGCGGCGGCGCTTTCTACAGGAACGCTGACAGTGAATGTCGTTCCCATTCCTGCCTCGGTAGCACAGGCCAGAGTACCTCGCATCAAGTTCACCAGCGACTTGCAAATGCTCAACCCGAGACCTGTGCCTGTCGACAATTCAAATGGCTCAAACAGAACTGACATCTTATCGGCAGTAATTCCGGTGCCGGTGTCCTTCACCACAACTACAAGTTGACTGCCTTCATGAACAGTGTAGGTTATAACTACTCCACCTTTCAGAGTGTACTTGATTGAGTTGTTCACGAGGTTTACTATCACCTGTTGAAGGCGGGGCGCATCGATGGCGACCATGAACGGTGACGTGAGTGATTTAGTGACTGTAGTGAGACTCAGACTCTTTTCTGCTGCCATGACGGCCATGGTGGAGTGGATGTCCTGTGCCAACTCGTGGATGTCAATAGCTTGGTTCTGTAGCATCATCTTCCCCGCACTTATTTTAGACAGGTCCAGAACGTCGTTCACAATGTGCATCAACGAATCTGCGCACCGCTTCAAGCCCTTCAAGCACGCACTCTGTTCCTTCTCCAGTGCCATGTTGTCTAAAATGTCTGCCCACCCGATGACACCATGCAGCGGTGTGCGTATCTCATGCGACATGGCCGACAGGAATGTACTCTTTGCGACTGAGGCTGCGAGCGCCGTTTTTTGTGCCTCCTGTAGCTGCATCTCAAACATCTTCTGCTTCGTAACATCACGTACGATCGCTATCGTATGCATGACATCGCCTACACATAACGGGCTCAGAGATACTTCTACGTGTATTTCAGATCCATCTTTGCACTGTGCAATCAAATCAGTACCTCGTTTTCCCATGCTGCGGGTGGTAGGAGCTTCTCCGTATGAACATCTATGCTCAACGTGCTGCTCTCGCATGCGCATAGGAATCAACATCTCCACCCTTTCAGAAAGCATTTCAGTGTTGCTGTATCCGAAAAGCACCTCCACCTGTCTGTTTGCCATTACTATGGTACCTCTGTCATCGACCAACAGTATACCGTCTGGAGCAGCATTGATAACTGCACGTAGCGTCGAGTCATCCATTTCCTATACACTACTACATTATGATATTTATAAGTCGTAAAATGCCGTTAGTGTTCACATGTAAAGGTTCCGATTCTTGAAATATAATGTCAGTTCCAAGCAGATACAAGTGTGATGGATTCGCCGCGTGGTGGTAAACATGGTGAGACCTTGTCGCCAGCTCAGCGCTCCGATCAGAATCAGCACGAGCTTGCAAACCATAAGCGTGCCAAAAGGGCGGTTCTTGAGTTTGAAAGTACTGCGTAGGTTGCGCCCCCGGGGTTTATAGTGTTCATGAATGACGCGTGGGAGCCTCCAGTTGACTTTCGCAATGACGGCAGAATTTGGGTGAATGGTGAGCTCGTTGATCAGTACGCGTGGGAGGACTACCTCATGCAAACCTACTTGACAGTGCCTGCTGATGCCAGACGAGTCTGTTTGAGAGGTTCCTCGGTGACATTCTGTTCACCAATAAGAAGAAGAGATGGGCAGCGGCCAGACAGGAGTGGTCTGAAATGCCGCAGTGGGGAAAGGATGAGTACTTTGTCAATGACCTGGATCAGGCAGAAAGAGAGGCCAACTTTCTTAGCCCCGACCACGACAAGACATTGCACAACGGAATGCATGTGCAAGCCCAACATATGACTGATGACTCCATCAGACAGGAGATTGAGACGAGAATAAACAGGGGAGACACTGCTGGAGAGCGCATGAAGGAGTTGGTTGAGGATATTCAGTTCCGTGAGAAGGCTCTCCTCACCCACAAACAGCAAGCACAGAAGGTCGTCGAGCGCATGAAGGGAAAGAAGGGGTACACATCGTACTTCGACGAGAAGGAAACGCAGGTCACTGAGGTACAACAGAAAATCCAGCAGTGGACAGACTGGAAAGCTAGTGATTCTCGATATGCACAAGTGGCCTCCGGCAAAGAACGCGAGCAGGCACAAAGATGAGGACAAGTTTGAGATAGTCGCTCACCGAAGGATGTTACAGGTACCGCACATTGTATATAGAGCCGTCCTTCTCATGAGGCACCTTAGCATTGCCTCTGGTCAAGTACATGTGATAGCGCATGTCGTTGACACGTGTGCCGACTAACTCAGCGCCCGCGTGAGGCACGTCGCCTTTGAACGCTATCGCCCAGAAACGGGGCACCTGGATACGAATTTCATAATTCAAACCGTACGGCTGAATGTACCATGCGGCGTCTGTGTCTAATGCGATCAGTATCGTCAACCCGTCTGCGCCGCTGATGTTGCTGTCCTTCACTGTCGGAAAATCGGTGTGCTGGGGCTGCCGGGGACAATCAGGTATGCTTAACAGGTACTGAATCTGCTGCAGCGTGTACGTCTCTATTTCCTGCCTGCAAGCGGTGGGAGCACAGTCCTTGACCATATGCAATGCAGCCGAGTACTCACGGTCACTCAGCAAAGACTCAGTGCCTTCCACCATCGGAAGGCCTCCCTCATCGTCTGACCTGAACGCCACGCACATGATGCGACCCGCTTCGCTGAACCCGCTACGCCCGTGCGCCACCTGCTTGCCGTTGACCAGCTTCACCCACTTCGCAGCTTTGGTAGGTGCGTATCCCTTGAGCTGGCCGACCAGTTTTCTGTGGTCCACAGAGCCAGATAGGTCGCACAGGCAGAAGCCGTGCCGCTCCAGCGACGTGCTCTCCTGCCACCTGCGAAGTACTGCCTCAGCAGGGCCGAAGCGGTGATCCGGCGGCACTCTGCAGAGGCGAGGCTGGCGGCCCTCCTCCACGCAGGCAGAATCGGCACTCGCATCATCCACAGGGACCGTGTGGAGATCCGCTCTAACGGAGTAGGCGTAGATGTCCTTGACGAGGTCGTCCAAGGACAGGGGCTCTGCTTGATGCCGTTGCTGCTGCTGCAAGTGAGCAACCAGTTGCATCGGGGCAATCGGCAACGATGCCTCCAGGACGTCTAATGTTTTTTTGCTCGCCCTCAGCTCCTGCTGCCTCTCCCTCTCTACCTCGTTTTTCTGTTTTCTCCACTCCTCATCTCGACGCAGCGCGGCCTGGCGGTCACGGTCAGCCTTTCGTTTCCGCTGTCGCTTCAGTTCCTGCGCCGCTACCGCTTCTGCTGTTGCTGCTGCTGCTGTTGCTGCTGCTGCTGTTGCTACTGCTGCTGTTGTTACTGCTGCTGCTGCTGCTGCTTCTGCTGCTGCTTCTGCTGCTGCTGTTGAGGCACCCTCAGCTGTAGACGTCATCGCGTCCTCCCCACCTGCTGCTCTCAGGAAGCAAAGCGAGCAATTGCTCGCACGGGGGTGGCAAATCGGGCCCGAGGGGAGCAGATTGTGCTCAGCACGGCGAAAAGCGAGCAATTGCTCGAAAATCGGGACCGAACACGTGCTGAAGGAGACAAATGACCTAGAACGCGTCACCAGTGACAGGACCGCGTCACCGGTGACATAGTTGCTGATAACCCGATATGCCGAGCACGCAAGTAGCTCGAAAGGGTTTGGCGAACGTCAGTTTGATAGGCAGGATCTAAAAAACCAGGAGTGACCACAAAGCAGCGCCGCAATAGTGAGCTGACCACAGCAGCAGCAGCATCCAAGCATTGCTTTGCTGTGTACAGCAACAGCTGCACAAGTCAAGCACGTGGGAAATGAATGCAGCGCAAGTGCCGATGGGACCAGACGATTACGACAGGTCGTTCACGGATCAAGAAGAGCAGGCGTACGCCACCGCCATGGCGCGCCCTGACCACAGCGTCGTAGCATCCTTCCAAGCCTTCGACGTGAGCGCCAAGTCATTCAGGAGGCTTCAGTCCGGCTGCTGGCTCAACGACGACGTCATCAACTACTGCACTGCTATCCTGAACGCCCGCGACTCCCACGCCCTCTACCTCGACACGATATTCTGCACTCTCTTGAAACGCAGAAACGAGAAGTACGACTACCAGAAAATCGTCCAGTGTACTACACCGCAGCACCCGTCGGGGCTCGGAAAGCTGTTCGTCGACCCTAATGTCACGATGCTCTTCGTCCCCGCCCATGTCAGAAGTACCCACTGGACGGTCGTATGTGCGGACCTGGAAGCGCACACCGTCACGGAGTACAACTCGCTGCATCACAGCTCGCGGTCCATGTACGCCGGCGCCATTCGCCACTTCATGCAGGACATCTACACCCAGCATGGAGCTACGTCGGAGCCACAGCCAGAGGCTTGGCCGGCCAAATATGCGCGATACGCACCGCAGCAGGCTGACCTCTGCAGCTGCGGCGCATTCATGCTCATGACCGCTTCCTGGCTCGCCCTCGACGCGAGCACTGCATTCGACTATGCGCTGAGGAGGGGCAGCATGGGACAGCAGGAGTGGACGCAGGCAGGCCTACAGCAGAGCGACCAGATGAGGAGGGTGATCGCGAGGGCGATGCTGGCGGTATCAGATGAGGTTGGGGAGAGCGGGGAAGCGCCGGCCGTGCAGCTGGAGGAAGATGACGACGACGACATACAGCTGGTGGAGCCTGGGGAGGTGTAGAGGCGGTTACAATGTAGTGGAGGCGTGAACCTCGCCGCGTGCAGCAGTGGCTCCTCCACAATCCACGTTAGGGGAGTTTTAGCAATGCGGACAAGCACACAAATGACACAGAATACTGCTGCAATAGTGAGCTGACTACAGCAGCAGCAGCCAAGCATTGCTTTGCTGTGTACAGCAACAGCTGCACAAGTCAAACACCTAGGAAATGAATGCAGCAGCGCAAGTGCCGAAGCAGTGGGTCCTCGACAACCCACGTTAGGGGAGTTTTGGGAGTTCAATTACAGACAAGCATGCGCACAAAATGACACATAATACTGCTGCCGGCAAAAAGCTGTATTATGCAGGCATTTGCTCAAATGCATCAAAAGTTTCGCCGAGCAGAGCAGCATCATGTAACGAGCCTTTCATACATGTCGATCACGCGCTTTTCGCGTGCAATGTCCCGCTCTTCGCGCTCCTTTTCGCGGTCCTCACGTGCAATGTCCCGCTCTTCGCGCTCCTTTTCGCGGTCCTCACGAGCAATGTCGCGCTGCTCCTGTGATCTCAGGAACACGTAAAGCTCTTTCTGCCAGCCCAACATGCTCCTATCAATGTAGAAGTGGTATAATAAATGCCGCCTAGCTCGCGACGGTGACAGAAGACCACACAAGGCCTTCATGATTCATGATGTGATTCGGTGATTCAGGGATTCAGGACTCAGCGATTCAGGGATTCAGCGATTCAGGGGTTCAGGGATTCGGGGATTCGGGGATTCGGGGATTCAGGGATTCGGCAACAAATATTGTGGTGGCTGAGCGTATTGCGGAGTGGCTGAGGTTCGAATTCGAAATGTGCGACGTGCACAGGGAAACCACCGGTCACGATGTTTGGCACTGGTCCAAGGTCGGTCTCGACATTCTCGTTGACGCGGGGTACGTTGACGACCTCAACGAAGCTCGTTACCAGGCAATTCAGGCGCGACGCAAGGGCAAGCCGTTCGGAGAATACGGCTTAGATGGCATTTCCATAGACGCTGACGGTGTTCACCACGGCTTGCAGGCGAAAATTCGGAAGACACGCAAACTGCGAGAGAGGGATGTAGCTACATTTCTTAGCGTGGTGCTCTGTCGCCTGGTCCAGAACGACTGGCGGACTCCGACGGTGGTGGCGCCACACGCGACGCTGACCACATATTGAAAGTCATGCAGAGCAACAAATCATTCATATCTGCCACATTAAGCCAGGGTTTTTCAGGACACCAGTCCCGAAGGAGGAAGCGAAGAGGACCATGCACAGCAGAATTGATCAACTTTTGGACTACGTGGCAGCAAGCAAGGGAGTGCCTTCTAAAAGATCACCAGACACACACCTTAAGAAGATGGGATCACTTTGGGACCACATCCAGAGCAACTTCATCAAATCCATCACCACCGCTCAGCTAAGCCGGTTCAAGGAGTTGGGCGCGCTGTATCGCAAGAGCGGCAACAAGCGCAAGGCGGCCAAAACCGTCACCAAGCCTGCCAGCGATGATGACGCTGGCAGCAACATTGATGACAGCGACAGCGATGTTGGCAATAGCATCACTAAGAAGCAGCGTGTGTGAAGCCGTAAATACGACATCTTGTGTGTGGCTGCACATTCTCTGTGTCATTTGAATTTTGCTTGATGTCACTGCTGTTGCAAGTAATAGTTGGCTCAGGTCTTGCAGCCTGGAACTGGCAAGGTACACGCATATTTTATTGTGTCATCTGTAGTAAAATCTGTAGTAAACAGCATGCTGACCGCCACTGCTGTAATCGTAAACTCTTCGTATAATGCAGATGGTGTTGTGTATGGTTCGGTTTCAATAACTGTATCCAACGGAAGCCCTCCTTATTCCTATCTTTGGAGTGATGGACAGACGTCAAGTGTTGCCGTATCCCTCAACGCCGGTGTCTACTCGGTGCGGGTCGCCGACAGTGAGAGAGTTTCAGATACGTTTGACTACACTGTGACAGACAGCCTAGGTGTGTCCTTCGAGCAGAGTAATTGCACACGTTTTGGCGCGAAGAACGGAGAGCTTACAGTGAGCATATATGGCGGCACCCCCCCGTACAGCATTGTCTGGAGCACCGGAAGCACCAAGAGCAATATTAGGAGATTAGCAGAAGGCTATTATTCTGTGAATGTGCAAGACCTACTGGGTATGTCAGCAGACGAGACAATTTATGTGTCCCAACCACTTCGTGAAAAATGTCTGGCTTTAGACACTGTCGAGATCACAACAGCTATCGATATAGCTCAGAACGGTGTGCTGTACTTGGGAAATCGGTCTATGCGAATCCGGTTAGATGCTGAGGTCGGAAGCATAGTTATTGAAAAGTTCATTGCTGGTGTATGGGTCGCGAAACTCACCACTTAACGGCAAGCGGACTGAGGGAAGTTCAAGTGTTTATTTGTCCAGGTGTTGTGTGATGGAGATCGGCAGAAAATATGTTGCGCACATGTCAAACAATCATGGTGCTCAAGTCCACTCACATAAACAATCTGGCTGGTGTGCTCGCCACACTCTCCCATGGCGTTCTAACGCCGTCCACCTTCAGCAAGCTCTTGTGCGAGGTCGTCAGTGCGGTGGCCGCAGGCAATGCTGATCCAGCTCACGAGGCCAAGTCAGACAAGGCTGTGGCTATAGAATGCATGAAATCTCTGGCTCATACGCTGCAGACCCCGGAGAGGGAGCTCATAGAGTTTATGATCAGCACATCTGGGCCGCTGATCGATAAATTGCTGGAGACGAACGCTGCGCGGCTAGAGAAGTTTGAGCGGACGGAAGCGGGAGATGCTAAGAAACCTGCACACCTGCCCGCGTCCGCAGGCGGCAGGCGCTACGGGACGATCAAGCAGAAAGAGGACAGCAGAGACTATTCGTTCGTGGCGAGCTTCAGAAACAGCATCCCCCAGAAAGTTGACCTCCGATCGACAGGTTTTCTTGGCCCAGTGCTCAACCAGGGCAGCGCTGGGACTTGCTCCGCGCATGCTGCTGCAGCCGCGCTGCGGTACCTGCTGCGCAAAGAGCACGTTCAGGATTTCCCCCCCTCCCGCTTGTTCGTGTACTACACCACCCGTGTCAACATCGAAGGCATTTCCCCAGAAATTGACTCAGGCTGCGTGCTGAGAGACGTCTGTCGCGCGCTGCAAAAGTTCCACACGTGCAACGAAAGATACATGGCGTACAGTGACACACAGATCACAGAGCGGCCGCCGGCGCTGGCAGTGGCGAACGCGCGGCTGCACACGACCTTCGCGTACCGCGCGGTAGAGCAGACGCTCAGCGCACTCAGAGGGGCACTGGCAACGGGGTACCCTGTAATAGTTGGTATACAAGTTTACCAAACCTTTGAATCGGAGGAAGTAGCAAATACAGGTGTCGTGCCCATGCCCTCACATAATGAAGAATGCCTGGGCGGTCACGCCGTGCTGCTTGTGGCGTATGACGACGAAACACGTACTTTCACCCTACAAAACAGCTGGGGAGAGTGGGGTCAGGACGGTTTCTTCAGCCTCCCCTACGACTATCTGATCGACACAGGGCTTGCAGGTGACTTTTGGTGCTTGACCCGGTTTGCATGAAGTCTGAAAACTTTGACACAGCATACCAAAAAGGACTAACGATGCTTGCCACAATGAAAAAAATAAATGTATGAACGGCCCATGTATTATTTGCCTTGCCCAACTTCACCTGAACGCAGCACGATTCCACACGGCGGAGCCCATCAGCGTCTGCTTGACGCAGGGGAAGAATGTGTGCACCGTGTGCAGGTTTGACAAGACTCCGGGCACCATCAGGTGTGGCAGTTTCTCTCCCTGCAGCGACTGCATCGCCCCACCCACCGCGCACTGCCTCTTCTTCTCCCACGCCAAGGCATTTCTGTAAATTTCTGCCGTGCGGCGCGCCAGCACGTGTTCGTCGCTCAGCCCGGGCCGCATGGAGAGCCACTCTCTCAATATCGTGCGGACGTCCTTCCTGTCTGCCGCAATGTGCTCAGCGCGCAGGACTGGCCACACATTCGGGGAGAATTCCTGGCGGTACAGCATTTTGAGAATGAGAGAGTAGTGCCACTTCAGGGCGTTCCGTAAACTGACAAAATCCTGCAGCAGGTCATAATCAGCCCCCAGCACTTGCTCCATCCTGTGCGCCTCTGCTTCCAGCCGTGCGAACTGCAGAGAGCGATGGAGTTCGGCGTCTCCGTGCACACACATGATGCACGTCCCCCTCTGCTGAGGGCAGTTGAAGTTCGTAGACATCACAAAGTCTCCTGCACTGAGGTCGCCGCACCTGTCGCACACTATGCTCTTGATGAACGCGTCGGCGAAGGTCACCACCAGGTTGACCCGGAATATGGGGAGCCGCTTGAACCTGTACAAATATAACCTTCGCTCCTTCCACATGAGCGTCTGCGTCAAGGCCCCCTCGCTGTCGTACGGCGAGTACGGGACAATGGTGGATGCGTAAAAACCGCAGAAAATCGTGGTGTGCTGGTACACGTTGAACACACGCTCCCCTTGAGGAGTGGTGATCGATTGCTTCCTCTAACTCGTACATATAGTCGGGTAGCGCGGTGGAAGGGATGCCATGTGTCGAATGAGCTCGCCCCCACTCAGCACACACCAGCGCAGTTGTCGGACACCATCGCTGCTCCACGTGCTCCAAGAAATTCGTCTCCGTTGCGATCCTGATCGCTTTCTCGTCACTCATCGCCGCCGCTGGTATGTCGTGTACTTGGTGAAGCGCGAATAGACTGAACAGGTGTATGCCGTCACCGCTGATGCGTATCTGTCACCGATGATGCGATCTCCGCAAAAAAACGTTTCGCCGGTGCATTTGTTTTTGTCCGTGTTCTGAGATTCGCGCAAGGGAGGAACGCAAAACCTGAATCGTTTTCGGATCTTTGAATCACAACAGCAGAGGGGGCCAACACAGGCAGAGCAACGAGCCACCAACGCTGCAGTACTGCGGCCTGCCGCAATGCCCCGCCGCGCTCATAAGTTCGGGTCAGAGCGAGTTCGCGCTCTGTCCGACTACACCAGGGGGTTCTTGACGGCCCGCGACAGGAAGTGGGTAGCGCGCCCCAATCTCACTCAGCTCGTCTACCAGGACGACGCCCTCTGGGATGACCTCATCCAGTCAGAGCGTCAGGACTACGACCGTGACACCGCTATAATAAGGAGCAGGTTCCAGAAGATGGAGCAGTTCATCGACAAGTCGCCTTGGGAGTCGGGGCTGTGCCATGTGGTGCTGCATAGCCCCAAAATGAGGTATTACTACCTTCCAGAAACCAAGTGAGTAACCGATTCGATGCGGTAGCTCGTCTGTCTGTTCACTCATGAACAAAATCTAACTTTTTTCCGTGTTCTCTCAACTCAGCACGGACGAGGTAGGCGTCTACGAGGTTGGTGAGACTCCGGTGATCGTCAAGAAGCGCAGAGCCGCCTTCAATCCCGGACGGCAGCGCAAGCCCAAGGCCACCCCCCCGCCTGAGATAGTGACTCCCGTGATGTCCACACCTCAGCTTCATCGGGACATGAGCAGCGAAATGATGACGTCAGATGATGAGAGTGCTTCGGACGATGATGAATATGATCCTGAGGACAACGAGTCGATGGATGATGCACCAGGAGAAGCCCAGCCCTACGTCTACGTGCTGCAGCACGACACATCATCATCCCGTCTTTCCACGCCGGCGGCATGGATTCCACTGGGAATCGACGAGACACTGTGCATGACGATGCCGCCGGTGATGTTCATGTCGACGCCACAGTACAACACGCCGCGCGACCTGCGAATGCAGTCCCTGCTGACCCCTGTCCGGGGGACTGCGACGGATGGTGGAACCAGTCAGCTCTTTCATCACCATCACGGAGGCCACGCAGCAGGGGGGGGCGCCTTCCTCGCTCCGATTCACTCTTCAACTGGCATTCCCGTCCCAGCTCTACTGAGGGCGCCAGCTCCTGCTGCGCCGGTCCTGGCCGGAGACACGCAGGCGCGCAACGAGAAAGTCCACTCCGGGCACGGGAGCTGCCCCTACGAAATACTGCGCTTCGCATGCACGGGTAGCGGTGAGGTGTCAGTGTCGAGGATTGACATCATGAGAAGGTACTTCGACTTGTCGTCCAGAGGAGGTGATGAGGGCGAGAAGAAAGCCGCCTACGAGCACATCATGGAACACTACAATCATGAGAGCCCGCAGCTCATCTGCAAGAGGTGGCAGAAGTGAATATACATGGCATTGTGTCTGAAATTGTATTTTTTTTCCCTCCACGACCCTGCTCATGTGCTACTCGTACCCGTGCAGCAGCAGCCACCTCGATAGACGCTGCGTGAAGCACTCTTCTGATACGTGCAACATCCCTTCATACCCCAGGACGCTGGGCCGGGTTAATATCTCCTTGTCGTTCAAGTATTCTGTGATTGCCATGTTGCAAAATGTGAGTGCTGCGAACGTCAAGTCTGCGCCGGAGTACGGGCATCCATGCGTGATCGCCCACTTGAGGACGTGCAGGTGAGCGTGCTCGGCGGCCCCGGTGCAGACTCTCTCGTCCCACTCTACTCGCAGGGACCTCAACGTGATCAAGACTTGCAGGTTCCCCTCCCTCGCAGCCATCTCGCATGCTCTGTGTGACATCGGCGCTCCTGCGTCATTCATCCAGCGCACGGCCCTGCGCGCCTCTGTGCACGTCGACCCGGGTGTCATGGTCACACCGTGTAGTAGCATCGTGTCGAGGTGGCCCTCCTCCACGAGAAATTGCACCACATCGTAATCTACCAGTGCTCCGTGCAAGCGTCGCCAGAAACACTCCGCATCGAACGCGATCCCCTCCTCCTTCGCCCACTGCATGACGGCGCCGTGCCCACGCTCTGCGGCGATGCTGTATATGCTCGGGTCTATCGGACATCCGTTGTCCATGAGGAAGGCGAGGACGTCGACATGTCCAGCTTCGGCAGCCGCGTCGGGGGCTCTCTCGTCCCACCCGCAGTCATCATCTTCCAATAAGAGCCTGACCATTTTCAGGGACTTGCCCGCCGCATGCATCATCGTGTGGGCATCACCCCAGTAGTGCCTCGACAGCATATCTCGGATGAGGTCCTCATTGCCGCCCTTCACTGCTGCACACAGCCAGTCGGGGCCGTCTTCATCCCCTGCGGTCAGCCACATCAGGCCCTTGAACATTTGAAAGTGGCCGGCTTCCGCAGCGGCTTCAGCGGCAGAATAGTCTATCGGCGCCTTCTGCCACCTCAAAAAATTCATCAATCTCAAGTTTCCATTTCTTGCTGCAGCTGCCGCGCTGGGCACATCAGCAGGGCAATCGATGTGAGTGAGGTGCCTGATCACGCCCATGTCACCTGCGTCGCATGCCTTCTCGTGCAGGTGCTCAGTAACCGGAGCGCCCATGAGCACGCCCCACGCGACTTGGGCGGCACTGTGCGTAATATTCCGCGAGTACGTGTAGGCCTCACGCTCAGCACTGTACGCGGCGTGTGCGTCCTCGCATATCGACGCCATGTGCAGAAAGTGTCCCTCACCGAGAAATGAAGCTATACTGTGCCACTCGTCGGCGAGTACCATGTCTCTGGTGTTTTGTGCGTTCTAGCGCAACAAGTGACGAGTAATTTTTGTGGTAGTTCTCACGGCATCTTTTGAATTTTTTTTCTGTGCTTTCTACTAACCCGATATAAATTTTCTGATGGGAGGTAAACTCAATGAGCGTTTCGATCCCAAGGATCCGACGAACTCCAAGTTTGACGTAGATGATGAGTTGGACATGATACTCAAGTTTGAAGACCCGTTCGAGGACTTCGCCAGGGTGGACTTAGCCAAGCTCCAGCTTTCGCACACCGCCATCTACGATCAGCTTGACAGGGACTTGAGTCTCATGTCTGTGAAATGCTTTACGCCGCTGCTCTTCATCGCGGCCCCCCCGTTGCCACTTCCCTCACTGCTGAGTCAGCAGGAGGTGTGGAGAGCGACTCAGGAACTGGTGTCTTTGTCACCTGATGAGAAGAGCGCACTACCGTTCAATGTCAGCAAGGCCATCACCGTCAGCGATATGAAGCGAGCCAACAACGCAGAGCTGAGGGAGCAGACAGTTTGCTTCAACATCGTCTCGTATGTGGTCACTGCGATCAACGAATTGCTCGTGACACCCGGGAAGAACATCGACGACATAAAAGCTAACATGGATAGCTGTCGTAAAGAGCTGAACGGTCGTACTCGCGGGCCGTATCAGAATCTGGGGGGCGATGCGTGGCGCGTTTACCACAAGCTTCTCCGGGGAAGTCAGCCATTAGAATGCGGAGTTCTGCTGAATCAAGTCATTGAGAAGAATCTCACAAGGTTAAAGCAGATTACGCCGGGCCTCTCAGCGTCATTGTATCTCACTAATGCAATTTTGAGCGGCGCAACGAGTGCTTACACTCGCATCAGTACACTCACAGAAGTGAGGGAGTGGGTCGACATGGAGCTGGTCGGAGCCTTCCCTGACTCGGCAGAATTGAAGAGTCGCATCAGCAGAACTTTTACTCCCGCTGAAATATCAGCGCTCAAGGGCGAAGCTGCTTCGGCTGCTAAGGCAGTTAACACTGCTGCTTACGCCTCCTCTGCTAAGGCTGCTGCTGACGCTTCTAAAGCACAAGCTAAAGCTGACGCTGCTACAGCTGAAGCTCAAGCTGACGCTGCTAAAGCTAAAGCTCAAGCTGACGCTGCTAACCTGCCAACTAAAGCTGGTGCCGATCTGACGGCTGCCCTTTCACCACGCCAGTCTCCCCAGCAAAGTCTGCCCAGGAGGTCTCCGCAGCGACCTAGATTTGTCACGTAATGATATCATGCATCCCGCCTGCACCAGCGCAGTCGTACGCAGAGAATAAAATATTGTCATCGCAGTAAAAGATCTCTATGACGACTGAAACGTCGCCATTTTGTGGTGTGGACTCGATCATCGAACGTCTCACAGCAGTCAGAAGTTGTGCACCGAACACCATGGTGAACATCGCTGAGAGTGATGTTGCAACTCTGTGCGCTACGGCAAGGGAAGCGTTCCTGGAAAGCCCTATGCTGCTCGAAATTCCACCTCCTGTCAAGATCTGCGGCGATATACACGGTCAGTATTCCGATTTGTTGAGGCTCTTCGAGTACGGAGACTACCCCCCAGGGTCTAGCTACCTCTTTCTGGGAGACTATGTGGATAGAGGCAAGCAGAGTTTGGAAGTGATCTGCCTACTGTTCGCCTATCGCTTGAAGTATCCTGAGCGGTTTTTCATACTACGGGGCAATCACGAGTGCTCCTCGATAAATAGAATCTACGGTTTCTATGACGAGTGCAAGCGGAGGTACTCGGTAGCGCTGTACAAGAAGTTCATAGACTGCTTCAACTGCATGCCAGTTTCCGCCGTGGTAGGCAATCGCGTGTTGTGCATGCACGGCGGGCTCTCTCCCCACCTGGACTCCTTGGACAGCGTGCGTGAGCTTCGGCGTCCTACTCCCATCCCAGATGAAGGGTTGATGTGTGATCTGCTATGGAGCGATCCTGAGCCGGGCACTTCCGGGTGGGGTCCGAACGATCGTGGCGTCAGCTATACATTCGGGACCGACATCGTCGATGAGTACACACAAAAGTTTGACATCGACCTCATCTGCAGAGCGCACCAAGTCGTCGAGGACGGATATGAGTTCTTCGCCAAACGCAAATTGGTGACGATATTCTCGGCACCGAACTACTGTGGAGAATTCGATAATGCAGGGGGGATGATGTCGGTTTCTGCTGGTCTGCTATGCTCATTCCAGATACTACAGCCTCAAGAGAACGAGAAGTTCAAGCGGAAGCCTTCCACGCCGCGTACATCAAAGAAAAATGAAGGGTAGCAGAACGTGAAAGCAGACTGGAGAAATCTCAGAATGCGAAAAGCTGGGTTTCTATTGATGCGATATCCCTCCCTCAGTGCAATCACGCGACGACGTCCACATCGACACATATGTACTGGGACGGCGAAGGGGTCAGGGAAGGCGTGTTGGGCCTCTGCGGCGAGGGAGGCTGAGTGATGTACCCGCGCTCAAATGCATCCACGTTCTCCTGCTGCGCTATATCCCAATCGACAGGGTCAATGTCGAGGTCGACGATGAAGCCGGATGCAGGTTGCCTTCGCATAGTCGGCTGAGGTTCATCGGCGGCCATGCCTTCTGCCTCCAGGAGTAGAGCCTCCATATCTTCTATATCGATCTGCATGGCGTCGATAAGGAATATGCCGTCATCCTGGTCGAACTCGGGCTGACCGAAGGCGACGTTCATCCTCGGGTCTGGGTGTGTGATGATTTGTGATGCTGCTGTGAATCTTAAAACTTCGGCGAACGCGCAGGTTAAGTTTACCCTTTCAGGGTGCAACGGAGTTGTGCGACGGGATATCTGCACGAGATTCGGGGGTTCGCGTAACGGTCTGCTGAACCTGATTCACGCCGACATTAAACATGCAGACTGTCACAGACTCAGTGCGCGATGACCACTATAGAAGAAACGAGGGGCGTAGCACACGTGCTATCGTCCTGCGCACCGGCGCAGAACACGCCAGAATGGCTCCTGTGGAGGCGGTACCGCCTGACTGCATCCGATAGCTCGAAGATTATAGGAGCCGCAGTGAAGTCGAGGGAGAGGCTGATCAAAGAGAAGAGGGGGATCATAGATCCGTGGAAGGGCAACGCCTACACTCAGGCAGGTCATGATTTTGAGGCGTCTGCCATCGCGGCCTACGAGAGTCTCAAGGGGGTTGAAGTCATCACCAACTTGTTTCCTGTAGCGCACCCCACCCACCGGTCTCTTGCGGCGAGCCTTGACGGGATGACGAGCGCAGGCGTCAATGTGGAGATAAAATGCTCGTCGGACCTTAAGAAGCTGAAGAAAGAGAAACGTGTTCATTTCTACCAAGTGCAATACCAGATGGCGTGTGCGGACCTGAAGCGGACTCACATAGTCTACTACTACCTCAAGCTGAACCCTGACGGGGAGGTGTGCGACAACATCAAAGGTGACAGATCCATCCAGGTCTTCGAGATTGAGTTCGACCCCGAGTGGTTCAATGACAGCCTCCCCAAGTTTCTCAAATTCGTCTCGGAGCTGGACGAGGAGCCGTGCCCTTCCATTTGAGGACCGCATGCCATCACGGGCGTGTCGGGTCGGTCGAAATGTCATTGTCGCGAAGCAACGACTCTTCCCTAGCGAGGGCGATGATCTTCTCAAACGACACGTGCAGCTCCATACTGGCTCGTTCCACGTCGTCCGCAGCCATGTCAAATTTTATGTGTTTCAACCTGGAGAGAACTTTTCTGAAATTGCTGTCTGCTCTCTTTGCCGCTTTCTGCATTCGAGCGATGTGCACGACACAGTTGTTGCCCTTATGCTGATCGTCGACATAATGCATGTAAAAGTCTATGAAACGCTGCACCGCCTTGCACGCGATGCCGTGACATGCAATGTTGTAGCTTTTGTAGTCATCGATCACTCTCAAATCCTCCTCCATTTGCGCCTCATGCACAGCCTCTAGATTTTCAAACACTAGCTCCGTTCCTTTGTAATTGTACTTCAGCGGTGGACTGTCATCTCCCCCCATGAAGATGCTGAGTGCAGCTGCTGATGCCCCCATCACAAACCCTGCACACCCTCCGGCAAGAGCGCCGTGAAACCCCTTGATGCCTACGCGGAAGAGTATCGGATGCACCATGAAGTCACTGATTGGTGTGTGGCAACAAAATATGCACACGGTGCAGGACGCGAACCACACAGTCAGCCGCTCTGAAAAGTATTTCTGGCAGTACCGGATTGCAAAGTACAGACTGTTGAAGTAAGAAGTAAACTTCAGAATTATATTTAGTACAGAATACATACCCTTTAGGGTCAGTAACCATGTAAGGGAGCCTTGAACCTCCGTTAGTCACCACTCACCCTACCGGTATATGATGCTACATAATATTTGCGTGATTTACGAAAATCTGCTAAGGGTCGTACCTGTCCGATTTTGGGTCAGCCGCTCTGAAAAGTATTTCTGGCAGTACCGGATTGCAAAGTACAGACTGTTGAAGTAAGAAGTAAACTTCAAATTATATTTAGTACAGAATACATACCCTTTAGGGTCAGTAACCATGTAGGGGAGCCTTGAACCTCCGATAGTCACCACTCACCCTACCGGTACATGATGCTACATAATATTTGCGTGATTTACGAAAATCTGCTAAGGGTCGTACCTGTCCGATTTTGGGTCAGCCGCTCTGAAAAGTATTTCTGGCAGTACCGGATTGCAAAGTACAGACTGTTGAAGTAAGAAGTAAACTTCAAATTATATTTAGTACAGAATACATACCCTTTAGGGTCAGTAACCATGTAGGGGAGCCTTGAACCTCCGATAGTCACCACTCACCCTACCGGTCTATGATGCTACATAATATTTGCGTGATTTACGAAAATCTGCTAAGCGTCGTACCTGTCCGATTTTGGGTCAGCCGCTCTGAAAAGTATTTCTGGCAGTACCGGATTGCAAAGTACAGACTGTTGAAGTAAGAAGTAAACTTCAAATTATATTTAGTACAGAAAACTTTAGGGTCAGTAATCATGTAGGGGAGCCTTGAACATGCGACTCACCCTACCGGTATATGATGCTGCATAATATTTACGTTATTTTACGAAAATCTGCTAAGGGTCGTACCTGTCTGATTTTGGGTCGGCTGCTCTGAAAAGTATTTCTGGCAGTACCGGATTCCAAAGTCACTAACTTCACCTATGAAAACAGTTTCTGGCATTACCGGATTCCAAATCACGGAACGCACAAATTTTCTTATTTCCACCAAAAAAGTATATTCACCATACACAGTGTAGAGAGGTTGGGCAGAACGTGCAAAGTTGCGGAGCTCAGGATAATGCTGTAGATATGACCGCAACACATGCCAGCGCGAGCTTGGCGATGCCTCGTGCCGTTGCACCGTTGGCATCGGGTGCTCCAGTCGGCATAGGGGTGGATGCATCAGCAGTAGGGACGGCCGTGGGGATTATGGTAGACTCAGCACCATGAGGCGCGGTCGGCTGTAGGCTCGGCGCGGCGGGCGTCGTAGTCGGAAAGACGACGGGAGTGTGAATCGGCGCATCGCTCGGTCGCACGATAGTGGGATCAGGGGTGGAAGCGGATGGGGTACCGGTCGGGGGCGGTGCGGTGGGCAGCGGCGTGACATGCTCCGTCGGCTCGGGGCGCAGGCAGTGATCGTTGTCGCCGGTGGCGAGCTTGGCTTGGCACCGCACAAACTTCGCAAATGTGTCGCTGCCGTATACGTCGCACTGCTGCACGGGTATCGGGTACTGGTGGTAAACTTCTTCAATAAACTGGTAGCAGTACTCCGGGACGTTCGTAATCGGGACATATTCTTGAACGCACGCGACACAACTGGATTCCAGCAAGCAGGCCGCGTTGATCTTGGCAAAGTCACACTCCCTGGAAAGCTCGCTGTAGCTGGGGACGATACTGAGGAGTGAGTAGATGATTCCCGGCGCTCGCATGAGCGTGATGCTTTTTGGTAGCTGTAGATTTTATTTGCCCGACTCCCGACGGACAACGACTCATGTTTAATCTTGAGCAACAAAGAGGAAAATGTCGCTGGCGTACTTCAGGGCTCTGTGTCCGGACCCTCTTCTTCAGATGGACCCCGTGATCAGCATGCGAATGCATCAGTACAATGCGAGCATCATGAGGGAGCACATAAGGTGGGTGGAGGGGGAGATGGGAACTCAAACGTTTCGTGACTGCAGAGAGTGCAGCAATAGAATTTTCAGCAAGATCGAAAGCTCAGACTCCCTAGAGAAAGCTCGCCAACTAGTCGACAAGCTACGTGAGCTCGCCGCGCGAGTCAGTAGGGAAGCCCAGGCTACGCAGGTGCCTCTGCACCCTGCTACTGCCACTAAAGCAGAAGGTACACCAGGTGATGGCCGTACGAGCGATTTCTGCGTGCAATGGATCAATGGTCCTGATGATGCGTATGAGGAGAAGCAATGCATCGAAGTGTGCTGGCTGGGATGGAACCCGAGCGTCGGCGATAGCGTGGGAGCCGGATATGTCTTCGTGCGCAAATCGACGTGCTTCGGGCACGGCCTCATGTTCAAGCACGTCGCCATCGGTAAGCCTAGCACCGCCGGCAAGAGCAACCTCAGCAAGTGCGCGGGAGCGCTCAGCAACCTGGGACTCGGCAAGCTGATGAATATAATAAATAACGGAGGATCGCAACTGGCGTTCTTCACGGCGAAGGCGATGCGCTGTTGCAACATGGGGTTAATGTCGTGCATGGCTCTGCTGTTGATGATATCCACCTTTAAGTATCCGCTCGGCACTCAGCATGCAGTGTCGAGGGGGGGTGTCGGTGTGCCGATCGTTCCTCCGCCTCTGTGTGTCGAGGCCGCTCGCTACGTCGACCTGAATGATACATCTGTCCCCGGTGCGAAACGCAGTATGGTGGGACCTGCCCCAACATCTCTGTGGCTTGACAAGTTGGCGAAACGACATCGCTGGTAAAAATATTAAAATATTATCCTCTGTATGTATAGCGAAACATCCATGCTGCTGTATGCCCTGATCGTTTTCGTGCTAGTGTGGATCACTCTCATACAAGGTGTTAAGGTCATGGCACTGAGCAGGACAGTGACAGGTCTGGAGGCCCGACTGAACACGCTAAAGAACTCTGACCCTCTCAGCAAGGCGCTCGGGGCGATGCAGGACGATCCGCCATTTTAAAATGTGCACTCAATATCATCAAAGTTCTATGCGTCGTGCATTGAGCCGGCTCAACGAGCTCTCATACGATGCCTGCGAGCCTTACATACCTTTACCCGATGGAAGTTGGGTCAAGGTGTTGGAGGTTGACGGAGATACTTTCACTGCCGGCTTTCTGTCCCACGAGGGTCGACCGACCAGGATGAAGTGCACGCTGCGCAGCATCAACTCTCAAGATTTCACAGAAGCAAGCGCTGGTGTCATTGAAACAGCAGAGGCAGGGAAGGCGAGGTTGAAGGAGCGCATAGAAGGCCGACTATTATATTTGTGTGACATCAGATGCGACCGATACGGACGCTTTCTGGCAGATGCATGTCTGACCGACCTGAAGGGAGCTCAGAGATTATCGCAGTTTCTACTGATGCTTCCATCGACATGCTCAGTGTACCACTGCCGCCGTTGATGTGCATGCTCTGCGTGCACCGGACTCACAAGGGCGTGCCCATGTTGGTACTCAGCCTCACATATGGTGATGCATGAACACAAGAAATATATGTTGCTCGTGACTGAACTGCTGTAGTACAAATGTCCCCGTTTCCACGCTCGACGCTCAGTACTGCGACACTGATGTACAAATGTCTCCGCGCCCTACCCTCAGTGCGTCTCTGCTGACACTGAGTGGTGCTGCATCTTGAGGGCGGGGGGCATCTGCAAGATCACGCACCGAGGGGACTCCACGAGCGGTTCGCCCCACTGCAAACTGTGGATGTCACTCATCAGCCTGAAGAACATGCCGTAGCTGCACTCGACGTATTCGTCGCTGCCCCACCTCCGCAGCACCGCGAGCAGTGCATCGTTATCGGTGCAGTTCACCAGAACCTGAGTGAAGCCGGCGCGCATGGCTAGATCGGGTATGATGTCCTTCAGGAGCGACGTACAGACCCCCTTCCCCCTGCTGACCTCGGGCACGAAGAGTTCCTTGACCACCAGCGTGGAGACATCGGTCTTCTCGATGCTGGCCTTTAGACGCAGCTGCATGGTGCCTCCAGGCACCGCGAAAGATCCTGTTGTGTAGCGGGGAGACCCGCACCAACCGTGGGCGTTGGTGAGTTGGCGGATGCGAAGCGTGCTGAAATGGATGGACGCCATGTCGTATATCGCCTCCTCCAGGGTGGCCGAGCGGTTGGCGTTGCCGAAGAAGGCCATGACCATGTCTGGGCGACAGACCACCTAGTTGTGAATGCGTTCAGAGCGTATGAATCGGTACACGGAGGTTTTCTTTCCTACGTACTGACAAACTTCAATGATGGCGACGTCAGCGCTTACCGCCGCATCGCACTGTTGCAAGTGCCGCGGCCCTCGCCGGCCAGCGCCGAACCGCCGGCTCCTCCGTAGATTTAGTTATTGCAAGCCCGATTTATCGTGCGCGCAGCCCATGCGGTCCAGGACATAATATACAACTTCAATGTGTTGCGAATACTCCGTGCGGAACGAAGGGGTACATCGTGTGTAACCGTACCGCGCAAACTCGATTTCCCCACTCTAAAACGACTTCCGCAGTGCTCTGATGTGGCAAGGGGGGACGGCGGGGGCTCTGATGTGGCAAGGGGGGACGGCGGGGGAGCAGCTGTTCACGAGTCGCGTGTAGGCGCTGTCGAGCTGCTTCTCAGTGTACGCTCTCAGCTCGTCGATGCTGATGCCGTACTTGGACACAGTGTCCGGTGTCAGTATCTTGGAAATTGCAGACACGTTGATGTTCGCGTGCGCGGCGTCGACGTATCTGTCGGCGGCAGAGTTGGTGGAGTTGTCCGCACGCAGAGAGCTGCGCGCCGCATCCCGCAACATGCTCACAGCCCTGAGGTTAAGATTGTGACAGTGGGAGCGCTCCCCGTGCCTCATGAGAGAGAGCAGAGATAGAGCGCCGTAGGTGAATAGAATGAGAACGGCCAGAGCTTGGTGGGCGCCAGCACTTGTACTGGTCAAAGTTTTTAGCATAAGCATATATCTCGGATCGATACAGAGTCAAAATATTATTTTATGCGTGCATCCCGTAATATTGACGCCAGAAAAAATATGTGCCAACTTGCAGACGCGTGTGCAGATCACAACCTTTTGATTTGAAGCTCTCTCATTATGGAAACCTATGGCGATACTCGTGATTCCCAAAATGAAGAAGTGCACGCGGCAGACCGAGCAGACGTGCTCATGGCGTCGAAGTGTGCAGCCGCCTCCCCGGAATCCACGCCCTGCTATAAACGACCTAGGCGCACCATCCAACGCAGGCCCGCTGCGCAGGACCAGCAGCAGCCTGCATGCCCCACCTCATCTGTGCAGTCATCGGCTGCTCAGCCGCCCATGTCCGCCACCGATAGGACGTGTCCGCAGGTCGATGTCATCTTTCCAAGGGTCCTGGCGCGCGCGCTGGCGATCCACCACAAGAACGAGCCCGACCAGCGTTTCCTAAAGCGCATGAAGGTGGGAGGCAGGGAGACGTGCTCTATCACGTCTTTCCTCGTCGTGAAGACGGACGCTACGCTCGTGGATGAAGACGAGGTGGACGACTTCATAGACAAGGATGATGACCAGTACTGTGAGCTCTGCAACACGGTCAAGGTCCTGGAACCCCGCAGCGCGCAATCCATCTGTTTGACGTGCGGGGAGACGAACGGGTACATGGTGCCCGACACATCTTTCAGGGAGGGCGTCTCCATACACACGCCGTACCTCTACAAGAGGAGCAACCACTTCAGGGATCACCTCAAGAGGGTTCAGGGCCGGGAGTCCACACAGATAGAGCCTGATGTGCTGGAAAAAATCTCCCAGGAGCTGGCCAAGACGTACAACCACGACGAGCTCTGCAAGGTCACCCCGAAAGACATACGCCTCATACTGAAGCAACTGGGCTTGTCGCGCCTTTACAACCACACGACGCGCATCTGGTGTCTGACGACGGACCAGGAGCCCCTCATTCTGACGCAGACCCAGGAGGGAGAACTTCTTCACCTCTTTCAACTCATACAGGCTCCTTGGGAGCGTCTTAGACCTGAAGGGAGGTCGAACATGCTATCGTACAGCTACCTCATTCACAAGATGGCAAACATTTTGGGCTATCCTGATGTGGCGGAGAGGTTTTCCCTACTCAAGAGCAAAGAGAAGATGGTAGTTCAAGACAGTTTGTGGAAAACCATTTGCAACGAACTCGGGTTCCGCTTTGAGCGATCCGCGTGACAATGCAATCAGCTCAGCAACAGGGACAAACTAAAATAAAAAACAGGTTATGTGACAGTACAAGAAATCAAGTCTCATTTACATCACTACACGAGCCAATCATCCATGCTGCCCTGCTTCGTCTGTGAATACTGCTGTGAGAGCGTCAATATGGCTCGTTGTGCTAGACTGTCTGCCTTGAGCCACAGATTGGGCCACGCCTCAGCCTCAACTCCAAGAGCTTTGCCTAACATTTCTGACATGACACGCACACCCTGTCTAGCATCGACCAACACGTTGTCTGCCCCCACAATGGGAGGCATGCGGTCGCGCGTGCGCACTACGGAGAACCCCGCGCTCACCATGCCTGCTGTCTTGAGCTTATCCCTCTCTCCTATCTCGTGATGCCAGCGATGGCCGTCATGGAAGAATGCTCGTGTGCCCATGACGAGGTCTGGACACACTACATGTTCAAGCTCGAAGCTCTGGGCGATGGCCTGCAGAAACATGTCCAAATTGTCGGCGCCGCTCCATATTATGAATGCTGTGGAGTCCAGGAACATCTCCTCAAAGGATCGCCTGCCGATATTGTTTACAGGACAGACCTCTCCACGGCACCGAGGCAGAAGTCGCCCGTGTTCACATCTCAAACCCCCTCCGTGGCTGATGCAGAACTCGGTTGCACCTTGAGCGCTTTTGTCGCAGCCATCCCTGGTGCATCGGTTGCCGCCTCCATGGCCTTTGCAATATTTGGTTGAATCTGCTGCGCTCTTATCGCAGCCTTCGATTGCACATCTCTCTCCGCCTCCATGTCCCTTACAAAATTCTGTACTACCTTGTGCGCTCTTGTCGCACCCTGGTACTGAGCACCTGGTGCCTCCTCCATGGCCCTTGCAGAACTTTGTGTTTCCTTGAGCACTCTTGTTACAATCTTCTTTTGCACAGTGGTTACCGCCTCCGTGACCTATGCAATAATCACTCACCCCCTTAGCGCCTTTGTCGCAGCCTTTTATAGAGCAGCGTTTTCCCCCTCCATGGCCAATGCAGTAAGCTGTTCCGCCAACTGCGCCCTTGGTACAATCGTCTTCTATGCATCGTTTTCCGCCGCCATGGAAGAAGCATATATCTGAGCCTGTCGCAGCACAATTATCGCAGTCCTCCCGTGAGCATTTTCATCCTCCTCCATGTCCCCTGCAATAGTCTGTTGCGCCTTCGGCAAGCCTGGTGCAACCTTCTATTTGACAACGTCTCCCCCCTCCATGCTTGCCGCAGTGACCTGATGACCCCTGGGCACCCTTGTCGCAGCCCTCTGTCATACATCGTCGGCCGCCTCCATCTTTCCTGCAATGATCTGACGAACCTTCGGCGCCTTTCGTACAACCCTTGGTTATGCACCGCCTTCCCCCGCCGTGCCCCCTGCAGTATTTTTCTCTGCCTGACGTGCTGTTTTTACAGTCTGGAGCACTACAACGTCTGCCTCCGCCGTGGCCCTTGCAGAGGCCTGTCCCTCCCTGGGCATACTTGTTACATTCCACAATTTTTCAGATCTTCCTCTTATTCATCTTCAATGCCTTTCCAATCTTCACGAGTGGTGAACGGGTCATCTTCAGGTGTTGTATTGTCCGCGGTTATGAGTGTGTGTGTGCAGTTGTGAAGGATAACCAGTCGTGATTCGCAGATTCGCCAGTATATGCAAATGCAGAAGCTGTTGTGATTCGCAAGATTCGCCAGAGTATGGGGTTTGGGATTCGGAGATTCGCCAGTGTATGTGATTCAGAGAAGCGGTTTGTGATTCGCAAGATTCGCCAGTTTATGCGATTCAGATAAATTGGCAAGATAGTACTGCTTACACGGCGTCACCGTGCAGCAATGGAGTCTGTGTAATGAATGCATAATATTTTAATCAGCGCTCAAAAACCGGGCAGGCGCAGGCGGTGAGCTGGGCGCTTGGGCGGGGGTTTCTTGTACTGCTTGACGGTGTACTGCACCTCAGCGTAGTTGTCAATGTCCTCCACATCAGAGACTGTCAGCGTGTAGTGGCCGTATGGCAGTTCTGACCGAAATGTGGTGGGGCTCGGATCGCTTCGGTCGTCCCACAGAAATTGAAACGCGCCGCTGTCCCCGCTCACAGTGCTCGGAAATATGATTCCATTGTCTGCTCCGAGGCCTATGCTGGGCTGCACTTCACCGGGGGTGACTACGATCGGATAGTGTTTGGAAACTGTGTATTCGTGCTCGCACGGCTCAGCTCCGTCCGTGTCGCTGATGAAAACCGTGTACACTCCCTCATCCAGAGCAGTTCTCGATGCTGACGTTATCGCGACATTGTCATCCCATGCGTACGTGAAAAAACCGTTGCCTCCCTCTATCATCGCCACTCCTATACTGCCTTTCGCCTCACCCAAGCTAGGGCTCACGACGCCGCCTCGCTTGATAGTGACACGAGCATTCTCGCCAACATGGAAGACGTGGTTCTGCGGCGTCGACCCACAGCCGTCTGTGACTGTCAAGGTGTAGTCTCCGGCCACTAGTGCATCACATTCAGAAGTAACGGCAGAGCTGTCATCACCCCAAGCTGCAGAGTAGTCTGAGCTGCCGCCGGAGAAGACTGACGGACCGATTTTTCCTGTGGCATCACCCTTTACGGAAACATGGCTGATCGCGCCGGCGATGCTGATGGCCAGGGGTTCATATTCGCCCACTGCGTACGTATGCAGGACTGTGGCACTGCCGACCGTGTCATTGATGATGAGCACATACTCCCCCGGACGTAGGTCAGCGCGTGTGGGTTCGTAGTGCGCCAGCCAGTCACGCCACTTATACGTGTACGCCCCATCGCCGCCGATCACCACAGGCGGACCGATGCTTCCTGACGCTATCCTGAATGCAGCATCGGTCACCGTGCCGGGAGTCTCCACACTGATGGGGTCGTTCTGAGTCACATTGTACGTGTGCTCTGCTTCCTCCAAAGTAACCATGTCCGTCACGGTCAGCCCATAGAGACCCTCGCGTAGGCCGTATCTATCTGCTTCTTGCGAGCCGTCGTCCCACGCATACGTAAAGGGTCCTGTGGAGCCCGTTACAGTGCACGCGGTGATGGAACCAGTGTATTGGCCGTACACTAGCACATCGGTAATTGTACCAGGGAGTATCTGCATCATGCCGTCTTCTATTACCTATAGCACAAAAAAAAGGTGCCGATGTCTGTGCGTTGTGCGACGCGTCTCATCGTATGAAAATATATTGTACATGATGAGTACAGTCGCGTGGCGGAACGCGAGGCGCTCGTCATGACAGAGGAACTCAATGAGACGGTGTCCGTATCTGATGAGTTGCTGCGCGCAGTCGCCAACCCGTACAGGTGCAAGGACAAGTTCATCACTCCGTTGGATGTGGCGGGTGATGTCACAAACTTCATCGAGACGCCCGACCTAGCTGCAACGGAGCGAGACGCTCGAAACTTGGAAGATGTGATGATGAGCATCCTTGGAGAACCGGCGCCACACGAGGCGCTCGGTGCGAGCCACCGCAGCACGAGAGATGAAGCAGATGAGCGCCTGCCCCGCACGTCAATACGCTCGCAGAGAGCGCAGGCTGAACACGAGGGTGAGAGTGAACGCGAGCGTGCGCTCGAGCGTGAGATGGAGCGAGAGATGGAACGGGATCGTGTGCGGGATCGTGAGCGTGAACGTGAGCGCGAGCGCGAGCGTGAGCGCGAGCCTGAGCGGGAGAGAGAGGTGCTGCATGAGCTGGAGAGAGAGCAGGAACGCGAACGCGAGCACCGTCAGAGAGAAACTGAGGACAGGCGTGAACGTGAGCGCGATATGGACAGAGAGTCGCGACGTGAGCGCCACAGAGACAAGGATGCGCGTCGCGAGCGGCGCGACCCCGGTGACAGGGGGGACAGGGGGGGTGACAGGCACGGGCGGCAGCGCCACTCTTACGCCGGTCGCAGCCCTCTCTCCTCAGTGGAGATGCGTGCCGGCGATCGCATGCCGCCCGTCAAGCAGAATCGTGGCTTGTTCGGCGAAGACATGGCGGCATTCAGAACCGACTTCGATCACTTCAACGTCGACAATCAGCGCGAGACTGAGGCGTTGGAGAAGGCCGAGCTTCTCGCCAAGATGAACCAGCTCGAGAGGGAAGGATTTCCACCGATAAAACGGATGAACGTCAACACCGCCTTGGATGACGTACGCTACGAGCTCTACAGGCAGACGCGGGAGGCCAACAGGGCCAGGAACCTGAAGAGCATGAGGAACTACCTCGTCACAGCCTCTTCTCTGATTGAAATGGCCAATGCGAGCTTCAACCTGTTCGAGTTGAATCTGTCCGGATTCAGCTCCTCAGTCATGGCGAACATGGACGAGTACGACCCTACTCTGCTGGCGCTGCACCACAAGTACTCTGGCAGAGGCAGCGGCATGGCTCCGGAATGGAAGCTGGCCATGTCACTGACATTCGCCGCCATCGTGCACCACACGTCCGGCATGGCGACTCAGCCCGCACGCGCCCGCGGCGGTCGAAGCAGCGACGGCGTGAGGCGCATGGCGGGGGGGAACGGGGGAGGTGTGGGTGGGATGTTCGCGAGCATGAACCCTTTCAGCATGCTGTTCAACATGATGCGCGGAGGGGGAGGGGAGAGTGCTGCGCCCGCAGCGAGTGCTGCTCCCAAGCGCCCCATGCATGGGCCCCCGTCCGATTCATCCCAGTCCGATTAAATTGACGTAAGACTCTAGTCGGGCAGCAGGAGCTTTGTGGAAAAGATGTTGCTCGGTCGTTTCGGATCGAATCGCAGCTGCTTCAGCATATCGGCGAACACCGGGTTCTCAGGGCTGAACACCACCCTGATGACGTCATCTTCCAGCGTCTCGCAGATGATCTCAATGTGGTTATCTTTGTTCACATACAGGACGATCCAGTTGTTGTCCATGTGAACGAAACGGAGCGTCTCTATCTTGGGCTTGCCTGTGCGGTTGATGATCAAGAGCACATTGCACTCATAGACACCGAGCAGAACGTAGAGCTCGTTCCTCGTGGTGTCCAGGCTTCTGACGCTCACTGGTTGCTCACCGGACCTCGGAGATTTGGGGGTCCTGTCAGTCCTCAGCACCATGTTCGTCTTGTGCATGTTATGGAACGCGCGGAGGTGAGTGACGAAGCTCTTCGGCGTGCCCTTCTCTCCGGTCATGATGAACCTGAACAGCCTGGCGACGTGCAAGCTGTCGTCCGCGAGGGTGGGGGGGAGGACGAGGCGGGTCGTCTTCTGCGCGGCCCCCGCTCCGAAAATAGTGATCATGGAGCTGTCCAAGGGAAGGATCTGGGCCCTCCTCTTTCCGGTGTGGTAGAGGACATCGTTGATGTTCTCCAGCGATTCGCTCAGCTTGCGCACGCCGGATGCAGTCTTGATAAGCATCCTCTGGTTTTGCGCACGGCGAACATCGATCAGCGAGTCCCCCCTCCTCCGGTGCTGTCCATGCAGACCCGCGAATGTGTTCCAGATGGCCCCGGGATCGCTCAAGCGCACAGAGGGGACACAGCTGGTGATGCTCGAAGTGAGAACAGAGGCGTCCTGGTTTGCTGCGACGTAGCCGCGCGCAGCCCTCTCCACATTGTGACGCGCATCGGCCACACTTCTGCCATCATCAGAATCGTAGAACGAGCCCCCATCGGCGTCATGTCTGCTCTTCTGTCTGGGCGAGTGTGCCTTTGAGCTGCTGCCATCATCAGAATCGTAGAACGAGTCCCCGTCGAAGTCTTCCCTGCTCTTCAGCCTCTCCAAGTGCCTCAGCCCGCTGCTCACGACGTCCGTGTTGCCTACCATCGCCCCCGCTGCCATCGCTCCCCGGGTAAGTGCCGCATCGTAGGCATCACGTACCGTGCTAGATGCAGACGTCAGTTTAGTGTTGGCTCCAGTGAGCAGCTTAGCGGTGCTCTCAAGGCCCAGGATGTGAGTGTTGCTTCTCCGCGCTCCTCTGACTTTGTGATGGCGACCCTTATGAGGGCTCTTGCTGGGGGTCCTGCGGGAGCTCTTGTGGGGGCTCTGGCGCAGCGTGTACCTCTTGGACCGCGTCCTCATAGGGGACATACGCGCAGCGCGGCGTCGCGGAGTACGTGAGTTCGGCGATTTAGCCATGGATGCCTTCTCTCGAATATATCAGACATTTTAATTTTTGTATAACACTTTTTAAACGTGGAATGCAGCATCGGCCGAACGCGACTACGCTGATGCGCAATGTGATATTCGCGCCGTCGTTTTTATGTTTGCCGCTGTGCATCTCAATGTCTGATGCCTGACCTGTATGCCGTGCTGGGCGTCGTGAAGGGTGCCGATGCCGCTTCTATCAAGAAGGCATACCGCAAGCTGGCGCTGCTTCACCACCCCGACAAGAACGGATGCCCAGACAAGTTCAAGGGCGTCGCTCACGCATATGGAATTCTTTCCGACCCGGAGAGACGTGAAATGTACGACAGGTTCGGCGAAGAGAGCCTGAATTCCAACTTCAATCCCCAGCCTCCACCCGCTGACATATTCCAGCAGTTCTTCGGCGGCGGTTTCTCTGCGGCTAATATGAACGGATTCCCAAGCTTTTTCACTCCTGGGGCGGCATCTGGAGCCACCACCACTTCAGACATTATCCACCCGCTTCGCGTTACCCTAGACGACATATACAGGGGCAAGACGTTCCGAATGTGCGTCAACAGGAGCATAGTGTGTCGATCGTGCGATGGCACCGGAGCTCCTGCCGGACATTCACGCAAGTGTGTGGGCTGCGCGGGCGTGGGTATGCAACACAGCATGCGTCCGATAGCCCCCGGGCTCATGCAGCGCATGCAGAGCATGTGTCCGGTGTGCAAGGGCAGGGGGGTGTGTGTCGACGGAGACAAAACGTGTGACCAGTGCGCCGGTGCACGGGTGATCACCGACAAGCAGACTGTCGACGTGCACATGCCGCCTGGCACAGCGGACCAGCACCGGTTCGTGTTCCGCAACCTGGCCGACGAGTGCCCTGGCAAGGCTACAGGCAATGTGATCTTCGTGGTGCAGACTAAAGAGCACGCGGTGTACAAGCGGCACAGTCAGAACCTGATCATGCGCAAATCGCTGACCGTGACGGAGAGCCTGTGCGGTTTCGAGTTTGCCATACCTCACATCAACGGTGCCGTTGTGTGGGTGAGAAGCGCGCCGCGTCAGGTGACGAAGCCCAACACGATCAAAGTCGTGAGGGATGCAGGCCTTCCGCCATGCCCTGCTGCACAAGATGACAGCATGGGGCATATGATCATTACATTCACAGTTGCATTTCCAGACGAGCTGGACAACACAGAAGAGCTACTCAAGTGGCTGCCTCCTCGCCCGTCGCAAGCGAGAGGATGCGCATTGGAAGTGGAGCTCGTAGATGCGCACGGCGTGACGGAGGAGGACATCAGAGATGAAAAGAAAGATCATGCGACGACTTGTCAACAGTCATAGGGGTGACATTCAATCCAGAGTGTGAACCCACGAAGTGCCCCGAAGTATATGCGCATCGATCAACGCACTCGCACTCACCACCATCTCTTTGTCGCGACGGACGGCACATGTAACATCTAACTTCTAGCATGCACAGAGAGAGGAACAGCCCCCCGTCTGTCTATGCTGGCTGGCTGCCGCGTACACACCTGAACAAATAACTTGCGACGTTCGACAACGTTACCAACGTGCCATCGCTTTCCCATTCTGTATCGGCAGTGTATGTAATCATCAGATCTATCCTGTAGATCATATCGCCGTGTTGGCGGAGGAGGTGAAGATGTCGCCAATCTCGGCTAGTATTCTCTCATCTGACAGGTTGAAGAAGTCGGGGATGAGCTCGGTCATTTCCCCCACAGAAGCAGCCGAGCCGGTGTCCTCACCATCAGCCTCACCGGTGTCCGCACCAACAGCCTCACCGGCGTCCGCACCGATGTCCGCACCGGCGGCCGCACCGGCAGCCGCACCGGCGTCCGCACCGGCAGCCGCACCGACAGCCGCACCGACGTCCGCACAGGCAGCCGCAAGAGCGTCCAGGCCGGCAGCCTCATTGAGAACGCCCAAAGTGGAGAGGTCGAGTCCCATGCAGGAACAGTTGCTCATTATTGAGTGGACGAGAGATGCGCGCTCCCAGTCCTGATACATGACGTTGCACGAGTACCTCGGAGGTGCCCCGTGAGAGAGGTCCACGAACATGGTCTGGTACTGATGCACGAGCTGCAGGTACGGGGTGTTCGTCTCCATGAACATATGCGAGTCCAGCGTCGCAGGGCAGTCAATGTAGGAAATCTGACTGAGTTGCTGGTCCACCTGTCCCATGGCGGGCGTCTGGATCCGTGCCGGAACGTCCTCCTCAGTCCCCGCCCCGATTCCTGTTCTCGCCCCCTCCAGGTAGAGAGTCATGGCCTTGGGCGGCTTGACGGCATTTGCCACCGGCGACTTCTTGTGGCGCTTCGTGGCGGCAGAGCGAGAGCGAGGAGGCTTCTCCATAGAGGGCAGCCCGGCTAGGCGGCGTCTCTCGTTCTCTCGCGTGGCGAAGTTTTGCACCCCCCGCGGTCTGCCAGGCCCGCGCTTGCCCAAGGCACCCGCGGCTACGGATAAAGCATGGTGATTGGGAATAAGAGGTACGCAGTCGAAGGGCGCCGCCTGGTGGTAAGCGTACATCTCGTCTGCTTGCTGGACGCGTCGGCTGTGGAGTGAGGTGGTGGACTGACTGAGCACGGGAAAACGAAGTCGGACGCTTCAGCGATTCATGTGCATATATCCATGTGGTAAACCTCCGTCGGAGTATTGCATGTATCGGATTTATCGATATATATCCGTGATCCGACATGAATATATCTCTGATGGCGCAGCCCGCACTTCGCACTTCGCACACCGCACACTGCGAACGAGGACGACGAGAGGGGAGGACTCATGACGCCGAGTGCAGCTGCTGGCACCCCCGTACTCCGGTCGCCGCTGGCCATCGCCACGCCAGGGTCGGAATCAACAGAACGCCCCGCTGGCATGTCGACCAGGTCACCTACAGGGCCTACGACCGGAGCCTCCGCGATGAACTGTCTCGGCGAGCACCAGACCGCCCAGCTCTGTACCGAAGAAATCTCCTATGATAAGTTCCTCAATTCATCGTCGACGCCGCAGACGGAGCAAGAAATGGCGCTGAGGCTCAGATTCCACAGAGCGTTTGTCACCTTCCGACTCACCGACGCGAGTCGCTACTTCCCGTACTGCTGCGGCGCGTCTGCCGATCCCGAGTCCCTGACAGGCATACTGTTCAGGTGCGGCGCCCTCAGCGAATACAAGACGCTGATCCTCTTCGACGTAGAGACTACCAAGAAGTTACTGGCTACCATCACGCCAGGAAGGGAGTTTTCCCGCATTCAGGGGGATTCCCCCAGCCCCATGCAAATAGATGCCAAGAAGGAGGACACCAGGAGCAAATCGTGGGACTGGAGCGAGAAGGGTCCTGTGGCGTACATGAGAACCATCACCCCGTCACGCCAGAACCCTGAACTCTACCACTACGTGCACATGGTAGTGGAGAGGACGGGTACGGAAGGAGGATTCGACAAGTTAGTGAGGGTCACATTCACTGTGGAAGTTGCGAGACGGACTCGAAATGGCGACGCCATGTCGGATCAAGTCCTATGGAGCGTAGAAGCTCGAGGCAACGCGAACGAGGTGCCCCTCATGGTTGTCAGCGAGCGGGGACATTTCGTCATACCCTGATCGCTTGTCAGCATGTACAGTTTCTGGTCTCAATAAAATAAATTGTACTCTTTAATCGACGCCTGTGCGTGATCTATATCTGCTCGTCCTACCATGAATGACTCTGCCAGGTACAACTTTTACGGCAGTACCACACAAGGGGGAGGTGGCGGTGGATTCGGCGCAGACGCAGGTGGGTTCTCTGCATATAGTGGTAACTATGCTGGCCTCCAAGACGGCGGCGGGACGGGTAGCAATGTCAACACCGCGGCGACGAGCACACAGGCTACAGCCATCAGGGGCTCAGTGTTTGATGAGGGCGACAAGAGCAGATTCACCATTGCGATCAACTCTGCGGATCGTGACAAACTATTGTACCCGTCGCCGAACAACTGCGTGCTAGAAGTGCCTGATTCGCTAGTCGACGTCAAAGGCATCAGACTGCTGAATGTAGAGATACCCCACACGGACTACATAGTCGCAGGAGGCAGGCTCTACGTGAGCGAGTACCAGTCGGCCTCGTGGCAGCCGTTCTTCGTAGCCGTGTCTTCAGGCAACTACAGCATCGATGAGTTCGTAGACGCCTTGAACTACTCTTTCAATTCGCCAGTAGCGGTCGGCAGCCAGAACTCAACCCTGCTCAACAAGTACTCAGTGCAGAGGTCGTCCGCATTCGGCATTGTGGGAGTGCGCAGCACGCAGAAAGTTCCGTACTCGCTGCACTTCCGGTCGACCAACGTCATCGTCATAGGCGCCCAGACGGTGGCCAACCCCGACGGCTCGGTGAGCAAGTCGAAGATACAGGTCACAGTCGCCGACGCGCAGTCGTACCCGCTCAGCCCTGGCGCAGCGTGCAATATGGTGCTGGGCGGAAGGTTCGGCTCGCAGGTAGTGGTGGTGGAGACGGTGCTCGGCTCCAGGCTCACGGTGAGGTCCATCATGGCGATGACCACTGTAACCACAGCGACAGTCACGGGCATGAGCCGCGCGGCAAAGATCAGCACGCGTTCAGATATGTCTTCAATAGTGGGAACACTAGGCTTAGGAGCTTCCATCCCAGTGTCCACGTCGGCAAACTTGGAGCCGCTCAGTAAGCCGCAAACCGGCTTTGACAACCTGGGCACGTTGATGGGGTTCTCCACGTCAGAGGATGCATGGGCCCCTACGATAGGCACCAGCACCGTTCTGGGACTGCAGAGTCCCTTCGCACAAGCCGACGGGGCCATGGTGGTAGGCACGGAACACCCGCACTTCGCGAATATCGGTGACATTGTGGCCATCTCAGGGTCCAACACATTCCTTGATCAAGCGTACCACGAGGTGGTTGCAGTGCAGGACGAGACGCATCTCACGCTCAAGGGAAGGATGGAAGCGTTCATGGAATACTTGAATTTTACGGATCCCGTCAGCGGTGTAGATGCGCAAGTGTACGTGCTCTCCGTTCACAGCACGAGTCCCGCGTTCCGCTTCATGGAATGGATAGCTAATTTGAAACCGTACTGGTCTCGGCCGGAGACAATGCGTTCACTGTAGGTTATGAGGTTTCCAGCGGGTTCACCATAGACACGGCGACTTATCTGGACAGAAAAGTTGTCTTCAATGCGACAGACTATGACTCCTTGCTCCATCCGATGTATGAGTGGCAGCTGGCGGAGGGAGTGATAGTAGGTTTTGACTCGGTAGACGGCGCCAACTACGACGACAGAATGCTGGTGAAGATCAGCTACCCTGCGTGGCTGCTGCCCGGCAAAGACTGCACGCTGACGCTGGTGAACAACGGCACCGGGGTGTACTCGCCGACCGACGTGTACTCGCCGGTCCTGACGATGGCGCCCAACAGGTTTGACATGTCCATAGGGCACAGATACATGTACCTTCAACTGATACTCAACGATCAGCCGGTGGGGAACATACACGTGGCCAACCTGCCGGGCACGACGCTGTTCGCGCGCCTGCCGCTTGTGGGAGGGTCCGACGCGATATCATTCCTCAACAAGGATTTCCTGAGTGCGGTCTCGAAGCTGGATGTGAACATACTGAAGATTAGGAGCATGCGCTTCAAGCTCTTCGCAGCGGACGGACACTTTTACGACAGTCGCCATGTAGACTGGTCCGGAGCACTGCAGTTTGACGTCGCGACGACATCATCATGAGTAAAAAATGTTTATTAGAAACCCAGTTGTATCTTATGCGTGTCTTCTGTAGGAGGCTCAAAAGCTTTTACCTTTTCCCATATTTTGGCCATGAGGTCGCATAATATCTCCATCCTGCACACGAAAGTGGGCTCAACGCCCTTGTAATACATCTCCTTGTTGGTGCCTCTTACCCTTTTGACGCAATCCCTGACATTGACACGCACCAGATAGTGGTGGAGAGATTCTGACGCCCTCTGGATATCGGCCACGCGTGTGTCGCAATTCTCATGATCTTCGCCTGACTCATCGACCTCCATATGCATGCTGGCTCGCATGCCGTCCTCCCTCTGATAAATCCACAAGCCGTCCGGCTTCCTCAGAGTGCAGTCCGCCACTCCTCGCACAGGGCAGTCCCAAATGTAAACATGGGCCTCCTTCTGTAGCTGGGCGAGGCACCTCTCGACCTCCGCCATCACGAGGTGCTCTGCACGCACTTTGAGTCTCGCTTTGCTAGGATATTTCACGTCAGGCACAAGCCTTCGAGCAAAGAGTAACGGCGCTCTGCGGGTTCGTAAATCGCGCACGCTTAGCCTTGACAAGTGCAACTCGGGCGGACGTCAGTCGGTAAATTGAGTGAGCCAGTGCGCCACCCGCTCCTCTCTACTCTCTAGCCTAAGTTCTTGCCATGGTGTAAGATGTGTCGGGCACTTATAGCATGTGCAGTCATTGTGCTGATCACCAGAAGCATCTGAAGTACTGAGGGGCATTGATGGTGAAAGCGGTAAGATGCAAAGCAAGTCGTGCATTCCATGTATATTTAGATGTCATCGGATAGGCCTGACAGCCTTTCCGCAAGCCATTGCGTCAGCTCTTCTGCTGCGTCCTTCAGAGGCTCTGCTGTCAAACTCATGATGCTCTTATAGTGCGAATACGCATCCACAACAGTGCTCGCTTCCTCGCCACCGACACGGCTCCAATCTCTGATTTTCTCGTCCACGTCCTCAACACGCCAGAGCGTCGCACTGCCGTGTTGCTCGAGCTCTTCCATCAGAAAGTGCAGATGAGCGTCCATCGTGAAGAGCTCCTCAACGCCTTCGATGCAGCTGGAGTCATCACAGAGAGACATGCTTTTGTACATGTACACAGAGAGATAATAAAGCATGTTATGCGTCTACAACTTTGATGCTGTGCTTCACGGTAGCCTCTCCCTTTGCATCCTCAACTGCCTGCTTGAATTGCTCAAGTGCTTCCACCCCGAACTTGACCTGAACGATGCTGCAGACCTGCTTGATGCCCACGTTCTTCTTTGCACGTTTGGTCTCCAGCTTGATGATATGATTTCCACACCTGTACTCCTCCAAACCGGCAGACGTCATCTCCTCTATGAGCCTCTGTTTGAGAGGATCCACTTCATCGCGCAGGCTCTTGAGGTTCGTGTTCAGCCCCACCATTGTATTTGCACATTCTTCCATGTTGCAGAGTGTGTGTGTGAGTGCTATAGTGTGATGCACATAATATTTGGCGCTTTTGAACCGCAGATGTGAATCAGATTCGCCGATTCGCGATATACGTGAATCCAAATTCGCTAAGAGCTTCATGCATCCCCTGAGTTTGGGTCAGCCGTTGTGTAAAGAAATTGGCAGTACCGGATTTGAGGGGAGGCTTTAAGGGCAGCCTGGAACCTTCGATAGTCACCGCTCACTCTACCGGTTTATGATGCTACGTAAAGTTTGCGTAACTTACGAAAATCTACTAAGGGTCGTACCTGGAAGACTTTGGGTCAGCCGCTATGAAAAGTACTTCTGGCAGTACAGTAATTTGAAGTTTGCTACGACGACGATGCACATACATCGATGCCATAAGCACTTTAGCCAGGCGCACCAGGACCAGGTGTGTCAGCCGCATGTGAGGCATACGCCGTCGCCTTGCTTGCCACGTCTTCCGCTGTCTTGGTGATCTTCATACCGACGCCCGCGGCGTACACGTAACTGTTCCGGAGCACCTGCAGGACCTTGTATGCTATCATGATGGAAGCCGCCAGTTCCAACAGAGACTTGAAGAAGGACTTCACATCAAAGTTTTTCAGCTTCCACGGGAAGTCGCACAATGCATACAGCAGATTCATGGCGTCCTTGACGGCCTTCTGATAAGGCACACCGCAAGACATTGCAATGGCTGTGATGTCGAATCCGTTGTCTGTAAGAAACAACGGCGGAACTGAATGCATTTGCTGCGTGAGCTGCTACGATTACAACACAATAAACATGTCCATCCGTATCATCAGGTTGAGAATGGACAATAAGCTTCAAGACAAGGTTGGCGCTTGGCCTTATCCTTTACAAACCGGAGACCTATATTGTAGGTACCACGTGCAGCTTTCATCCATTTGCGCATGACCGCTGCCTGCTCCAGAGTCGGATGTATACTAATCATTTGACAAACCTTTGCTGTCTCCTCCTTTCTTATTGCCTTTTCCTGTGGAGTATCAACGCATTCCATTAAGTCTGGACGAGTATGATCGCCATAAGACGGTGCAGAGCTCTTTAGGGTGAGTAACCATGTGGGGGGGCCTTGAACCTCCGACAGTCACCACTCACCCTACCGGTATATGATGCTACATAATATTTGCGTGATTTACAAACATCTGCTAAGGGTCGTACCTGTCCGAATTTGGGTCAGCCGCTCTGAAAAGTATTTCTGGCAGTACCGGATTGCAAAGTACAGACCGTTGAAGTAAGAAGTAAACTTCAAATTATACTATTTTTAAGATACATACCCTTTAGGGTCAGTAACCATGTAGGGGAGCCTTGAACCTCCGATAGTCACCACTCACCCTACCGGTGTATGATGCTACATAATATTTGCGTGATTTACGAAAATCTGCTAAGGGTCGTACCTGTCCGATTTTGGGTCAGCCGCTCTGAAAAGTATTTCTGGCAGTACCGGATTGCAAAGTACATACTGTTGAAGTAAGAAGTAAACTTCAAATTATACTAATTTTAAGATACATACCCTTTAGGGTCAGTAACCATGTAGGGGAGCTTTGAACCTCCGATAGTCACCACTCGCCCTACCGGTACATGATGCTACATAATATTTGCGTGATTTACGAAAATCTGCTAAGGGTCGTACCTGTCCGATTTTGGGTCAGCCGCTCTGAAAAGTATTTCTGGCAGTACCGGATTGCAAAGTACAGACTGTTGAAGTAAGAAGTAAACTTCAAATTATACTAATTTTAAGATACATACCCTTTAGGGTCAGTAACCATGTAGGGGAGCCTTGAACCTCCGATAGTCACCACTCACCCTACCGGTACATGATGCTACATAATATTTGCGTGATTTACGAAAATCTGCTAAGGGTCGTACCTGTCCGATTTTGGGTCAGCCGCTCTGAAAAGTATTTCTGGCAGTACCGGATTGCAAAGTGTAGACTGTTGAAGTAAGAAGTAAACTTCAAATTATACTACTTTCAAGATACATACCATTTAGGGTCAGTAACCATGTAGGGGAGCTTTGAACCTCCGATAGTCACCACTCGCCCTACCGGTACATGATGCTACATAATATTTGCGTGATTTACGAAAATCTGCTGAGGGTCGTACCTGTCCGATTTTGGGTCAGCCGCTCTGAAAAGTATTTCTGGCAGTACCGGATTGCAAAGTACAGACTGTTGAAGTAAGAAGTAAACTTCAAATTATATTTTGTACAGAATACATACCCTTTAGGGTCAGTAACCATGTAGGGGAGCCTTGAACCTCCGATAGTCACCACTCACCCTACCGGTACATGATGCTACATAATATTTGCGTGATTTACGAAAATCTGCTAAGGGTCGTACCTGTCCGATTTTGGGTCAGCCGCTCTGAAAAGTATTTCTGGCAGTACCGGATTGCAAAGTGTAGACTGTTGAAGTAAGAAGTAAACTTCAAATTATACTATTTTTAAGATACATACCCTTTAGGGTCAGTAACCATGTAGGGGAGCCTTGAACCTCCGATAGTCACCACTCACCCTACCGGTACATGATGCTACATAATATTTGCGTGATTTACGAAAATCTGCTAAGGGTCGTACCTGTCCGATTTTGGGTCAGCCGCTCTGAAAAGTATTTCTGGCAGTACCGGATTGCAAAGTGTAGACTGTTGAAGTAAGAAGTAAACTTCAAATTATACTACTTTCAAGATACATACCATTTAGGGTCAGTAACCATGTAGGGGAGCTTTGAACCTCCGATAGTCACCACTCGCCCTACCGGTACATGATGCTACATAATATTTGCGTGATTTACGAAAATCTGCTGAGGGTCGTACCTGTCCGATTTTGGGTCAGCCGCTCTGAAAAGTATTTCTGGCAGTACCGGATTGCAAAGTACAGACTGTTGAAGTAAGAAGTAAACTTCAAATTATATTTTGTACAGAATACATACCCTTTAGGGTCAGTAACCATGTAGGGGAGCCTTGAACCTCCGATAGTCACCACTCACCCTACCGGTACATGATGCTACATAATATTTGCGTGATTTACGAAAATCTGCTCAGGGTCGTTTCTGTCCGATTTTGGGTCAGCCGCTCTGAAAAGTATTTCTGGCAGTACCGGATTGCAAAGCACAGACTGTTGAAGTAAGAAGTAAACCTCAAATTATATTTAGTACAGAATACATACCCTTTAGGGTCAGTAACCATGTAGGGGAGCTTTGAACCTCCGATAGTCACCACTCACCCTACCGGTACATGATGCTACATAATATTTGCGTGATTTACGAAAATCTGCTAAGGGTCGTACCTGTCCGATTTTGGGTCAGCCGCTCTGAAAAGTATTTCTGGCAGTACCGGATTGCAAAGCACAGACTGTTGAAGTAAGAAGTAAACCTCAAATTATATTTAGTACAGAATACATACCCTTCAGGGTCAGTAACCATGTAGGGGAGCTTTGAACCTCCGATAGTCACCACTCGCCCTACCGGTACATGATGCTACATAATGTTTGCGTGATTTACGAAAATCTGCTAAGGGTCGTACCTGTCCAATTTTGGGTCAGCCGCTCTGAAAAGTATTTCTGGCAGTACCGGATTGCAACGTACAGACTGTTGAAGTAAGAAGTAAACTTCAAATTATACTAATTTTAAGATACATACCCTTTAGGGTCAGTAACCATGTAGGGGAGCTTTGAACCTCCGATAGTCACCACTCGCCCTACCGGTACATGATGCTACATAATATTTGCGTGATTTACGAAAATCTGCTAAGGGTCGTACCTGTCCGATTTTGGGTCAGCCGCTCTGAAAAGTATTTCTGGCAGTACCGGATTGCAAAGTACAGACTGTTGAAGTAAGAAGTAAACTTCAAATTATTCTAATTTTAAGATACATACCCTTTAGGGTCAGTAACCATGTAGGGGAGCCTTGAACCTCCGATAGTCACCGCTTACCCTACCGGTATATGGTGCTACATAATATTTGTGTGACTTACGAAAATCTGCTAAGGGTCGTACCTTCCGGATTTTGGGTCAGCCGCTCTGAAAAGTATTTCTGGCAGTACTGGATTGCAAAGTACAGACTGTTGAAGTAAAAAGTAAACGTCAGATAAATATAGTAACAGAATTCATACCCTTGACGGTGAGTAACCATGTAGGGGAGTCTTGAACCTCCCATAGTCACCACTCACCCCTTCCGGATTTTGGGTCAGCCGCTCTGAAAAGTATTTCTGGCAGTACTGGATTGCAAAGTACAGACTGTTGAAGTAAAAAGTAAACGTCAGATAAATATAGTAACAGAATTCATACCCTTGACGGTGAGTAACCATGTAGGGGAGTCTTGAACCTCCCATAGTCACCACTCACCCCTTCCGGATTTTGGGTCAGCCGCTCTGAAAAGCATTTCTGGCAGGACGAGCCACGTGTATTACGGAGTGTCGCTTTTTTCAAGGCAAGCATTGCACACGCCTTCACGCAGCACCATGACTGACAGAGGATACAAGTACATCACACAGCGAGGGGATACGTTCCAGGGAGTCGGCACCAAGTTCGGGATGAGCGCAGAATATGTACAGCATGCTGCGACTTGGTACGGCGCTGTCGGAACGACTTCACCTAGGCCAGACGGCAGTTTCGTCTCCTTCCTAATCCCTGGAAAAACAGTGAAGCTTTATCATCAATCGTCATCTTGAGAAGCGTATCATACAGTCGGAGTTGGCGCGTCGAGACCTCTCAGTCGTCGCCGCCGCCGCGTATCATCCCGGGGTCATCGCATTCAGCCCAGATTTCAGCACCACCAAACGATTTTACATCAACTACAACGACAACGGAATGCAGATTGTCATTGCGAGGCATGTCCACAATCCCAGCCGCTGTGAAAAGTATTTATGTCAGCACCGGATTCCAAATTAGAATTAATCAACTTTAAGATGCAAAAGTGCAAATAAAAATGTAGGTGTAAGCTTAAACTAGCACATGAGTAGATCAAGAGCGCTTTGCATCGGAATCAATTATGGCAAGACTGCGAATGCACTGCAAGGATGTGTGAATGACGCCAACAACTTGTCAAAGCTGCTGGATGGTTCAGGAGCTGTGGCAATGGAAGACATCACTGTGCTATGTGAGCCCACCGGAGAGGAGTTATGCAATGCGATATCGCATCTCGCTGATCTCAGCGTCTCACAAAACTTGAACTATGTTTTCATCAGTTACAGCGGGCATGGCACACAGGTCAAAGATGTGACCGGAGATGAGGCTGATGGTAGGGATGAGGCTATATGCCCCTCTGACTTCAACATCAAGGGCGTCATCACCGATGATCTTCTGAAATCACTTCTGCAGCGATTCAACATTGCCACAACAGTCTGCTTTCTAGCAGACGCGTGTCACTCTGGCTCTCTGCTGGACATGAACAGGCAGTACACATCAAAGATATGCACACTGTCAGGTGATGCAGAGCTCCCTGGAAAAATAGCTTACATTTCCGGGTGTCGGGACCCTCAGACGTCCGCTGATGCATACGATCAGGACAGCCGGACGTACCAAGGGGTGATGACGTGCGCGCGCATCAAGTCACAGAAGATCAATCCTGCGACCCGGACAGACGTGTTCAAGCTTGTGGCCGAGATGAGAAAACTTCTCAGGGCCCAAGGCTACGCTCAGATCCCAGTGCTCACCGCATCATTCGATATCCCCAGGGCTTTTTCGTTCATACCGTACAAGTGAGTAACCTATTCATTGACGTGCAGCATCTGCTCGTCGAGGTAGTCGCTGTATTTTCTCCATAGCTTTTGCATCACTGTCCCTACCGTTTTCTTTGAAAGTGTATATGCGGGAGTGCGCCCGTACGCATTGAAAAAAGGTTTCCAGACGTGTACCGGTGTGAATTGCAGAAAAAGCACCAAATCATAGTCCATGCACTCGGTCGTCACTCTCTTGCTCGCACCTCTGATGGACGTCATTCGGTCAAAGTCGATCACGTACACAATTCCGTCATCCCCCATCAAAAAGTTGTCTGAGTGCGCATCTCCATGAACTATCTCGTGCTGGTGCAGTCGCTTCAAGACGGCTCCCACAGTGGAAGCTGCCGTCACGGCCAGCTTTGAATTGCGTGATGTGAAAACATGCGACAGAGGCTGACCGGACACGTGCATGATAAGGAGTCCCACTTTGCTGCCGTCGCGATCGATGGCTACCTTAACAGCATCAGATATGTGAGGCATCATGATCAACGCGTCCTTTTCAAACAGCTTGTCGAGCATTTGATGGACATACACTCCGTAATCAAACTCCCTCGAGCCGCAACTACAGGTGTACCTTGCTCTGCGTAGGGCGCAGTCGCTGCTGCGCGTGACGCCTTCCATTCCTCAAGACACGTAATTACGCTCGGTCGGCACTTTTGCATCGCCACATTGATCATCTTGTCTGATATTCTGATGTGTCGTCCCGATGCGCGCATGAGACCGATGAGACCTGCAGCATTGATGGCTATGGCTGCATTTACTGTCGCGTCGTTGAAGGGGCATCCGTTCTGCAGCATCCATATCGCGACATTGACTTTTTTGTTCCTGACGGCACCCGATATGGAACTGGGACCCCACCTGCACCCGCCGCTGCGCGCTCACATGACGATGTCTAGGCGACCGTATTCGGCAGCCTCCGTGATGGTGTGTGCGTTCCACTGACATCCGCGTTCCCGCAGCCACTGCAGAGCGTGCAGGTGTCCTCCTGCGGCTGCGGCTGCATACGTGTTGGCGGACCAGGGGCAGTCCTGCTGCCACAGCCACTCCAGGACATCGACGTCGCCGAAGCGCGCCGCCTGTGTGAATGTAAACTGTGTCAACAGGGCACCGTCAGCATGAATATGCTTCAGGGCCTCCAAGTGCCCCCCGCCAGCTGCTGCGCGGCACGCGTCCTCGCCACCTCTGTATCCGTTGTCCTTTGCGTACTGGAGCACGTGAAGGTGCCCTCCCGCAGCTGCTCCTCTGCAGATGCTCCTGTTTAATTTTTCGCCTCGCACCCTGATCCGCTCGAGCAGATGCACGTCCCCCATCTTCGCCACGATCTCGCATGTGAACCGGTCAGTGGGGAACTGGTGGTCGACGAGCCACCCGACGAGGGCGGCGTTGCCCGCCCCCGCCGCTGCGTTGACTGCGTCATCGCACAGGCCGACGACGACGTGAGGGTAGATGAGCTCGACACATTCCGTAAACCCGCCCTGAGCGGCTGCCGTGATGTCGTGATTGCGGGTCTTGAAGCCGTGGTCGATCAGCCACTTCAACGTCTCGACCTGCCCCGTGGCCGCCGCGCTGGTCACCGCTGTGGAAAATTTTCCTAGCCTCCTGAGGTTCTTGTCAGGAATATCGTGAAGCCACTGCAGTACATTCGTCATGCCGCCGGCGCCGGCATGGGAGAACATTTTCTTGTCGTATACGCCGGCTCGAAGTAGCCAGGCGAGAACATGCACGTGTCCTCCTCTAGCGGCGGCCTGAGCGGTTTTAGTGGTCAGCGGCACGTCGTTTTCGAGCAACCACTGCAGAGTCGTTAAATTGCCCCCCGCCGCAGCTGCGTCCGTCACCTCATGGCTCCAGAGCAGGTCGGGCACGTTGGCCTTGATGAACTGGAGCTGCTCCAGCCCTCCGGCTCTAGCCAACGAATGGCAGGCGCTCTCGCTGACGATGTAGCCAGAAGCGTAGGCGATGTTGAAGATGGCGAAGGAAGAGGTGATGGCTGTCGTCGTCGCATCGGTCGCTCGCATGTAGGCCATCCTCCAAGCGGAATTCAAGCACGCGGACCAGAAGTGGCCCGGGCCGAGAAAGCTGCAAATCGACTCGATGCTGTCGTCGCTGATCCATCTTTGCGGTTGGTTATGTCGTGTTTCCGAAAGCCGTGCTACCTTGTTCGCCCCGTCACGATCCATGAGGGAGGTGTTGTCGCTCTGGATCTTTGACAGAATTATGCGTTGTGTTGTAGCTCAACGTCAGGGGGTTATGCAGACGGGGAATGTACATGTGCCGCGGGGGAATATATCTCGTATGATACTCAGAATACTACAAAACCCGGCGCAGCGCGTCACCAGTGACGAAAGCGCATCACAGGTGAGTAGTGTTGCCCTCCTTTTGCGAATGCCCAACCTAGCCTTCTGTTTGAGCTCGTCCTGGTATGCAGCATCACTGACTCATTTTGCTGCATCAGGAATCCGCGCGTTGGCGCCCTGCCTCGGGCTGGTGGTGGGCATTGCTGTGACACTGCTCAGCAAGTGGGGATAACAAAAAAACCTGTTACCCCCACCTGGGTCACTGGTGATGAGTTTTGTCACTGGTGATGTCCTCTGCTGATCGAGCGGGTGGGGGGAACAAAAACCCCTGTTAACCCCACCTGGGATTCCCAACAAAAAAACCTGTTACCCCCACCTGGGTGGGGATAACAAATAAACCTGTTACCCCCACCGTGCGTGCAAGAGGAGAAGCAGAACGTGCAGACATGGCGACGGCGGCTATTGACCCGATGTGAACCACGCTGGCTGAAGCGTAACGATAGCAGCAGCATCCGCAAGCCGGAAGGGGGCAGCGATCAATTGCTTCCTGGGGCCTGAGCAGAAGATCTGGCGCGCGTGATCAACTGAGGTCAGTCATGGCATTCTCATGCATATTTAGTTTGCATGCATCGATCGTGCGCGACGTCCTCGTCCATGCATTGCCGCGTGCAGTACCTGGCGCAGCAAGCCTTGCAGTCGACGCTGCTGACGTTGCTGCAACCTTTGCGATCACATTTGTGCATGGCCTCACGCCTCAGCGTGATGGAAGAAGTGGAGAGATCGTGTCTCGTGTTTTCGGTGAGAGTTATCGCCTTCCTTGCCCATCGACCGCCACGCGATCCGATCCCGATCACCACAACGCACGATGAGACTTCATCATACGATTCGACCATGTGTTGCAATTGCGGTAACCTGAACCTGTTTACATCGCTCATTTGCACGTAGCGCGGCGTGCACACTCTCAATCTCGCATCTTCAAGAGACGAGTAGGTGAAAGTCCCTGCGCCTCTTCCGTGCATCTCATACATACGTCGAGCGTGCGCCACTGCCTCATCGGGGCTCCGACGCAGCTCCTCTATGATCGTTTCGATGTGAAGTGTGATGAGCGGTCTATCCATGGTTTTGGGGGAACCGCTGCATGCTAGCGTACATTTATTTTTATAAAACTGACATTAGCCTCGGATCACGCAGGTCACCTGTGCAAAGCCACACAGCACTTCTTGCTTGCATTTCGCCCTCTTGTTTGCCTGTAGACTGGTTGTTCTTCATGTGCTGCATGCGCTGTTCACACAGCGAACATATTGCACTGTTTGTGTAAATAGCATGCGCGGAAGAAAGCAACTCGGCGACAAAATCCTTCCCCTCATATAGCCATGTATGGTCAACAGAATGGTCCTCATGCGCGTATGCGAGTGCACTATTTATATATGTGGCAAGTGCAAGAGATCCCCCTCCTGCCTCATGTTGCTGCTGCAAGCATATGAGCTCGCTGCGTGCGTGGGTCGAAATAGGTACCACAGCAGCCATGCTGCTGCGCTGGCAATCTGGAAACGCGCTGATATGCATGCATACACCAATGCGATGCACCGTACACGCATCAGGGAGGCGCAGTTGCCCGAAACTCTCGACATGGCAGCTGCAGTGAAGTGTGACCCACAAGAGCTGCAGCGACAGATACACGAGCTCATGCAGAAGACAGTTGTGCACGCCGATGCTCAGACTATCCACGACGTCAAGAACATGGACCGACAGCACATGATGAAGGCGTGTGCGCCGATAGCACTGACGGATGAGGCAACTGCGAGAGTGGAGGAAGCCGTGAAGACGGCGTGTTCGCTCAAGCAGGTAGAGCAGGATGCTGCAGCTGAAGCGGAGAGAGCAGAGGCGGCGTCTGTGGTAGCAGCGGGAAGGGCACAGCAGGCTAAAGATGAAGTCGCCGCCTCTGCATCTCGTCTCAGTGAAGAGCTCCAAGAGAAGACCCGAGCCGATTCAGAGGAGAAAGCGAAAGCTGCAGCGCTAGCTGCCGATGCTGCAAAGTGTGCAGCGGAGCGCCGCGCTCGGGATGCAGCAGCGACCGTCGCGAGTGTGCTCGAGGCCATGAACTGCGCGAAGGTGGCTGACTGTCTCGCTGCGGACCAGGTGACCGGCGAAGTCTATAAGAAACGGGGACGGGAAGGAGAGCAGGGCGTCGTTGAGGACTATGAAAAGCGTGTGCGTCAGCGAGTCGTAGCCCGAAACGACACATTCTACAAGAAAGTCATCGGCGAAGGCGTATGTCTAGGTGGGAGAATCGACGGGGTGCGTGAGGACGGAAAGCGTCTGGTCGAAGTAAAGAAGAGGCAAAACCGCCTGTTCACGCATATTGCTGCATACGAAAGAGTCCAGGTGATGGCTTACATGTTCCTCACCGGCATTCACACTTGCGATCTCGTGCAACAGTACAAGGGAGAGAGCAGCACTGACACTTTAACTTTTGACGCAGATGACTGGGAAAGCATATGTGCTTCTGCCGTGAAGTTTGCAGAACGCATACAGAAGATTATGGTCGACGAGCATGATCAAGACGAACTGATTATCACTGTTGAGAAGGAGAAGGAGATGGCACGAAAGCGCAGCGCATATCGTTAAACGTCACTTCACATTTACCCCCGCCTCGCTCTTGTTATATACTGCTTTCCGGCACATGTGTATCACATCACTCCATGCGCGGGCTCCATTTCGTCATGATCACGTGTCCACGGATAGAAGACAGGTAGGTAGCTTTTCACGCCCGGTGAAAAGGGCACAGGAGGGTCAAAGTCGTACCAATGCATCGTACCGACCACAGCCACTGGCGCTTTTAGGCTATTCGCTGTAATGCCATGCTGAATTGCGTACGCGTCGATCTCATGTTGGTTGTGCACCTCATTGAGATCCACCACACCTCTATTGGCGAGCAAGTCTGCTATAGGGCCCCTGCATGGCACGTACAACAGCTCGGGGGCATGGAAAGAACGTGTGATAGACGACGACCTCTTTCAGTCCATGCGCTGCCTTGACGGTGGGCAACGAGTGGGCGCTACGCTTGAGAGTGAGAAGTGCTGGCCTGAACATGTTTGTTTGTCAATGCAACACAAAATGTTTTCCAGTAACTGTGCGCACACATGCACTGCTACAGTGATGCTGAACAGTGATTCAGGTTCATATATATCATGTCAAGGTGCGCAAATATTAAATATTGGTTCATGCAATATACGCAGGATGATAATGGTCAATCGCGGCCTCGAATACTATGTCGTTCTCAAACACCCTGTCGATCGATTTGATGTTGTACCAGACCTTGAAAAATTGTTGAGGACCGGCGTCAGGTACTGCACCATAATCCTGGATCCTGTCCCCGGTCAACGCTCTACCATGTCGCCGGTCCTGATTCTCGTTCACCAAGCGCAAAGTGATGAGAGGCTGCTGGCGACCAAATACTACGCAATGCACAGTGCATCATGGTTTGACGACAATCGTCCGCGCATTATAACTGTTGATCCTACTGAGGTGATGGACATGGCGCTTACAGCGAAAGAGCAGGAAATGCTGCGGGTGATGTTGGACCACTCAGAGATCAAGGATAATGTGCTGCGCACAGGATGGTTTGACGTTGTCGAGCACGTCGGTTAGAAAGCTGGGACGTACTGCTGTCAACACTGCATCATTCAAATGTATACTCTGTTAAACAAACATGGACAGCTCCAAACATATGGACGCCTCCGTGCACACACCGTCCTTTGCACAAACTCACCCCCACGTCAACTTCTCACCATGGGGTTGGATGATGCGGAAGATCGGCAGAATGTACGACGAAAAGGCGACGGCAGATGAAGCAGCACGCAGGGCTGCTGCGATGGAGGCACAGCCAACTGCATAACTAATGAAAAGTGGGAGGTACCTACTTTGCTCCCGGTTTTTTGTATGACGCACCAAACTAAACGGAGCATTTTATTGTGTTCATATACGTAGACTCAACCATGAACGCTCACTTGTTTGCCAACGTCATGCTCACTGTCAGCCTACTGCTAGTTGGTGCTGGAGGGTCGACGTGGGGACTAGAGCAGCGCAAGAAATCCCGCAAAGACAAATTGTTTGATCCTACTGTTCGCAAGGGGGGCATGTACTCATGCATTGCCGGTCTTATATTGCTCGCTTTGATGTTTCTGTCATCATGACCGTGTTCTCATTTCAAACATTCTCGCCGAACCCCGGCGTGGCAAGGATGTGTGCTGGGGAAGGCAGGTCTGCCGTGAAAACTTTGATGCCTGCTGCTAGCTGTTTTCCTATTCTCGCCTTCGTCACAACATTTTGAAAGTTAGTCCTCTGCCGGGCAGATACAATGATAACGTCGTTGACCCCGTCAGCTCTGCACTTATCGAACCAGCAGTCTATTCCTTCCACACCTACCACGTTCAAGTTTTTAAGGTGGGCCTCGAGATCCTCACAATATGTCGGCGGCACTGTGCAAGGAACTAGGATGGACCACCGCTGCGATGACTCCCCAGACCTGTAGGCGTTGATGATGACGGCGTCCTTGAGCTGAGAGTTTGATAGGATACAATATTGGCCGTCAGCACCAACTGAAGTCGTCGTCAGAATACTGATATTTTTCACCAGCAAATACATGCCGTCAATAAGCACGCGGTCTCCTACTTCATAAGGTTTACTGGCGAAAACGAGTATAATTCCCTCAAAGAAACGTTGCATCGACGAGCCGAAAACTATGCTCGATGCTACGAAAACGGAGACGATCACTACCGAATTTTGAAGGAGGTTGACACCGAGTATTGCCAGCGCAGCAAACGAGGTGACTATCAGCGACAGTGCTGTGAGCGCCCTGTTCAATGTCTCACTGATTTTTTCAAAATCTTTTAGTGTCTCTTTCAGATTGACTGCATCGGACCGTATGTCTTCAAAAATTCGAACGAACTCTTCCTTGTCGACTAATCCGTCCCCGTTCCGATCCAGTATCTCTGCGACGTGCATCGCAGTGTTACCAAATATAACCTTGATGTGCTCGGTCGTGAGATGCTGTCCTGAATATGGTGCTGACGGTGTAGATGCCGGCCCTGCAGCCACTTCTCGATGAGGTGAAAGCATCAACCGCTTCATCAGGGTGTTGTACATTGGTGCTTTGCCGGATGAAAGCCGGAGCTTTTTGCTACTCAGTACCGTGTCAAAAAGCTGACTGGGGTCGTCTGTGAAACTCACATCGGTGATGTCCTTCGCTCGGTGCACAGACTTGAGCGACAGCAGCGAGTCTCTGCTGAGTGCGCAGTCAATGTCTATCACCGTCGTCTCCTCTGCGACAAAATTCTTGAAACCTTGAACGATCTGGTGCGCCATGACCGTATCTTGAATGCGTGAGAGGTACGACTTCCACGTGACGTTGGCTGTTATAAACAAGAGCACGGCTTTCTGAAAGGTGAACACCGCGCTGTACATCACACAGAGCCATGACAGTCGTTCGAGAGCATGTGAGCCTCCGTAAGCATTCGCAGAGCTAACAAAGACTATGGAGCAGATCAGCAATGAGAGTTGAGACGACATGAGCGTGCAAAGGTATGCCATATCATTCTCACCCCAATTCGACAGCTGCACTTTCTCGAGCAGCCAGAAGCAAGCTACTCTGATGATCGGGCAGGCGACAATGTTGCACCCCACCACCAGCAGCCAGCCAGGTTTTAGCAGTATCGCGAACGACACGAAGAACGGCACTGACAGCACGGCTCCAGCTATGACCGATGTGTACCGCATTTTCTCGTTGGTTACTGTACTTAAACGCGCAGAGTTTAATGTACGTATTCGAACTTTGTTCTGTGGCGCGGTGTCGGTACCGCTTTCATCATCTCCAGCAGCTGCTCATCAGAATCATCGCACCCGTTGTGCTCTCTGAAGAGCGACAAGCGACGCTGAATGCTGGAGTATTGAAGTTCGGCTTCGACGCTAGAGAAGTCCTTGTCCTCCGTCTCATGTAGATCGGCTATCTCCATCATCGTACCGATCACGAGGTCGGCATCGCTTATTGAGTCTGCCAGATCCGACAACCGGCGCACGTGCATATCTGTCTTGACGCACTTGAGCCACCCCCCCCACGCCATTTCAAGGCACTTGAGGGGAGCAACTGTAGCGTCGTGCGGGGAGAGAGCGTCTTGAAACGATGGCTTCACCACGATAGCATTGTCGTGCTGCAGTGTAGGCGAGCGAACGCGCTTCCTCTTCTGGGGGGGACACACGTTGTCTATCGCCTCGACCTGCATATCTATTATCAAGCGCCTCGCATCGCCGCAGCTCCTGCTTGCGAGTACCAGAGCATCAAAGTAGGTGAGGGACCTGCTGACCATCCTGGCGCACCTCTGCGCACGAGTCACTAGAGCGGCCGCGTCTATCTGCTTCATCGCTATCCTTACGGACGTCTTCATGTTGATCAGCGGCGACAGTCTGGGGTCTGCGATTGAATTGAAGCAAACTATGACTGAACCCCCCCCGGGTTTTCTGATACACTTCGACAAGCACGCTATCCCCGATGGCTCAAACACGAACATGTCTGCATCATCGAGGAACATTGTCTGCCTCAGCGCAGTCGCATTGTTGATGATGCCTGTGAGCTGCGCCTGTGTTCTGGGCTCATCAGCTCCGCTGGAAAATAGGGCGACGTCGTGCTTCGCAGCACAGAGCCTCACCAAGGTCGTCTTGCCTGTGCCCGGCGGACCGTGAATGATGAGCGGCGCGGTTCGCGGCCCCGCGAACCACGAATCCACTCTAGCCACAGCATCCGAATTGCCAACCACGTCTGAAAGTGTTTTCGGCGCAGTGTAGTCGGTCCACATGCTGTTCTGGGGTGTCTGTATGTCATCGTTCTCCTCCACGGTACGCACCACGGTGAGGGCGTCGCCCCAGTTTACGAATCGCGGCAGAGATGACATGTCCCGTGAAGTGAGTGATCGGTTCGCGCGCGTACTTTCAGCGGATTCAGCAGATTCAGCAGATTCGCGAGATTCAGCAGATTCGCGAGATTTACGAGATTTATGAGATTTATGAGATTTATGAGATTTATGAGATTTATGAGATTCACGAGACGTAATGTTTAATTTGCAAAAGGATTAACGTCGTGATTCGTCGATGCACGTACTCAGACATCACTGTGCACAAGCGGTGGCCCACGCCTGATAGGTACGTAGTGGGAGCCATTGTACCCGATGATGAGAGTCGGCAAGGCAGGGTCACCTACTGCAATGCACTTACTAGAATCTCTAAGCACGACCAAGATGCACACTTCGTACATGAACGACATGCAGATTAGCTCCATGCACCCCCCCCACTCAGATGACCTCTTCATGCTCTGTGTGTAGCTCTCCAGCGTCACGTTCTGCGCTTCCGCGCTATGATGCACCCACTCTTTTATTGGCATGTCTTGCCACACCATGTCGCCGTGATGAAGCATGTAGTCGACGACCTCCTCGCGCAGGGACTGAGGGTCCTTTCCCAAAAGCTGTCCGATGCTGACGAACATGCAACTCATGTCTTGTGAATGCTTACACTGCTCGCAGCACATTAAATCTGCCATGCGCACCACATGGCATCACTGGAGCAAGACCGGGGGGGATGACTGGGACACTCAGAGACAGGGATACACAATATGCAAGCTCCTGCACTCCACAATGCGTGGCGTCATCCGGGTCGTGGTGGCAGAAGAGAAGTCAAACAAGAAGCGGTGGATCCACATATCTCATGACGATAGCAAGAAGGACAGCGGCGGGAGGGTGACTGCTCATCTGATATCGATCCTGCCTTGGCGGGTTTCCGTCGCCAGAAGGCCTCCCTGCCCTCGAGACCTGGACTATATGCGCGCTTACGTGTACGACGTGTGCGACGCGCACGTCACGGGGGCGCCGTGTGGCTTCGATCTGCGCCATGAGATAGACGCCGATGCGGGCGGCATGAGCGAAAAGGAGCTCTGGGCGCTGGCGGTAAGATACATCCAGACCCGCAACGTGACGGGTCTGTGTCAGGCGGTCAGGCGTATGCCGGCGATCGTTAGATTGCTGGGGAGTGCCATGACGCCTCCGGACAGTGAGGAGGGGGGAGACGGAGAAGGCCGAGACACGGAGGACGAGGAATCGGAGGAGTACGGGGAACCGGATGAGCAGGATGACAAGCCGGACGACAACGATCATATGGTGCAGCTGCTGAAGGACGGCATCCACGGGAGGGGTAATCTGGTTCACGTGGCCGTGCAGGAGAATTACGTCGATGCGCTCAACGCGCTGCTGTGCGCTGACCCGGACTTGATAGAGTCCCGCGACGAACACGGGCACACGCCGTTGCACAAAGCTTGCGCGTCGGTCAGAACGGACTGCGCGACGGCGCTGATGGCGTGGGGAGCTGACATCAACGCGTGCGGGGGGAGAGATGATACCGTCTCACCCCTCATCATGGTCGCGCTCGCGACTTCACAGAAATGGATCAGAGCAACAGAAATCGACAAGTTGCTAGGTAAGCTGTGCGATGCGGGCGCCGATCAGTGGAGCACTTTGAATATAGCCGGCGTAGCTTTGAACGTCCCGCGCATCGTTACCAAGCTCAGAGGTGCGAGGTTCGTGAGACTCGTACTGCGCCAAGGTCACTTTCAGTACATGGCGGCCTGTCCGGCGGGCGACGGCAAGACCGTCGTCGACGACTGCGTGAACAGCCGGTGCGTCATTAAGATGCTGATCGACAGCGGCAGCGCGCGCAAGCGGGACATAGCCCATGTGCTGAAGAGCACGAGCAGCAGCAGAGTGAAGAGGCTCATCAGGAGTTGTGCGGACGCCGACTCTGAATAAATTAAACGGAGACTTTTGAATTTGATTGTGTGTGGCGTATGCTGTGGCTGGTGCACATCGTCCTCAGTGCTGCAGGAGGCTGCAGACTGATTGTAAGTCTTTAATAATGTTTACAGAGAGCAAAGGCATTTGGCTGTAATGCCTCTGGTCCAATCATGGGCACACATCATAAAAGCCTCCTCATCACTAGAGGAGGGACTCTCTCTCATCCACCAAGAAAACAGCGGAGACACCACCGTCCTCCCGTCTGCCCCTACAGACGAGCAAATGATGTCTTATGTGGACACGAAGCGAGCGTTTATCATAGGCTTCGGTATCATTTCATGCGTCCCCCTATGCACCGGTCTCTGGCTGTTCACATCGGTGGAACCTTTCTTCGCTCCGATGGCACTGCTGATGAGCGTCTACCTACTCATATCGTATTTTGGCGTCGGCGTGTGGGGTAAGGATTTCATATATACTGACCATCAGAAGCTGTTAGCAGAGTGCACAGATTACACCCCCACGGTCGACGTGTTCTTGCCTTCATGCGGTGAACCGATAGAGGTGATCCAGAACACGTTCAGTCTCGTGGCAAAGATGAACTGGTACCCCAACAAATTCAAAGTGTACGCGTTGGATGACGGTCCCAGGCCGAAATCGATCGAGGCACTGGCCAAGCAGTACAAATTCAACTACATGCGCCGCCCTGATCCGGGTCACATGAAGAAAGCGGGAAACTTGATGTATGCGTTCGCTCACACGGATGGTGATCTCATTGTCATTTTCGACGCAGACTTTTGCCCCCGGACAGATTTCCTAGAACATACCGTGCCCTACTTTACATATCCTGACGTCTGCATACTACAGACTCCGCAGTACTTCAGGGTGAAGCCGACACAAACGTGGGTCGAAAGGGGGGCGGGTAGCATTCAGGAAGGCTTCTACCGGATTATACAGCAGAACAGGCAACGATTCAATGCCACAATTTGCGTCGGCAGCTGTGCAGTGTACCGTCGGACCGCACTCGACCCGCTCGGCGGTACTGCTAACGTGGGGTATTCGGAAGATTGTTACACGGGCTTCCTTTTAACCAACGCTGGATGGAGGGTACAGTACCTCCCTTTGCCCTTGTCGATGGGGACCTGCCCGGATGAGAAGAAGGCGTTCTTTACTCAAAACTACCGCTGGTGTACAGGGTCACTTATGCTGACGACGTCAGCAGAATTTTGGCACTCACGCTTGACTAGAGCACAGAAAATGTGCTACGCGACCGGCGGTCTCTACTACTCTGCTACAGCGCTGTCCATCTTTGTGAATGCAGTGCCCGCCATCATTTTGGTGTATACACGGCCCCACCTCGTCATGTGGTACAATACCTTTTTCGCCCTGCCTTCCCTGCTGTTCCCGTTCTGCGCGATGCGAGCTTGGAACACGCAACACTTCGGTTTTGAGTGCATTCGCATACGCTGGCTTCAATACAGCGCGCACCTCGTTGCGCTCTACGACAAGTTTGCTGGAGATAGAATGGCGTGGCAATCCACTGGGGGCGCAGCTGGCAAGACGAAAAACAAGCGATACAACTTTGCCATGGCAATGCTGCTGCACGTAACACTGGCACAGATGCTGGCATTATATGCGGGCTGTGCAATGCGGATTGCGCAAGGCTACCCATTCTACAATTTTCTGCCGTCGCTGCTGGTTGAAACATTCAATGTGTACGTCGCGCTGCAAGTATTTTGGAAGTGATGTGAAAACTGCTCGCTACAGCAGCACCGAACGGAAAAGCTTACATGTTTTTCAGCCAGATGCAGTGTTGCATGTGATGCAGGGCATGTCATCACGCGCTTTCTGTGTGAGCATGATCACCAGCTCTTGCACCGTCCGCAGCAGATGCGTTGGCAGCGGTGGCTCCGTGCTGAGCGCAGCTTCACACGTACTGCGCAGTTGCAGGTCGCTGATGCTGCTACACTGCACAGCTGCGGCGAGCTCACGCACTAGATAGTGTGGTGATGTAACTGTTGCGGCCACGATAACATTTGTAAGGTCGGTGACAGTTTGCTCTGTGATTTCTCGGTTGATGCGCTTCTCCTCGTTGAAGTGGCGCACATAAGCCCTACTGGTGTCACCTGTGCATTGAGAACAGGTTCTCGCGTCGTGGTCAGCGAAGCGCTCAGGTATTGCATTGAGTTCAAGCTCGACAACGTCAAATTACACGTGAGGATACGATTCTGAGAATGCACATGCCGCATCCGCTGTGTCAAACACAGCATCAATGCTGTACTCCTGATGAGATTCCTCGTAACTCTCAAAATGGCCGACAGCGTACATGATCATCTCCCGAATGCATCTATTATCTGTGAAGCAGTTCATACACGCGGAGGCGATCATCATCATCATCAGGAGCCGAACTTTTCGTAAACTTTCACACTGTTGTAACATTGACCGATCGGCAGGCGATAAGCTGCAGCCCCTCGCGAGTACAGCTGGCACAAATACACTGCATCCTCCTTACAAAAGAGAACTGCTTCAGGGGTGGACGACCTAGCAGGGATGACGACGAACACGTCTGTCATTTTCTAGGTTCAAACATTATTTTGAGCTCTAGATGAACTCATTATGTTTCCTATCTGCATTGTGGTTGTACATCGCATACTGTACCGTGCAAATGAGAACAGCGGGCAGCTGGTAACACTTATCGTAGTGTGCAGGGATTATATTCACAGCCGCAACGAGCATGTAGTGAAAACACTACCTCCAGTCTATCCTCGCCTACTTCCTTCTGTTAGCCCTGTGCTCTCTCGTACACACCTCGCTGTGCTCCAGAATCCAGTGCTGCACTTGGTGCGCCGGACAACAGTAGTACGCGGGACGATCCGAGTGCTTACACCCGCCACACCGAAGCATCTTTCCAGTGACCCCGAGAGCATCCGGCTCCTCCTCATCCTCCTGCTCGACGAACCTGCACGAGGCACAGTACTTGGTCCCCTCCGACGGTATGGGGTCGGCATTGCGGTACTGAATGACGATGACGTGAGGCTCGGGGCGGCGTGAGTCGACCGCCAGGCGATAGGTGATTCCGTCCAGGTACGCATCGAACCAGACGGAACCCAGCTGACCGATGTTCCAGAAGCCGGGCTCCCGCTTGTGGATGTGCTTGCTGCGCAGCAGTCTGCGCAGAGCGTCGATGTCAGGATCCACGCGTGGTCGCCGTCCGTCGGGCTCCAGCGTAATGCTGATGTCGTCGTGATACCTCCCCGCCGCCCATAGCCCTCTGAGATGCTCAATCAGCAGCTGCTCATCCTCTGCGTTGATCTGAAAAGATGAGCCCGCTGACACCAGGAACATGGTGGCTGGATGTCTAGGCACTCCTCGATGTGCTGCTTGCTGTCGGTAACAGTGCCGACGTGTTCTGTCACACTTAATTGAGCAGAACTCAAAGGCTCGAGAGCGGAGATTTTACATCATGTCATTGGCCGCATGGCCATATCGCCGTAGCTGGCTGGGACTTCTGTTTGACCGGTGCACAGAGGACATGCGCTCCACTTTTTGTAGGCCATACATATGTCGCTCCTCACCCTATTCATGAGCGCATGCAGCGCCAGCAGCGCCAGCGGCACCAGCTGCACCGGTGGCACCAGCGGAACCGGTGGTACCAGCAGCATCAGCAGTATCAGCGGCATCAGCAGCCCCTCCGGCGGGTCAGTCGACAGCAAGTGGGCTAGACTAAGGTACGAACTGGAGTCGCTGCGTACCAAAGGGCGTGTGCACCATCGCAGAACCTCCAGCAGCAGCTTCGACATGAGTTCCTGCTTCGACGATGGGGACTCCAATGTGAGCAGAGGCAGTCTCAGCAGCGCCTCCGGTAAGAGCGTGTCTTTCAAAGAGTGGGTGTCTGTCATCCTCATGCCCACTAAGGAGGAGCTAGACCGTGACCGGATCTGGTGGTCTGCGATGGAGCTCGTCGCAATACGCAGAGCCTTCTACTCGCAGAGTGAGGCTCAACTCCGACTGCAGCAAGCTGCCGCTCTACTAGTGCCGGGGGGCGATGGCTCTCACCAGCACATCCCCAGCGCAATCATCAGTGACGGCGGCGCCGACGACGAGACGTCGAGCTAGAATGTCAATTCAACCTCTGCGGACGGTAATAGCGTTGCACATATAGATATCGGTTATCGTTAGGTCTCTGCGCAGTGATACTTAGGGTTGGCAAAATCCGTATTTCTGAAAACCATATACTGATAAAATACCGTATTTTGCCGTATTTTCCGTATATACGTATTTCTAAACCGTATCTGACAAACGCATATCACCAGTACAGGCGTTTAAACTTCAACTTCAACTTCAAAAGTGAAGCAGCTAAACCAGACACTTGTAAAACATAAATACAAGCAAACACACTTGAAAATAACATCATGTATGTGCGTAATTAGCCTAGTGTAGATATTGCCCTAGTCCTTCATCCCCCCATCTGCATGTTACATGTTGACAACCTCTTCCTCCGCCGCCTCCATCACTGTAAGCATGACTTCCTCATCTGTCTTGCGCTCAGCAGCCTTATCATTGCCTTTAATGAACACTAGCTTCTCACCACGCTCAAGTGCAAGCCTGCTGCGGCACTTAGGGTACACATTGCCCCACAGGGACCAGTTGCGCTCGGTTGCACATGCAGTCACGTGGAACGACAGCAGGCGCACTGCCACCCGCGACAAATGAGGAAAATGCTCGCGACCATAGGTCTGCCACCAGCCGCGGCGCATGCTGCTGTCAGCGAGCTCAACCTTGCCCTTAGGCAGCGATGTACGCTTGGTCAACGTAGGCAACGCAGCCCACATGGGCTCGGGAAGGGGTGCAAGCTGCAACTTGACAAGCTCAGCCTCAACAGCCTCTGCATGCTCCCCTCCCCCCAGCTCCAGAAAGCACTCTTGCGCACCCTTGCTCTCTAGCCTGCTGAGTTTACTGAAAGGCAGAAACCACTCCCCATCAACCTTATAGGCGTAGACAGGGTCAAGCACATATGCTGCAGGCCACGACTTGTCGAAGTGAGTGTTGTAGCGCCGCTCAAATAGTGGCAGCACAGGGGAGCGCTCGACATTGTCAATGTGGTCATCGAAGTCTGCCGCATGCTGCAACAGCTGCTTCCAGATCGGCAGCATCTGACTCAACAGCGGCTTGTCGCTCTCAACCTGGTGAATGGCATCAGACACAGGCTGCACTAGCTTCTTCAGCGCTGCTGCCTCATCGAAAAAGTAGTATGCTGCCGCCCGCCCCCGTGCTGGCTCTACTGTGGCTGCAGTCGTAAACGCTGCCGCATGTGTGGTGCCCTCAGACACTTTACCCCAGCTGCGGTCGCCAACCATCAGCTTGATGGCCTCCTCGGAGTCGAGCAAGTCGGAGCAGATGAAGTGCAGGATGGCGAAGCGCGTGGGGCAGTGAGAGCGGACGGCCTTGACTTTGCCGTACTTGAACTTCTGCTGCTCACGCAGGGCGCTGTGTATGGTCTCTGAGCCGTTGATGGTGTTGGACATCATCAGCGCTTTGCCGTACGCTTTCTTGGACCAGTCGCATCGCGCATTCTTCTCGCCGTGTAGATCCTTGATGAGAAGGGCCAGTGCGTGAGCCTGGCACCCCAGAAGCAGCCAAGTCGGGTGCTTCTGCTTCATCAGGTCCAGCGCCTTACGATTTGCCTGCAAAGTTATTGCAGGTGATGGAAAACATCATGAGGCACTGCAGGCATGTACCAAGATTTGCTCCAGTTTTTATGGCCACAACATGTGCATTTGCCAGCATACTACCAATTCCTGTGTGAGCTGTGCTACTAACCACGTGTCAAGCGAAGAAAGGGAGCATCTGGATAAGCGCGCAAGCGTGGGGAGCTGGTTGACTTGCTTCCATTCAATTTATTACAATGATATGCTGCATTGCATGCACTGCTGGACTTATTGTAGCATATATTGCTGTCATTGCATGCAAATGACGCACTGGCAAAAAACTTTCACACACCGTAGCAGCTTCTACAGCAGCACGTACCTTGGTATTGTCCATGACCATTCCCAGCAGCCTGTCCAGGTTCCCCCTGGTGACCTTCTTCGCCCACCGCATGTGCAGCTCCTCGATCCACTCCGCATTCTTGCAAACGCCTCGCGCTGGCTCCGTTGTCACGAAGTAGGAACCGCCCTTTGGCAACAGTGCGCAAAGGTTAACCAGCGGAGTGCCGTCTCCGCAATGCTTGCGCCTCCACCCATCGCTGGCAAGCTGGACGAGGTGCAAGGCATCGATCGCTTCCCAGACGTCGCGGCTGACGCGGTCGTGCTCCTTGTTCAGCATTGTCCCGGCCAAGGCTTTGCGGTTAGGCAGGTCGGCGCCAAGGGCAGCGAATGCTGCAACCAAGTCCTCCTGCTCAATCAGGTGGAACGCCACCCCGGACTTGTAGAAGAAGCGGGCAAGGCTGTTCCGTGCTTGAGTTATCTGGCCTGATGTAGCCATGTAAGGTGTGATGCCAGCAGCACCGCGGTGGCGTTTAGTGCCAGTCACCTCTACTTCCTCCTCGCCATCGCCAGCAGCAGCAGCAGCAGCGGCTGCTGCTTCGGCAGCAGCAACAGCTGCTGCACTGGCAGCAGTCGCTCTGAGGCATGCCTTGCTCTTAAGATGGTCGTTTGCTGCGCGCGAAGGGTTGCTGGCACCTAGCTTGGCTGAACAACGAAGGCAAACAAGCCGCACCTCGTGCTTCACTGAGTCCAGCTCGACACTGAATGACCCCCACCAGCCCCCCTGACCTTGGCGCTTTTGATCACAACGCTTTTGATACAATGCTCTGGCCTGCTTGGCCAGGTCGGGGCCAGGATCGGCGGCATCCGCCATGCTGCACTGCTCTGTGTGACTTGAAAGAAGGAAATACGGCAAAATACGAATTTTGACGCGCCAGAAATTGACATACGGCGTAGATACGGCGTATATACGGATATACGGTGTATCTACGGAATACGGTGTTGCCAACCCTAGTGATACTAGACCTTGCCGGTGGCATTCCTCGCGGTTATTAGGCTTTAGCAGATGGGATCACTACAATTGAGGTTCCACAAGCAATACGTGGTTTGAAAACGATGGCAGCAGCTAGAACAGGTTTGATGGTGGCCGCTTTCAATGTCACCACTTCCTTGTTGTCCTGTGTTGTGTCCATTTCCTGCACTGCCCTATCTGCTACGTATCCATGTGGCTTTTTTGCACTTTTTTCCGAATGTGCAAGTGTACTATGATGACTGCCGTTTCCACATCACTATGCGATGCCACCGACGTTCATGTCTCTCGCTCTGTCAGTCTTGCTTGATGTGAACATTTCACGATTGTACAAGAAGCACGGATGCGGTGTGCATTCTGACATCTGCTCTGGTGATTTCGCTGGGTATCGCAGATGCATCAGGTAGGAAGTCGCCATTACTTCAAACTTCTTAAGAACTCATCATGTTTAATCTCTGCATTGTATCTGGGCAACTTGAGCCATCGTGTCATCACGTCCTCATCAAGTATTAGGTGTCTGTAGTCAAACAGGCAGTCATATCTGTCGTACATTTTGTACACGGACCTCGCTATCGCTCCTCTGGCGATGACGGGAGGCACCACTGTCCGTTTTGAATTGTCAACCGTCATGATCGTTCCTTCGAAGCAAACGCTCACCGTGATAACACTGCCGGACGTCCTGGTGCATATGACGGTTCCCATGTTTGAGTGCGTATCCTCAGCGAGCATGCCGGAGGACATCATAACCAGCTTCGCATCGGCGTCTTCCACAATCTCCCGCATGTGTGCGGGGTCGCCATCTACGTACTTGTAGTTTGAGCGCATGCAGTTGACCGCAGTGTCGACGCAGTACAGATTATTAAGGTCCAACATTGCGTGGTTCAGACCCGCTTTCTGTAGCACTGATTTCGGGACGATGTGCTCGCGACTGTACAGTCTCTTAGGGACGTACAGCCCCGTGTAGATATCCCATCGCGGTAGCATTTTTGAAAGTGCAATAGCCATGGCGACCGCGTGAGATTTCATGTGCATGGCGACGGTGCAGTGAATGAATGCTAAAATAATTTAGTCAGGGCCTTTACGTTTTTAAAAATATCATGCGGCAGGCTGCCTTCTCTTGACTCTCTTCAGACGCACTCTCTCGCCGGCTCCGATCTTTCTGTAGTCACGAATCGCATTGCATACCAGCTCGGCCATGTCTGGGCGCCCAGGAAACTGTTGCAACAAGACATCTTTAACCAGGTCCATCGTCAGGGATCTCTGCGCCATGCTTTCCGATACCGTCAGGTTGTAATGATCTGTAACACACCTCTTGCAATTTGTGGACGTCATGTAGGATAATACGTGACCTCCTAGTAGCGCATGGTCCCGCTTGACTTTGGAAAGCTCAGCCTGAAGTGTCGCGACTCGATCTTCCTGCGAGAGGTAGGCACGCACCGCCGGCTTGAAAGTTTCCAAATTCAACGACGCAGTCATCGGCACGTCATCGGCCGGACGTGCTGGTGCGTGCGACGTTCTTCTCGGAACGGAGAGCGGTTGGTGCATGCGCTGCCTTGCGGTGGTCGTCATGGCAACTCTGATACCACATTCCCAACATTATTTTTGGATTTGAGTGAACATGCACATGTGGAGTTTGTAACGCGCAGCTTCATATGTTTTTTTGTTCCCCCAAAACCCGGGACGTCACTTCGGCGCAAAGGTAAGTAACACTGCTCGCAATGCGATGGTTGCAGGTTCAATTCTCATCCGCATGATTGTATTCACATTAAATGGCGCTGCCACTAATCACCAACGCCCTCTGCAGCAGGTATACGATGATCCTCACCATCTGGAACCGTGACTTAGGATGAGCCCTGATCAATCCACAATCCCAACAGGTATGCAAGTTTGCTCCGGATGAAGCATGGAACTACGACTATGGTATGTATTCTCGGTAAGGGGTAGCCTTGACTATGAGCTGCCGATGAAAAAATATTGCATTCATCACAAGCAGGAAATTATGCAGGCACTGATCATCGCAAGCATACTCGCCACTCTGGCATCAGCGGTCGGCAGCATTCTATCTGTAATGTACATGGGCAAGCTGAGAGCGCTTCAGCGAGTCGACAATCCTAAGTCTCCAGCAAACGTCAAAGCGAGAGCAGCAGCGGTAGTACTGAGCCTAGGTGGTAACTTGTTGAGTATCATTTCATCAGTAGTTGTAGTTTTGATCTTGTCTCTGAAGAGTGTCAGAAATGCGTGACGGCATACAGCATGGCATCGCTCAAATCGTCCTGCTTCTTGACTCGGATCATGGCTTCCTGAAACACTGTGCAGTTCCAAGCCCTCGCCAATTCTATGGCGCACTTGACACTCAGCTTCTTCAGCTCTTTCCCCCTGCACTGCACGAGCTCGTCTTTGAACTGTGCGAGCGCTGGCAAGTCCATTTGGGCCAGTCTGGAGAACTTCACGCGTGGGTTGACGAACTGCAGCGAGCTAATGGCGCCGGCGTCTAGGCGTTGCTGGTAGAACATGTATAGCGCAGCTGAGAGGGCAAAGTTTTTGGGCGACACATGTCCACACTGCTGTTCTATGAGAACGGCGCCGCATCCGTCAGCAGTCATGAAGGGGTGATCGCACATCTGCGCGTGCATCGCTGCGATGAGAGAAGCGATGCACGCTTTAGAGTCCCCGAGTTTCACATTACAACACGCGAGCACCTGAGGGTGAACAGGCGGCTTCACCTCCACAAGGCAAGCAGCAAAATTCAGACAGCCGACATCAAATGCTAGAACCCTCATCTTTGACACACGGTCCAAATATCTTATTATCTTCGCGGCGCACATGCACTATAACTACCCGTCAATCACCTGTGCGTCGTACATGCACTAGAACTACCCGTCAATTACGGGGCTCATAGAGTTCGTGCTGGTGCTGTTGCTGGAGCGCCCCCCGGACCTCTTGCGCTTGACACCGGTGGCGGCTCCCGTGTCGGTCTCGTCCGCTTCGGGGCCGACGCTCCCGAGCGCTAATCGAGCTGCGTCCGAGGCCTTCTTCTTGCGCGCGCTCGAGGTCCTGGCCAGCCCAAGGACGGCCTTGAACACCGGTCCGGTGCGCGGGATCATGTCAACGTCTCTGGGCTCCAGGAAGTTCTTGAGGTAGCTGCGCGGCAGGGACTTGTTCTGCCAGTCCTTCTCCTCCTCTGGCAAGACGCGCGCGGTGCGCAGAGTGTAGGGGAACAGGGACACGTAGACACGGTAGTCGACGTTGAACGCCTCCTTGGCGGCGCGCTTGCAGTTGGTATTCTTGGTGGACCGGCACCGCTGCAAGCACCTGCGGTCCGGAGTGAACTCAAAGTAGATGGTGCTCGAAGTGTGATCCCTGTTGACTGTGCGGCAGAAGCTGCTGCCGAACCCCTCCACCACCGCGATGACAGAGCAGGAATCTGAGCCGTCTTGGTTGACGTCCAGCTCGGAGCTCTTCTTTTTCGGATTGTACAATTTGTAGATCCTGCGCACCTGCACCCTGGAGTACTCCGGCCCCACCCACCCCGCCCGAATGTAGTTCTCGGCAGCGTCACGGATGGCCACGCTGTGTATCTCCTCTTCCCTGTAACGCGCAGTGGTCATCACCTTGGGAAGCGGATGACCTCGTTTGACTTTGACGGCACGTGCGTCGTCATCGTCCGTCTCGAGTTCCTCCATCTGCACTGTGTAGGCCACGGGAGCGTGAGGCGGGAACTTGACAGGCGTCAGGGCGGTGATTTCGGGCCGTCTGACGCTCATGGCGTAGGTCATGATGAGATTGTCGTTCGCCATGATCTCTTCGAAGAGCGAGTTGCGGGACCCGTCCCCGTTGACCACGATCTTGACACTGTACACCCCCGCGCCGACGTCTGTCGCCTTCAGGCGACCCTTGCACGGGCACGTCATCGTCTCACTCAGAAGAATGAATTTGGATGCCCTCGTGATCAGATCCTTGCCCGCTCTCATGTTGTTGCTCTTCTCCGTGCGCACGATGGCACGCGCGTGCTTGACAGCGGCCTTCTCGGTGACTTTTTTGGCGTTCGTTATGCGCACGTTGTTGATGCTCACCATGCACTGAAACTCCACCAGCAGAGTTGCGAGCTCCGCATACTTCTTCTTCATCTCGTCGGTGGCGCAGTCATCGCATCTGCAGGACTTGTAGCTCCCGATCATACGAAGCGAGCTCATGTTCTTGTACACTGCCTCATCCACGATGGACGTCCAATCGCGGCAGTAGTACCCCTTGTCGCGCTTGCGCTCCGTCTTGTCGAATTCGAAGAGCGCAGCGATGATGATGGCGCGTATCACGTTCGCTAACTGCTTGGTCACGATCATGGTCGGCCATACGATGTGGACACCCGTTTTCCTGTAGCTCACGCCATTTTTCGTCAACGTGCGAATCGGAGCTGTCGCCACGATGCAGTCCAGAGGCGATAGGCCGTCCCGGTCGCTGATGACATTGATGCCGTTGAATATGATGTCACAGCCTCCGAGAGAAGGAGGGCAGTAGTAGGTCTCCTCTTCGGTCTCCTCTTCGTCCGACATGCTGTCCCCGCCAGTAGGGTCATCGTCCTCTGCATCGTCAGGCAGCGCGGAGGGGATCTCTGCATCGTCAGGCAGCGCGGAGGGGATGCACTCGGCTAGCGCCACGTTGATGGCGCATGTCCATCTGTGGATCATATTGAGGTCCGGAGGGCAGTTCATGTCGTGCATCGCTCCGCCATCATCGTCTGCAGGCGGGTCGGCGCATTTGTCGAACGGATCCAGGATGTCCAAATCAACAAAGTACGGTGATTTGCGCGACACCACTTCGGTCAAGTGCTGGTACGCGTTGGGCTGGTACTTGTTGCACTCGATGTACGTGCTGTACGCATGCATGAAGTTCTTGTTCAGATCCTCGGATATGTTGTAGGCTCCTCCCACCATGTTCAGGTGGGTGGCAGTCACCCCTTGTGTGCACACCACGTCCTTCAGGAAAGCGGTACACTGATCGCGATTCATGTTCATATCGATGCGCAGTATCTGCGGTGGAGTGAAAGAGTGAGAGGCGCTAGGCGCCGCTGCTCTGATTTATGATATATATATTTACAGCTGCCCGAATCTCATGGCGGTATATCTGAATCACCACAGCGTATATCATTGCGTAAATCAGAGTGCGAATCTGATTTACGCTATGATAAACTGCGAATCTGGGCTGGCTTCCTCCTGACGCACGCCGTATTTACCGCCGCACGGAAAAGAAGTTCGGTGACGAATCCCGTATTCTCCAGCAGTCGTGCTATGGCTACCGCATGTGAACTGCCGCCGTAGAATACGGCATGGGTGACAATCCCGGAGTCGACGTCGGAAAGTATCCGCCATGTCGTATAGATGTCAGTGAACAAATCCATCATGTGACGATAGCAGCTCAAGATTCGGCTAGAAGACCGCCTCCTGTCATGAGAGAAATTGGTGTACTGGAAAGCTACAGTCTGCGCCAACGGCATCAGCGACCGGTGCCAGTTTTCGTGTATGAAGTAGTCATACGGGCTCATGCGATCCTCCGGCATGTAGTATATCAGATTTCTGAACCTGTCGTCCACGCCCCCTAGCGTGCATAGCGCATCGCTGATGGGGCTCACAAAGTACTTGTTCAGCAGAGGCCAAGCGCGTTCGACGGTTTCACTCCGGATCTCGTTGATACAGCTATTTTCGCGCTCAGTGTAAGGCAGGAGTCCGAAAAACTCACGAATGTCGGTGAAATTAATTCTGCTTCGTACCTCTCGGGGCGTGCTCGACGAGTTGCGCTTCTGCAGCATGCATGACCGGATCGTGTTAAGAACGTCCTTTCGCGGAGTGCCCACCGGCTTGGCACTGCACATCACATTCGGATCTTCATTATATTCATAGGTCTGAGGCATTTCTACGTAGATCCCGACTCTGTATGTCATGTCGCTCACAGCTGCGCGCAATACATCGCCGACATCTGCGCCGTCTCGGTAGCATTGGTGGTTATTTGAATGCTCCTCACCCATCAGGTAGACGTATACATTCTTGGACCTGTGCTTGACCTTCTGAAAGTAGTGAGGTCCTGACAACGGCTCGCTGCCGTTGAGAACGTTCATCTTAGACTATAGAGGAGCGGACAAAGAAAAAATGCATTCGTACGTCTTCATTTTGCAACAGCAGATGCAATCAACAGATGTGGGGCCTGGTGAAGCATTTAATGTCCGGGTCTTTGTGCCGATCGCGATAATCACAGTCAGCATACGCTAGTCACATGTCGGAGTCTTCACGCTGTGACGGGCGATATACTACCGCCAGCGCATATGACATGGAACAGTGCCGTCACCGAGAGAGATGACGGCAGCAGACCGAGTGCAAAGAAGAAGTACTATGCAAAATAATGTATCTTATCATCAACACAAGCCTTAGCACAATGCCCAGAGAGAGAGAAATTGAGGTGGACAATGGCGCCACAGAGTCGCCTGTGCTAGAGAAGATGGATATCGGTTTGTGTCCGGAGGGAAGCGCTACAGAAGAGACTTTGAGAATATGTGCCATGCAGAACAACGTCATGGCGGTGCGCGAGGAGTACCTTATCAACTTTATGGTGATCGTTCATAACATGAAAACCTTGCTAGAGACAAAAGTCCATGGCTATTCAAGAGAGTTGAGGAGGCTGGAGAAAGAGCGTGACAGTTTTGATGCTGAATTCGAGTACAATCTTAACAGCTGGAGAAACTTTGCCGACAACAAGTTCAGAGAGAAGTCATCTAAAAGTAAGGGCAGTGCGCAGCGCGATGCGGACGACACACGCGACCTATCGATGAGGGACATGATGGATAAAATTCAAGAAACACCAGGGCTGGCGAAGAGCATTGTTGCGTGTGACAAGATGAAGCAGCTCATCAGCCTCATAGATGTCAAATTGCAGGACATACGGGGCGTCATCGCTGATCCTGAAAACGAGATGGCAAATGACAAGCTCCGGAAGAAGCGAGAGAAGGAAGAAAAGTTGAGGCAGGCAGAGTCCAGAGAGGGCAAGTACAGGGAAGGTGTCGCAGTTCGCGCTGCTCGTGTTGCTGGAGTCAAAAGGAGACGGGCAAACACTGTAACGCCCCCTCGCCCCTTGCCACCGTCTCCAGATGTGTCTGCTGGGTCCTTCCATTCCCTACCAGAGCCTGCGCTGTCAGCTGTTGAGCAGGACTCCGAAGACAGACCCGACTTCGACGGGCCAGATCACACGGCTCCACTGCACGCTAATACTCCTGGAGCAACACCGTTCACGTCGCTTCGATACGTCGTCTTGAATGCCATTGACAACCTCATATTTTACTCGTTAGGCAGAGAGAACCTGTTGACGTACGTCTATTCTTTGCTGGTCAAGTACATGGACGCTCCGAAAGCGTTCCTCGAGGGCTTTCAAAACCTCATACTGGTCGGCAACCCTGGAAGTGGTAAGACAGAGTATGCGAACCGACTCGCTCAGGTGTTCAGTGCGCTGAACATTGTGTGCAACGTTGACACCCATGAAGGTTCAGCAGTGGTCCGGGAAAAGGTACCCACTGACTTCATCGGCCAGTACATAGGGCAGACGGCACCGCGGACCAGGGCGCTGCTCCTGGAGAGCACCGAGAAGGTACTCTTCATAGACGAAGCGTACGGGATCACTGAAAACGAAAAAAAAGGAGAAGAATACGGGCAAGAGGCCGTCAATGAGCTGGTGGGCTACCTCAGTACTCACATCGGCCAGCTGATTGTGATAGCGGCAGGATACGAGGAGGAGATGATGAGGTTTCAAGTGAACAACGTGGGACTGGCCAGACGCATGAAGTACGTCATCAAGCTGTCAGCCATCGAGCCTGCGGTCGCAGCGAACAAACTGGTAATGATGATCCGCAAGCTTGATCCGAGCTTGCAAGTGGATTCTCACGTAGTGAATGCTTTCGCCGAGGTATATGGCAGCACGATATCAAGATATTACAAAGACAACCGAGTGGCCGCGACAGGAGGTGACGCCTCTGTGAACGCTGACCAGTTGGTGGACAGAAACGCTCTCGCATTGAAGGCACTGGGCAACGGATATGGCAGCTTACAGATGCTGGCGGAGAGGGTGTACGAGGTGATGGTAGTCGTGAACCACAACGCTGCCCACCCTCAAAAGAACGTAACTCTGTGCCACATAATGTGCGCTATGAGGGTCGTCAATGCGCTTTCCGACAGGTCAGTTGACGATGACGAGTTCGTGCAAGTACTGAGAGAAGAGATAAAGGCGTCCGACCTCGACTGCTCTGAGACTTGCTTCACCACACATGAGATGCAGGCGAGCAGGGTGGTGATTCCGGTGATCAGGCACGATAGGCTGCCCGACCCGACTCGCGCATTGACATCCAGCATGCAAACCCGCAGCAAACTTGTGAGTCTGGCAAAGCGCCCTCTGACATCGGTGCGGACCAGAAAAAAGCCACGCACGCCACGTAAGACCCCGGTGAAGAAGAAGATACCGCGCAAGTTGCCGCTCAAGACACGCCGGAAACGGCGAATCACACCGCGCAAAAACCGGTAAGATTTATGATGATTCGCAGTAAAAATTAAAATCTAGAGATTCAGATTCGCATTCGATATATCACGATTCGCACTGCGAACCGCGCTCCGACAGCTTCAAATATTGTGTGCAGCGCAGTGCACAGTGCACACTCACGCTCTGCGACCATGATGCTCGCTGCGAAAAATCCGCACCCCAGAGATGAGAGGATCAGGTTCGTGGAGGACACCCACACATACTACATTGATGGCTCCTCAACTGGTTATCTCAGCTGCACTACATTCATACACAAGGCGTTCGGAACGTTCGACGCTGACAAGATCATCACAAGAATGATGCAATCGCCCAAGTTCGCCATTGGCGACTACGCCGGCATGACCAGAAAAGAAATCAAGGCCAAATGGGACAAGAACAGGGATGAAGCAGCTGCCGCTGGCACGAAAATGCACCTGAATCTGGAGCTCTTCTACAATGACGGCCCCCACACTGAGGAGGGCAAGGAGTGGGAGCTCTTCTGCAAGTTCCGCGACGCGTTCCCCGACTTGAAAGCGTACCGCACAGAGATGGTCGTATTCGCAGAGGATGTGAAGATTGCCGGAAGCATAGACATGGTATATCACGACCCAGATGAGCCCGGCAGCTTCATCATATGCGACTGGAAGCGCAGCAAGGAGATCAAGAGGAGCAACAGGTTCCAGAAGGGATGCAGCGCCCACACGAGGGACCTGGACGACTGCAACCTCATCCATTACAGCCTGCAGTTGAACCTCTACAAGTGGATCCTCCAAAACTACTACCAGATGAAGATCACTTCAGTGTTCCTCTGCGTGCTCCACCCGAATCAGGATGAATACCTTAAAATCGACGGTCTCGACCTGTACGACCGAATTGAAGCGCTCATGCGCGACAGGCGCACAAAGGTACAGAGAGCCGCGCCCGCTGCGGCTCCCCCCATCGCGAAGAAGCCGCGCATCGTGGTGGAGAAGCAATCGGATGACAAGGAGAATGTGCCACCCGGCAACGTTTGACGCTAGTCGGACTCTGTTATTTTTATCAAAACGCGCCGTCAGTGCTTGAATGCGTCTGTCGCAAGGCACAAATCATGTCGCATAATATATACTTTAAAATGTAACGGCGAGCTGCGCTCTCTTGTCTGTGATTTATGTCTGATGCAATGAAGGAGTGGGACTCGCTGAATGCCATGTATGCGGACGCCCTCGATGCTTGGAAAGAGAGCAGCGATATGGGGGCACTGGTGGACTACGAAACGGTGCTCGCACTGGCACAGCGGGTCACGTCGCTGTACGAGAAGCGCCATAGTATCCTCACAGACTACGTGATGTCCCTCGACTGGGATAATGACCCCCTCTTCATAAAGCCCTCTGACAATCCTCCGTCTCAGGTGGCCGTCACACCCCCCCTGAACAATACCTCGTACCTACCTACGCAAGTGAATATGTGGAACACTCACCACTTTGCACAAGACGCTGTTCCGCAAAATCAAGAAGATATCACGGTTCCTACTGAAAAATGTGGCCTGGACGCCGCCATGCGTGAGTACGACGAACTGAGCCACAAGCTCATCCGCGACATGGCGTATGTGCAGTCGAACCTGCAGTCTGTCGCTTGAAGATTTGGATCCTTACGCGTCTGAGATAGACGTCTTGACGTCGTATTGACCTGTCAATGTGTTCTTGGCCTCCATCACTAGTAGGTTCGCGCCGTTAGAAGCCTCCGACTTGCCGTATCTGATGCGGAACTCCTGATTGGCGCCGAACATTATGCAAGCGTCGTCAGTGCTGAATTGGATACCGTCGAACGTCAGCGATGTCGAGTTTTCCTTCGTCGTGTCTGCACTTGAGGTTGTGGTTATGATCGTGCTCTCATGGTCAGCCTCTAGAACATTCTCAATTGTGCGAGTGTTGCTCACGGGGTCAACCCTGAGACAGCCCACGCTGTATGTGGCTTTCGTGTTTGCGGCATCCACGGTGAAGTTATTGCGCGCGATCTCGTCGACGCTCCCTGATGATGACCGCGAAAACGCAAATGATGACGCCGTACATGGCGCGTTGTCCACTTTGTTCACGATGATGATACTGTGATTTGTCACCACATCTTTTGCGAATACCGGACCATATGTGTTGATGACATCTGTTGCGAGTGATGTAGAGTATGGGAAAGTCATGGGCTGCACGTCCTCAAAAACGAGCACGATCGGCATGATATGAGCGGTGGTGCCTGTTGTTCTATGTACAAGATAATTTATGCAGAGATGTCTTAAAAGCCAAGCGTCAGCTTGTGCATGGTGCGCACAGAGCAAAAAAAATATGTTATGACTACCACAGAGAACAGCTCATTCATGACTTTCATCACCGGCAAGCTGGATGTTCGCAAGGACCACCCGCTCGACCCACCAGCGCCGACGCCACAGGCACCCGCTGCGACACCACAAGTTTCTGTGGAGCTTGTAGCGCCTCAAGCTGAGGTTGACACCCCCCCACCCGCACCAGTGCCAGTGCCCGCACCAGTGCCAGTGCCTGCCGCCAGTTCAAGTGCGGCTGAAGATGCCCGACCTCAGAAGCCCCATTTCAAGACTGCCAAGCAGGTACTGGAGGAGTATAGAGCTGCTGCTGCCGACGTGGTGGCTGTGCCCATTTTAAAAGTATCCGATGTGAAAACACCTGAGCCAGCGAAGCCTTCCTCCATGCCCCCTTCAGCGCCTGTCAAGCCCCCAGTGCCTGCTGAGGCGGCTGCGCTGAAGAGAACCACATCCAAGCCGACCGGCGTCAATGCCGTCGCCGGAGATGGAGCACATGCTGCGAAAGCGCCCTCCGCACCTTCAAAGGTCAAAAAGGTAGTGAGGAGGCGCGCACCGAAGAAGGGCTAAAAAGAAAGCATCATCACTCCCGCACAACAGTTATCAGTCCGCTGCTGGTCACTTTGGTCACACTCTGCTGCACGGCCTGCTGTACTGCCATCTGCTGACGCATAACGAATTCATCTTCCTCGCTCAAATAGACCTTGTCATGGAACCGCCAGAGACTCCGGTTACCAAATTTGAACTCGTGTTCGCCTGCTTTGTAGTATGAAACAATGTCTTCATTGTCAGTGCTCGAGATGGTATTATCCACGCACAGGCACTCAAAGTTGGCCGTACAGCTTTCGAACACAGCTTCAAACACTTTGTAATCTGAAAACATACCACAGAAGTGTTTCCAGATCCTCTCTCTGTTACCCTTGATGTTGTCCTTCAGGAAAAGGGCGACGTCAACATTGGCGCGCAGGGAAGGGGCGAAGTCGACCAAATACTGGAGAGTCACTACCAGAGAAATGAAGTAATGACGACCGTTCATCATTATCTCGCGAATTATGGGGGAACTTAGAATTTTCTTATCGTATGCACAATCGTCCAGAACTATCAGTAATCGCGTGTCCTGGTCAGCAGGTATCTGACCGAGCTTTTGCTTCATGATGAGATCCTTCTGCTGCTTCAGTATGTTCGCAAGCACATTGAGGTCGAACGGGCTATGAATGAACACGCCCGGCACAAAAGTGCTGAAGAATCCGTTCGCAGATTCAGTTTGCGAGAAAACACAGCATCTGGGAAAACCAGCCTTGTGCAAATGGTACATGATGTCCTTGGTAAGATAGGATTTCCCGGTCCCACGTTTGCCTGTCAATGTCATTGTGAAGTTCTTCCTCGCCAACATCGAAATGTCAAACCTTTTGACGCTGATTCGATTTGTGTTGGCATCCGCATTCATCATGACACCTTCACAACGAGGCAACAAAAAAAAAGAACCTGCACAGAAGCGGCATGAGCTCGTATGAGTATCTTTGTATTTACGCACGACTCGCATTTTTTCCAAGCGTGCTGCGACTAGACTAAACAGACGTCTTGACGCGCTTGACATCGTGATCAGCCAAGACTTCAACAGGCGACACATCCCCTGGCCCTAGCTGTGGCCGAAAAATGGCAAACAACTTTGCACAGAATGCATCCTCATCCTCCATCGCCCACGCATCCTCTATCACATCCTTCACCTGTGTCAGAGATGGCTCCCCTGAGCGCCAGTAGAAAAAGTGCTCAAAAAACACACTGTATTGATTCCCCCACACACGCTGAAGCGCATCGGTGCTGCTCGATCTGCTGACCCGTCTCGGGTAGACCCCCACTAGTGCAATATGACCATCCCTCATGCACATCGACTGCGCCTGGTACGGGTGCTGCGGCATGAAGTCGAGGTAGTATCCGAGCTTCATCATCTGAGTGAACCCGCACATGGCGGCAGGCACTAGCGAAGCCATTATCTTCTCCTCACCGTTGCGCTGCCGCTTGCTTGTGAAGAAGTCGACACTCTTGTGTGGATGATAAAGGAAGTAAGCCGCCAACACATCGCTATCGTCATCGCCGTCGCCGACGGAGAGGTCAGCGGCAGCGATTTCATCGCCACGCAGCTGGAACACTCTCTTACCGAAGTCAGAGTAGATCGGGTTGTCCCAATACTGTCCCTCTCGCTCGGTCCACATGTGCTCCGATATATCACACCGCATGCCGTCGGATACGGCAGAGTAGACCTCTTCCCCCGCTCCAATTTTCACAAAGCCGCATCGTACCGGCAGCGAAATGCAATCCCTCTCCCCCTCCGGAGCTGCCTTGATATCCTCCACCGCAGTGATGTAGTACGCTCCAGGCAAGAGAGGCACGAGCTCCAGATGCAACACTGTCCCGTCGCCGTCCACAACAGTCTGTGTATGAGAACCGCACCAAGTCTGGTGGCTGACTTTCACGCCGCTATAGTCGATGAAGGTGGTGCGCGCCTGACTGGGCTTCACGCACAGCTTCTCCATAAGGGCTTCCATGATGCGGCGGTGTGAATACCTGTGGCTGCGTTTGAGCTGTGTGAGTGAGCGAGAACTGTGGGCGAACCGCGCGGGGAATATACACAGCCGGGTGGAATATACACGGGGAATATACATTTCGGAGAATATACACTTAGTATTTGTATATTCCCTCTCCAGTTTCATGATATTCCCCCGGCCGTGTATATTCCCCTCGCCGATGATGGGCTTTCGAGTTCACTTCGTGTCCTTCCCTCGAAAATCATGAACCTGATCGATGAGTACCGTAGTTGTACCGTAGCATTGGAGGAAGCGAAGGCCGCGCTGGAGAGAGATGGGGTTGCTGTAGTGCCTGCAGTCATTCAGGAGGACGAACTTCCTTCGCTGAGGGAAAGCATGTGGGGCACTTTCGAGACGCTCACTCAGGGTCGCCTGCAGCGTGCGGACCCTTCCACCTTTGCCGTTCTCTCTGAGTTTTTGCCCATTCATTCCATGCTGTACCAGCACTGGAAGCTCGGACACGCTCAATACGTGTGGGATGTTAGGAGTGCTGCCGGTGTGATCACGACGTTTTCAACACTTTGGGACACACCCGACCTGATCACCAGCTTTGATGGAGTCAGTTTGCACCTTCCGTTCGAAGATACCAAGAAGGTGAGAATTCAGATTTCTGCTAGTGCTAGAGCGTTCGAGTTTTTCTCCAATGTCTGACATCGATCTACTTTCTTGACTGCAGGGATTTTACTGAGGCAACGACTGGTTCCATTGTGATCAACGATCATCGCGCAACGAGCTGGTGTCGTGGCAGGGGGCTGTCAACCTCTACGATGTCGACGCTGGCGACGCCACCACAAGAGTGCTTACGGGTAGCTACAAGCTGCACAAACAGTACATGGAACATTGTAATATAGACACGCGCACCAGCGATTGGAGCAAGTTTCCTAAAAATGCTCACGAGGAGCATTTAGACTTTTTCTTGAAGAGAGGCTGTGAGAAGGCGTGTGTGCTGGCTAAAGCCCGTGACATGGTGCTCTGGGATAGTAGGACGATGCATCAAGGGGTAGAAGCCCAGAAAGGGCGCGCTTAGAGCAACACGAGGGCTGCAGTGTATGTGTGCATGACGCCTAGAACGACCGCTTCACCTGCAGTGCAACGTAAGCGCAAGCAGATCTTCGACGACAAGCGCATGACGACGCATCTGCCGCAGCAGGCTAAGATGTTCAGTAAGACACCGCGAACATATGGCGCCGCTCTCCCCTCTGTCGGAGTTCTCCCCGATCCTGTGTTGTCGGACGCTGCACTGCGCCTTATTTGATTAGGTCGCACGCGCTGATGCTGTGCTGTGCATTTTGACTCGGTGGCGGGACGATGACAATAAATACATCTGTGTCAGCACATGTTTGAACAGACAAGATCCGCATAAGCAGGGCTTGAATTATCTGTGATGCCCAACACATCTCCTGCCAAATCAAATGTAAACTCTACTGCAGTTGCATCCCTGTCAAAGTTTGTAATTTCAAAATCATTGCCAGTGCCATCATCCCAAACAGTGGGAGGAATACATGCATCTCTAGCCATTTGTGCCATTGTACTATAGTAGAAGTGCACGATCGGCGCATCTCTGTCTGCCAAGTTCTCACGTCCAACACCAAATTCGCCAAGATGCACTGGCGTGCTCCCCAAGGCTAGCCTGAGCTTGACAAGCTCTGCGATCAGAGTCTTTACGTGCTTGCATACAGCAGCTTTTGGATCAGCCAAGTTCAAGAAGTAGTCATTGCAACCACTGGGCAGTGAGAACTGTGGCGGCCCATATGAGTGCACTGTAATTCCCAGAAATTTGTCCTGCCCAGGCAAGAGCGACGGTGTCCGATACGTAGCTCGCGCCGCCCACGCATTGCCCATATTGTTGGGCTGAAGAGAAATGATCCGAGTCTGTGAAACTTCCCGCACTGCACTGTAGCCTGTCGCATTGAGCATGCGTGTAAGCTGTTGTGCAGCAGGGGTACAAGGTGACATTGTGCCTTGAGGTTCATTGAGCAGCTCAAAAATTAAGTGATCTTGGGGGTAAAATGAAGTGCAATTTTGCGCCACATATCTGCAAAGTATGCGTTCATTTCAGGAGATGCATCATACGAAGTCAACCATGCTTCATGATGCGCATTTAGGATCACAATGAAACCTAGCGCCAGGGCAGAGGTCACAGCACCATCCACTAAAGCCATAAAGGACGGTGAATTGACTCTACATGTGCTCATGCCCATGGGCTGCCATGTGACTGGCAAACGCACGTGTCTAAAACCTTTATACCACAAGGCACTGAGACGCCTCGCGATAACTGCAGTTTCTCGACTATTTTGAGCAGTGTCAAGTGTGTTGCCGATGTTGATTCCTGTACCCATTGTTGAAAAAAGTTCTGCCGCAGTGACAGTCATCTTGGCTAATATAACAAGCAGATAAAAGTCTGTCAAACACCATCCTTGCATGTTGAACTGCTCCTCGGACTTTTCAAACATGAGATCCACCAGCCGAGGCAGATCTGTTACCGGGTGCTTGCGGATCGTGTAGTTCATCCCTTTCTTCTTCTCCGACTTATTCCAACCGAATCTTTTGCCTTTGTACTTAGTGTACACAATCTTTACACCCTGAGTGACTGTTCTTTCGGGCAGTTAATAAAATGTTGACGCGTGGCAAATGACGTTCATATGCACCTGCTTCGCAGGCATCTGTAACAGCCTCGCAGAATGCATACAGAGCATATGTGGAGGTATATCTGGTTGCTGTTCGGGGCTCGTGAACGGCGTCAGAATATGCTGTGTTGGCAGCTGCGATGCTACTGGTAAATGTTTTCGTTGTCAGGGATGACTAGCGACACTGACACACAGGGGTTAAATACTCCGAGTCTGAATCTGAACGCAGATTTGCACGATTTTTACGCTGCAGATTCGTAAAGTACAGATTCGTGAATTGAGATTCGCAGCTCATCGGCGCGTATTGCATACCAGGGGGCCTGCCACACGCGGAGCAATCGCAAGAGTAGGCACAAGCAGCGCAAACAGTGACGGAATCAATGTTTGAGCAGGCGTATGCAACGGTAAGGGCAATTTTGTGTATTTTTCAGTCCGTATCTGTCTCGTCGTCACTTTGACCTGCTGAGTGGTCTAGTGCATGCTCATGTCAATGTCAACACTGCACGCAGCTTGAAGGTTCTTGACGAGTACTATTACCAATATCTGCGCTGGACACGATCTCTGTCACACGGAGTCATCGCCTGGATGACTTTCATGATTGAGCATGATCCCCAAATGCGCCAGATGTCGCCAACTGACCTTTATGCGATTGCGAGGGCGGCTACAAGGCTGCGGGAGCCTGCAGTGTTCAGGCAGCTCATGCTGATATTTTGGGACTGCAAATTATTTGTTCAACTCATATTTGCGCGCGCCATTGTGGAAGCTGACTGTGAAGACGACGACATGGTAGACTGGGCGTCAGCACTGCTGGAGGAGGACGAGTACGGCGAATAGAATCAGTGCCACAGGGATTTATAACATCAGAATTGATGTGGTGCGGTGCCTTTTCACCTGGCGGTCGCAATGTAGTCCTGTGCCATTTCTCGAATCGCAACTTCCACAGGGACTGTGCGCGCTGTGTCACGCGATATGATGTCCATCTCCAGTAAACTGTTGATGTGGTTCGCAATGTCGCCGTTCGTCACTTGCAGCAGTTCTTCCACCGGCCTGCCCTTGCTCCAGCTGCATGCCGCAGCGCCCATGATGAGCACATCATGTTCAAAAGGGAGGCCACACCAGAACTTAGACTCGATGACTTGGCGATTCAAGAAACAGGCCGACACACGAACCCTTCCGTCCCTTCCAACTCTGACGCTCCCGTACCCTGTACGCCATCCTCCGCAAGGGACAATGCCGTATAATGGGAGCAGGTCTTTCAAGACTTCAAAGCGGCATGCACGATGCACAATGATTGACTCCGCTATCGACGTGAGCCCCCTGCTCATCTGAGGTAGCATCGTTTTACTTGACTGCGCTACAAAAAAAATATTGCAGCGACTACCACATTATTCATCGGCATTATGCTTGGGGTTTCGGGAATTCCGTATCACCGCACTGAGTGTCTCCAGCACCTTGGCACGTCGAGCGGGTTTGAGCAGCAGATACATGTTGATGCCTTCGTCGACCACCATTTTCAGCACATTTCCGATTTCTCCAGAGCAGAACATGATAGGCGTCGACTCGTCCGTTTCACGAATAGCCACCGCACACTCAGTGCCGCTCATGATGGGCATTATCGCATCCAGCAGCAGGACATCATACGCTGTGTCTGCGTTTGCATAGGCTTTACGGTACTTGAGTAGCGCTTCAGCGCCGTCGCAAGCCGTGTCGCAGATGTACTCTTCTCTGAGCATGTTTACGAACAGCTTCCTTATGATGTGGTTGTCGTCCACAATGAGAACTCTGCGAAGTTGCGCATCGTGTGCTGATGAGGTACTCCTCATGTCTGAACCTTCCAACGAGGTCGACGCATCAGCAGAATTCATCAACGGAAAGGTGAACCAGAATGTAGTGCCTCGTGAGCTCGTGCTGAAGTCGATTTTGCCATTGACTCGTGCCACCAACAACGCGCTGATTCGTAAGCCTAGCCCAGCTCCGGCTTGCGCCATGTTTGTCGATTTGACGCCGTAGGCAGTGAAGAGTTTGCTGCGCAACGCAGGGTCGATTCCTCCACCAGTATCAGTAACTGATATGGTCACATCGACATGATCACCTGCGTTGTGGATCGCACAGCTGACATCTACTGAGCCGACCGATGTGAACTTGACCGCATTGGACACGAAGTTCACCAGCACTGTCTGCATGCTCTTCATATGCAAAGCTCCTCTGAGATGAGCAGATTTCGTCGCATGAAGGAGGATTCCCTTGGCCTTGCATGTCTCCTGGAACATTGACAAAACCCTGTTGACCATCGTATCGATAGACGAATTTTGCACCAGAGTGTCGTCAATCGGTGTCGTCTCCAAGTGCATCGACTCGAAATCGAGCAACTGATCCAGTACTTGTGACTGGTACAGTGCGCACTCTAATATGTCATGAGAGCTCTTTTTGATGCGATCATTCAGGTCAAGAATGCTGGAATCGGAGAGCCATGTAGAGATCAGTTCCGTATTTGAAATGATGCCTTGCAGCGGATTCCTGATCTCATGACAGATCGTACGAATCATAGAGTTCATATTGTGTTGGGATTGGAAGTCTTCCAGTTGAGTTAGCTTCAGCTTACGTATATCCTCCTCAGCTCGAGTGGTTCTGAATAAAAAGTCGTCGTCAACCAGAGTGGCTGCTCTTGAGACTTCACCCTGTTCCTCCTTGTACTTTTTTCTCAGGCGTGTCACCTCCCTCGATGCGTTGTCGACCTCCTCTTGGTATATGTTGTCTAACCTCGTCGACTCCGTCTCTGCCTTTGAGACGTTTTTCATGTGGACGAACTGCAGCCTGTTCGTCTCCAGTTCTGAGGATATGCACTCATCATCATAGGCGAGCTGCAACCTCGCGACCTCCTTGGTTGCCTCTGTGATTCTCTTCTCAAGTGACGACTGCAGGCGCCGCACAACTTCTTCAGCCTCTTCAAGCTGCGCTTTGAGCCTCTTGTCCAGCCTACTGGCTTCTTTGGCCGCATGAATTGTGTTGCAATTGTGCGAGCTGTGCATCCTGTGCAGCTCGCTCTCCGCATCCGCAACTGTCGAAGTTCTCTTTTCAGTTCCGATCGAAGCGTGCATCTGCAGAACCTCTGCTGTGACGTCATGTCCCGAACCTGTCAATACGCCATCCTTGACCGCTCCTGTAGCGTACATGCGTATGTACAATATCACACCTCTGCCTGCATGCCGTACTCGAAACTGGTGGTCCCACACATCGCCATCTGTATCTAATGCATCTCGAAGGGAGGTGGTGAAGTCATCTAAATCACGTGCATGCACGTTCATTTCGTTAGAGGGGAAGGTTAGACGATTTGGATACATTATGTGCAGCCCGAGCATGCATGCCATCTTTTCATCCAACACAAAAAGCTGTTCCGAATACTTCCAGTGACCTTCGTCTTCCATGAACTATTTGCAGTTATTGGAATAAATTCAAAATAATTTTAGTCAGTGTGCCACACATTAACGGACGTTCGCGCACCGGTTTGCGCGCGCATGCATCACGCGCACAATTTTGAATCGTGCAGTCGGATCGTTGCAACCGACGATCGCGTGCACGGCCTGCAGGACGCCCGACATCTGCTAATGCTGCTCGGGGTGACCGTGTCGTTCTTGTAATGTGAATGACTACTACACTCACTACTACTCTCGCGTCGTATATGGCTGGCGTGAGCCAGATGCTTCATCAATACAGAATGGCTGGCTAAACGTTACAATGACGATGTAGAGTTATTTGCAGAACACGTCTTTTGTGACCGCCCTGTCCATGCCATCTACGGGAACCCTGTGGTTCTCGATGCAACGGCAGCCTGTCCTGTAGAATTTCATGAAACATATTTGCACAGATCATGATCTTGGAAGACACCACTTCTCAATGTGCAGACTACCAGCTCGGTAACCACACTTGCGTAGGCGGTGACTTAAGCTACCATGATGAGAACGGTTACGTACCCGGTGATCATACGTTGTAGCATAGTCGTCATGAGAGAAAGAGCGTTGCGCAGAGCCTGCTCAGTTGTTGAATCGCTGCTGCTGCTCTGTCTGCTATTTCTGCTGCTGCGGCTACCTGCTCACGCTTTGAATCGATGCTGCTGCTCTGTCTGCCGTTGCTACTGCGGCTACAAATACACTCACTGCTCTGCTGCTGCTCTGTGGGCTTCTGCTGTTGCTGCTTCCCATGAACTACATGTCCTAGTTTGTGGTGGAGTTGCACCAGAAGTCACAAACCAGGGTCCTATCCCCACCCAGGTGGGGGTAACAGATTTTTTTGTTATCCCCACCCACGCGGGTAATACGCGCATAAGCAGAACGCCTCACCGGTGACAAAACGCATCACCAGTGACCCAGGTGGGGGTAACATGTTTTTTTGTTATCCCCACCCAGGCGGGTAATTCACGCATCAGCAGAACGCCTCACCGGTGACAGAACGCATCACCAGTGACCCAGGTGGGGGTAACAGGTTTTTTTGTTATCCCCACCTGCTCACTTTGTTGAATCGCTTTTGCTGCTCTGTCTGCTGTTGCTGCTGCGGCTACAACTGCTGCTGCGCCGTGCACTCACTTCTCTGCTGCTGCGCTGCGGGCTTCTGCCACTGCTGCTCCTCACGAACCATATACAGGCGAGGAATGGGTTAGGTTTGGGTTAGGGGGTAGGGTTAGTTTAATTGTTCATACCGGCCCTGCACGATGTGGGGGAGGTTTTGCTTCGCACGGTGATCTGCAATGTCAGAGCTATCCTGCTGTTTGCCGGCGTGGACATTTCACTCAAAGCGGCATACAGCAACTTTGCAGGGGGAAATACGGTCTGGATTCGTCGTGGACTGGCTTCAGGAAACTGCCTCTGCGTACCTCATCCGACGCAGACGTTCTGTGTGCTCTCTCTAGCCTAGATCTGTCTGAGGTGTGAATGAAGGCTTTCAGCATGACCTCGACAGCGACGACATGTCAGACGTTTGCAGGTTGGTGGGGATGGCTATATACAGTCAGGGTGGATGCTTGCGGCATGCCAATTTCGACAGGGCCTGCTGCTCACAAAGCGCTCACTTTAACCTGAGTAAATGCAGAGTGGGCGCGCAAATAAACCTAAGTGTCTGATGGTGAGACATCGTGTGTTTACCGACTTTATTATCTGGTGCACTGGTAGGATGCTTCGGTTCAACACAGACGACTCTAGACAATACGGAGCCATTGCGGTGTGCGGCCCTAGCGGCATCGGGCGCTACAATGTGGTCGTGGAGATTTTGTCGACGCTGGTCAATTACAGAGTCGTAGTCTTTGCATCTCCATTTGACAGATGCAAGTACGGTAAACACGAAATGCCCTCCCGAGTCAGTGACTTTGTGAAGGACGGTAGAGATACCGTTATCGTCATCGATACCACGCTCCTTCTGTCTCAGAAGGTAGACTCTGACACATTTGAGGATTCTGTGGTTATCTACTTGACCCAGTGGCCAGACAGATGCATCGTCGCCCATGTACAGCTGTGGTTTTTCCTTGCAAACGCAAACTCAGACAAGTTTTTCAACGACCGAGTCTATCGCATTTTGAAACAGTCAGGCTACAACTTTAGGAGATTCAATGAAATCTTTGTAGAGTATACCAAAGAGCACGACGCTCTCGTCGTGAAGGGCAGCGACTTGCAGTATTACAGGCCGCGCTCTCATGTGAAGAAGGCGGGTTCAGCCTCCATCGGCAGTCTGTCCGAGGCGCTACAGAGTTTACAGATACAGCGCATATCCGCTCTCTTGGCGTCACCGTTGTCCCCCGTCGAGAGAGCTGTAGGGCCTTTGACCTCTCTGTAGCTATTCAAACATAAATTATGTTGTCTATAGCATGTAGCATAGCACGATAGCATGTCGCTCGATGATGCATGCGCTGCTGCACTGTGTCATCTCGCATACCAGCCCTGCTCCATTCTGACGGAGGCATATAGGTTTGAAAGCGGGCCTGTCAACGTTGTGAACGAAGTGGTCCGCTACCTGCGAGCTGATCCCATATTTTTCTCTCACTCTCCTACGAACACGCAATCGTACGTCTTCGCACTCGGCAGTGGAGATCTGGTGGTAGCGATCAGGGGGACGGACACGCTCAGTGATGCTCTGTATGACATGATAATACGTCCCGCTGACTCTGGCGATGGGACCAATGTTCACGAAGGGTTTTTGTTCCAGTTTCGCGGTCTATATGACTTAGTGCATAAAGCCCTGGCTGCGATGGTCCAGGACAAGGGTATTGCCACCATTCACGTGACCGGGCATTCTGCTGGCGCAGCGATAGGAGCGCTGATTGCGAAGCGCTTGTCTTCCGATATGAAAGGTATCACTATCACATTCACCGGGTTGGGGTGTCCCCGATTTTCTGATGCCGGTTTCTCAGCTTCCCTGAGAAGCGCCATCGGTGAAGCGCATGTGAAACTCATCCAGAACGGGCGTGACCCTCTCACTAAAATAATGCTAGGAGTCGCGTATGCAGAAATTTGTCCTCCTGAAAAAGTTGGCAGAGCAGACATGTACCCTACGGTTGCACTTTTGCGCGACATGCCAGATCATTTCATCGAAAATTACGTGAAATCCATCACTGAAAACAGCCCTCAGCGAGAGAACCTCTGGATCAAATTTGTTCAGTTCATAGCGACGTTCATGTACGATAGATGTACGGGCGCTTGAGACATGATCTGTGTGATAGCATTGGCAAAAATAATATGTATGTTAGGTAAGAACAGACGCGACCATGTCCACCAACCCTGTTGCTTCAGGTAGCGTCTTCGCCAAGCGAGCAGGACTGGGTCCCACGAACGCAGAGTTCACCGTTTCATCGACGGGCGTAGTGACCTTTGCGATCGGCCCCCCCACAGCTATCACCTCTGCCGTCTTTCCGGACCTCGCTGCACCTTCGTTCAGTACGCTGACCGGTACGGGTCTGGCTACGACGACCAAAACGTCGATGGTTTTCAGCTGATCGACGGTTGGCTCGAAAAGTATATGCTGGACACGCCTCCAGCGCCTACTCTGGGCACTAGCACGAGCGACACTCAGAAGATTTCGATCGCGTTCACCAACCCCCCTCAGAAGAAGCTCGCGTTCTCACCCACCGCCATTCTGTACATCAAGTACATCAAGGCAGATGTGATCGCCACGTCTCTGAACTCCTCACATGTATGGAGCAATTGCGCTACATATACTCTTGAAAGCGTCAGCGGTAGCAACTTTGCCAGCATCATTACGCTAGAGCTGTATGTGGACGCCGGCATGGACGGCGCGAGCGGTACTACGTATCGCAAATACGCGGGGATCACGAGCGAGGTGGAGTACGACGTTCGCCTCTACTACACTAACGAAAGCGGTGCTGCCACAAAGTATGTGCAGTCCCTCGCCATCGCGACGCTGCCAGTTGGCACGCCCGTCGCTCCGACAGGGCTGTCCGGGAGTGCTTCGTCGTCCACGGCGGTGTCCACCTCATGGACGAAACCGATCGACCACGACGTCAGCACCGTCGGCAATCAGACGTCCCCGTATGTCACCCTGTACAAGGTATCGCGCACTGCGGCGTCTTCATCGCGGTACGGCGGCGCTATCACAGACACTGGTGACACGTATACCAGCACTACATCTGGCTCCAACTCTGCAACGGCGCTGGGGATATCTTCCCTGCACCCAGGTACGACTTATACATTCGTGGTCGCCGCACGCAACGCCATCAACGCTGCTTATGGGTCAGCAAGCAGTTCTTACAACATCCTGACCAGCTACCCCACCGCTCCCACGTACCTGTCCGCCAGCGATGCGACGGTTCTGCAGTCAGTTACGACTCTCCAGAGCCCGTACAGTACGAGTGGGGGATACAGCCTGGATGGTTCAGCTGTATGCACGCCCATTCTCAACTACAGCACGCTGACCAATAGTAACCTGCGCACGCCGTCGGTCGCCTCACGTGGAACGAACATCACACCGGGAGCTACCGGGACAGTAGGGAGTCTGGTGGCATGCGGCGGTCTCAGCTCAGCCTACACTGGCACCACCAACAAGGCCTCCTTTGCGACTCAGGGTCTGGACACGACGAGCACGAGCTCGTCGGTGGCCAGCTCTTCAGGCAGCGTCAGCATCTACTACAGCAACGATCGTGACGCGTACTATGCGGGGACTACGGACCAGCAAGGTTTCTTTAAGATCATAGACTGCTACGCGTGCGCAAACAACGTCACGACCTCCTACACCGCATCAGTAAGCCCGTACTCTATCAAAATCCAGTATACTCCGGTGGGAGGGTCGCTCCTCGAGACGCCAGAGCTCAAGTTCTACGTGGACAACGCAGGCACTGCGACTAGTGTGAATAACCTGGGCATCATCGCCGAAACAGCAGGAGCTACGACAAAGATCAGCGGTGTTCCCACTTTTACATCATCTGCAGTGTTTAAGGTCCAGTTCAATCAGGCCGAGGTGGCCCACTACTTTGTCCGCCAGGACAAGAAGCACGCCGATATACAGGTGACCACATCAGGCGGCGCGGCCCTCGCGTCCACTCCGAGCATCACCCAAGCGCTCATTGGAGCTTCGCACAAGTACTTTACGGCGCCGGCCAGCAACAAGTACACCACCAGCAGCACGCTCCACAACACGACGGGTCTGGCTCTGTCTGCGAACCCTGGTGAGATTCAGTTCAACGACTTCACTCTCGCCCTCAATGCAGCCAGCAATGTGTTCAATGAAGGTCTGCTGGTGAAATCCACTCCCTATTCGCTTTACAGCAATGGCGGCGGCAGCCAGGTCACGGCTTCCTACCTTGATCCTGCGACTGGCACGACGCTGTCGCTGCGCATCGACACCAAGAGCGTGAGTGTGGACAAGTCAAACTCCAGCAACGCTTCAACGTCTACAGGCCAGCATGTCATTAGCGGGACCAGTACATACCCTAGGTCTGGGTATGGAACATCATATGTCCACACCGTTGACATTACGACGATGACCGACATGCAGCTCGTCAACGGCACTTATCAGTCGCCGGCAGTCGGCGATGGTTACAAGAATTACGGAGCATTTTGGTGTGGCGGAATCACTCAGCCCAACTACAGTACCATCACATCCGGTTCAACAAGTGTGCGCTGGGTCACATTCAAGTACACTGGTCGCATTTCTTCTGGCACCTACTCGAAGCTTCGCCTGGCCGTCGTGCACAGCGGTCTCACTGTTGACTTCAATAGCACCAACGCTGCGAACCACCAGCTCCAGCTCAAGGTTGAGGACTCAACAAACCCGACAGGTTGGTTGGATTGTACAAATGCCGTTTCCGGTGTCGGCATCGGCAGCGCCCCGGACGGCACTGCGTGCATCAGCATTGAGAAGGCTACGGCGAGCCAGCGTGACTGCGTCATCAAGGCGGGCACGGGCAGCACTGCAGTGTTTTATGTAAGGATAGGCATCGCAAACAATGTGGCCGCCAGCATTACATCCGTGACCGTTACTCCCATGGACACCTTCACATGAGTTTGAATAAACGGGAATCAAAACAAGTGCTATACGTTAGTGTTGTTCTGTTGTTGTGACTACTGTGTGCCGCCATCGTAATATTATGTGTGCGTGTAGTCAAATGACTGTTGCATGAGCAACATTGAAGATGCGTACAGTCTAAACTTGGCAGGGAGTGTTCTAGTGCAAGGGGACATAATATTTTTGGGTCACTTGAAAGCAGCTGATGGAGACGAGTACCCACCCGGTAGCGCTTTAATCACAGATGACGGACACACAGTCACCTGTACAGGTCCCATTGTGGCTCGCTCTAGCCTTTCGGCGAGTTCTGTGTCCATCACGAACGCCGTTACCGCAAATTCAATGGCGCTGGACACATCTCTTGCCGTACCCACTGCCAATGTCACAAATTGCAACATTGGGGAGACACTTACAGTGGCTGCCGTAACTGCTCAATCAATGAATGTCGTCGGCAGCTCACTGTTCACAGGACCTGCTCAGGTAAACGGCAATTTCGGAGCGATGGGAACTCTGTCTGTCCAGGGCGTCTTCTCTCATAACTCCCTGTCCTACTTTAACGGCAATGTGACTGTGGACTCAGGCAGCTCACTTTTGGTGACTGGAGATACTGTGCTCAGCGGAGATTTGGAGATTTCTGGTAACACCACGTATAACAGCGGCGTAACTGTAGATGGCGATGATGGGTTGACAGTCTCATCTGCCGCAACAAATCTGGGAGGTGTTCTGGATGTGACAGGCTTGAGCAGTTTCGAAGGGGGCATTGCGACTCAAGGGTTGACCGTGACAACAGATGATTTGCTCGTGTACACCAATGTTCAGATCATGGGCAGCTTGGTGGAGGTAACTCCCCCCTCCAAGTTTGCTGACAACGTAGTCATCTTGTCCAACAAATCATTGACATTGACTTCAGGTAGTGCAGCTGTAGGGGGCAATTTGTCTGTGGTAGGGACCTCATCATTGGGGGGAGCTGTCACCACGTCAGGCGATGTTACAATAGCTGCAAACATGCACGTCGCAGGTAGCACGACGTTCATAGGAGCGGTGAACTTTGTAGGCCCGACGCAGGTGAGCGGCGCGACGGAGCTGGGTGACAATGTTACTGTTGCGGCGAACAAGTTCCTTCAGGTCACTAGTGGAGCCACAATTCTGGGAGGCACTCTTCGCGTCTCGAAGGAGGCTGTCCTCAGCAACAGCCTCGATGTGAGCGGCATTGCGACATTCAGTAGCCCTGCAAGTATTGCGGGACTTACGGTGCACACAGCCGACCTGAATGTATATGCGAACTCGGTCGTGTCGGGCACGGCCACAGTTGGAGGTCTCACAACATTCAGCAACGGTATTGTAGGAGCATCGGGCAAGCCGTTGACGGTCGGCACAGGAGGTGCGACCTCTCTGGGGGGCACCCTCGCTGTGACCGCAGCATCTACTTTCCAAGACAATGTGAGCGTCTCCGCAGGAAAATTTCTCAACGTGATCAGTGGATCAACTGTGCTGGGCGGAACTCTCAATGTGACTGCCAACACTCAGCTCTCGGGTGCGCTCACAGTGACCAAGGCGGTGACGTTGTCAAATACTCTTGACGTCGCAGGCAGTGGCACATTTAGTTCCGGCATCAGCACAGCGGGCATGACAGTCCACACAAATGACGCTGCTCTCTACTGCAATGCTGTGGTGTCCGGGACCCTGCAAGCTGATGGACTAGCCACCATGTCCAATGGGCTCACCATACCAGCGTCGAAGCCATTGACGGTAGGTGCAGGGGGCACCACCACTCTCGGCGGCACATTGAGCGTAGCAGGAGCGACTCAGCTGCAAGACAATGTAGCAGTGGCAGCAGGCAAGTCTCTCAATGTGATCAGTGGATCAACGGTGCTGGGCGGGACTCTCAACGTGACTGCAAACACTCAGCTCTCGGGAGCGCTCGCAGTGTCAAAGGCTGTGACACTGTCCAACACACTCGAAGTCACAGGTCTCGCATCGTTCTCCAGCTCTGTCACTGCTGCAGGCGGTTTAACAGTTGCCTCTGGTGATTTGAATGTTTACAGCAATGCTGTGGTGTCAGGTACGCTCACTAGTGCAGGATTGGCGACATTCAACAACGGTGTGGCCATTGCGGCATCTAAGCCCCTAACAATAGGTGCAGGGGGCACCACCACTCTCGGCGGCACATTGAGCGTAGCAGGAGCGACTCAGCTGCAAGACAATGTAGCAGTGGCAGCAGGCAAGTCTCTCAACGTGATCAGTGGATCAACGGTGCTGGGCGGGACTCTCAACGTGACTGCAACCACTCAGCTCTCGGGAGCGCTCGTAGTGTCAAAGGCTGTGACACTGTCCAACACACTCGAAGTCACTGGTCTCGCATCGTTCTCCAGCTCTGTCACTGCTGCAGGCGGTTTAACAGTTGCCTCTGGTGATTTGAATGTTTACAGCAATGCTGTGGTGTCAGGTACGCTCACTAGTGCAGGATTGGCGACATTCAACAACGGTGTGGCCATTGCGGCATCTAAGGCCCTAACAATAGGTGCAGGGGGCACCACCACTCTCGGCGGCACATTGAGCGTAGCAGGAGCGACTCAGCTGCAAGACAATGTAGCAGTGGAAGCAGGCAAGTCTCTCAACGTGATCAGTGGATCAACGGTGCTGGGTGGGACTCTCAACGTGACTGCAAACACTCAGCTCTCGGGAGCGCTCGCAGTGTCAAAGGCTGTGACACTGTCCAACACACTCGAAGTCACAGGTCTCGCATCATTCTCCAGCTCTGTCACTGCCGCAGGCGGTCTAACAGTTGCCGCTGGTGAGTTGGACGTTTACAGCAATGCTGTGGTGTCAGGTACGTTCACGAGTGCAGGATTGGCGACATTCGACAACGGTATTGCAGTAGCAGCCTCCAAATCATTGACAGTCGGCACAGGGGGTGTCACAAGCCTGGGAGGCATGTTGACAGTGGCAGGAGCTGCTCAGCTGCAAGACAATGTAGCAGTGGCAGCAGGCAAGTCTCTCACCGTCACCAGCGGTGCCACCAACCTGGGCGGGTCGCTCAACGTGACTGCAAACACTCAGCTATCTGGAGTACTCAGTGTCACCCAAGTGACAGTGTTGTCTGATACGCTCAATGTGGCAGGTGTCGCTACGTTTAGCAATAACTTGGCGGTCGCCGGCGTCTCCGCATTTGCCAGCAATGTGTACGTCGCGGCTGGAACGGAGCTCCGGACGTCGGGAAGCTTTCAGGTTTTGGGGAGCGGGACCACAACACTGGGAGGATCGCTCACGACTCTAGGCAATCAGCAGTTCGGCGCCACCACAGGGGCACAGACGATGGATGTCCGCTCAATACCGACTTTCAAAGCGACGGCATCTTTCAATGATAACGTCGTGCTGGCCAAGAACATTTCCGTCGCTGGCGATGGCCTTGTGAGCGGCAATTTGAGTGTGGTCAAGCCTACTACGCTCCAAAACAATCTCGGGGTGACAGGTAAGACAACTCTCGGCGGTGACTTGCAGGTGGGCGGGGCGACCACTTTCGTGGGCGCAGTCAACTTTGCAGGTGCCACTCAGGTGAGCGGAGTGACACAGCTAGGGGACAATGTGACCATTGCGGCAGGCAAGTACCTAGCTGTAACGAGCGGCGATACCACACTAGGTGGAGGCTTGCAGGTGGCAGGTGCGGCTGTGTTTGACTCTGCAGTCGCATGCTCAGGGCTGGTGGTGCATACCGATGATGTAAACCTATATTCAAACACCATGGTCTTCGGGGATATGCAGGTGGACGGTGCCACCACTTTCAGCCAGGGCGTCACGGTCACCAACGGGAAGACTCTGCAAGTCGCTTCGGGGTCTGCGCTGTCTGTGGCGAGCAACGCGACCATCGGCAACGTTGTCGTATCCAATGCAACTACGCTGCATGATCTCAACGTTGCGGGATCTGCCTCCTTCGACACTGCCCTTGCGACTACCGGTCTCACTGTTCACACGAATGATGCCTCTCTCTATTGCAACACTGTAATCTCTGGAGCTCTCAGTGTGGGAGGATCGGCGTCTCTCAACAATGTGGCAGTAGCGAATGGGAAGACGTTCACTGTAGGAAATGGTCAGACGACGCTAGGGGGGGCCGTGCAGATAGTCGGCAGTGCTACGCTGATAGGAAATGTCGACGTTCAGAGCAACTTGGCAGTGACGAAGGGGCTCACGCTGAGCAATGTGCTGTCTGTGGCAGGTCCCGCCGCATTTTCCAATTCTGTCACTGTATCAAAAAGCTTTTCAGTTACAGGAGGGGATACATCTCTCACCGGCAAGCTAGGTGTCACTGACGATGTGACAATGTCAAAATCCCTGACAGTGACAGGCGCAGCCACATTTGACAATGCGGTGTCTGCTGCTGGCCTTGTGGTGCACACATCGGAAGCCGCAATATACACCAACACTACGGTCACTGGAGAACTCTCTGTGGGCAGCACTCTGAAGGCTCAGAAGAACTTGACAGTGGACGGCAATGTGACTGTGGGCAAGAACTTGACGGTCTATGGTGATTTTTTCGTGTCCGGGGTCGTGACGGCCATCTCAGCTACGACCGTAAACGTCGACGACAAGAACGTGGGACTGGCGTACAACGTCACCGACAGGGCTCAGATGCAGGGCGGCGGCCTGCTCCTGGGAAATGGCAGCAATACCGTCGGACTTACCTACGATAACACTCTCACGTCATGGGCATCTAATGTGTCCATTTCCACCAAGAAGGGGAACAGCTTTTTCATCGGCGCAGGTGCAAAGTCACAGGGGAGGGCATCACGTTGATGGAGAGCTCTCTGTCAATGGGGTCGTCGCTGGCGAATGTTCAGATAGGTGCGAGTAATGTCGTGCTCTCATCCAGCGGTCTGTCGTTTGCTTCTCCTTCAGCAGCTATCACTGCGGGTTCCATTGCGGTGTCTGGCACGAGCACGGCGGTGAATGCTATCATCACTGGCATGTGCACCATGGGCAACCTTGATGTGCAGGGGCCTGCGGCTTTCGATTCCCCCATCAGCGCGGCGGGATTGACAGTGCACACCAACGACCTAAACGTTTACAGCAATGCCGTCCTTTCTGGTACGATAACAGCAGCCGGCAGGGCCACTTTCAATAACGGCATTTCTGTAGCTGCTGGCAAGTCAGTGGCGATTGGCGATGGTGCGACCACAATGGGAGGGACTTTGAATGTTACTGGGGGAACTACGCTGCAGAGTTCGCTCAACGTAGGGGGGCAGACGACTATGTCCAACACCCTTTCAGTCCTTTCCAACGTGGCCGTGTCGGGAAACCTGTCTGTAGCGAAAGCGGTAAATCTGACAAATACTCTAGATGTGACAGGCATCACCTCGTTCACCAGTGCCGTTACTGCAGCCGGTGGAGTAACAGTGGCATCTGGTGATTTGAATGTTTACAGCAATGCAATAGTGTCGGGCACCTTGACCAGTGCAGGGCTAGCTACTTTCAACAACGGCATCACAGTGGCTGCGACTAAGCCTCTCACAGTCGGCAACGAGTCCACCACTCTGGGCGGTCCGCTCTCTGTCGCTGGCAACTCCACCATGTCTGGTACTCTAGCGGTGACAGGTAACACTGCCATCTCGGGCAATTCAACATTCTCCAACTCTATTTCGTGTTCAGCAAGCGTTGCTGCCGTCACGTACGTCAGCGTGGGGAGCTCCTTGCGTATCAACGAGGCCAATTCAGAAGGAGGGCATTACGGCATCATGCACTCCAATGCAAAAGACATTCAAATGGCCACGTATGTCTCCTCGACAGGATCAGGCAAATCGTGGAGCGTAGGCAACACGCAGAGCTTGGGAGGCATCTCAGGGTATGCTATAAGAAACAGAATTTCAAACACGGCAGGCCGTGGATTCATCTGGGAGAACTCATCGGAAACCCCTCTCATGTCGTTGGCTGCGGACTCTGGCAATTTGACGGTTGCTGGGACCATGAGCGTCGCCTCCAGTGCATCTGTGACCGGAGCGATGTCCGTCGGGGGTGCCTGCACAGTGTCCAACACGCTGTCCGTTTCGAAAGCGGTCACCATGTCCAACACCCTGGACGTTGCGGGTATGGGTACATTCACCTCCGGCATCAGCACAGCTGGTATTTCTGTTTATAGCAACAACGCGTCACTGTTCTGTAACACGACGATCAGCGGTACGCTCCAGGCGGGTGGATTAGCTACAATGTCTAATGGCCTAACAGTCGGCGCAGGGGGAGCAACCGTACTCAATGGTGATCTCACCGTCGCCGGCAACACTCAACTCAGCAATGTAGCAGTGGCGGTGGGAAAGACACTTACTGTCACCAGTGGATCGACAGTGATGGGAGGGTCGCTGAACGTGGCCTCCAACACTATCCTGTCTGGTGCTCTCACAGTGTCAAAGGCGACAGCGCTATCCAACACACTCAACGTGGCTGGGCTCGGTGACTTTGCTTCTGGCATGAGCACTGCTGGAATAACTGTTTACACTAATGACGCTTCGCTTTACTGCAATGCTGTAGTGTCCGGCACGCTGCAAGCAGGTGGCCTGGCTACGATGACAAATGGTTTGACTGTCGCAGCCTCAAAGCCCCTGACAGTTGGCACAGGGGGCAGCACAAGTCTCGGCGGCACATTGAATGTTGCAGGAGTGACCCAGCTGCAGGACAATGTGAACGTGTCTTCCGCTAAATCTCTCACCGTAAGCAGTGGTCCGACAGTACTGGGAGGAACACTCAATGTGGCTGGAAACACTCAGCTCTCGGGAAATCTCACCGTGACCAAGGCGGTCACAATGTCCAACACGATGAACGTGGCTGGGCTCGGCGACTTTGCTTCTGGCATGAGCACTGCTGGAATAACTGTTTATACTAATGACGCTTCGCTTTACTGCAATGCTGTAGTGTCCGGAACGCTGCAAGCAGGTGGCCTGGCTACGATGACAAATGGTTTGACTGTCGCAGCCTCAAAGCCCCTGACAGTTGGCACAGGGGGCAGCACAAGTCTCGGCGGCACATTGAATGTTGCAGGAGTGACCCAGCTGCAGGACAATGTGAGCGTGTCTGCAGGCAAGTCTATCACTGTAGGCAGTGGGGCAACAGTGCTGGGCGGGACTCTCAATGTGGCTGCAAATACTCAGCTCTCTGGAGCGCTCACTGTGACCAAAGCTGCAGTCATGTAAAACACGCTCAATGTGACGGACCTCACTACGCTCAGCAGCAACCTAAATGTGGCCGGTGGAAGCTACTTTGCCAGCAACGTATATGTGGCGGCTGGAATGGAGCTGACAACAGCTGGAAGCTTTTCGGTATCTGGCAGTGGCGCCAGCACACTGGGGGGGCAGTTGGTGGTAGCAGGCAACCAGCAGTTCGGGGCCACCACGGGGGCACAAACGATGGACGTTAGGGCGGTGCCGACTTTCAAAGCAGCTGCAACATTCGACGACAATGTAGAGATTGCAAAGAATTTGGCTCTGAGTGGAAACCTTGCGGTGACACAGACTGCAAATTTGAACGCCCCTTTGAATGTCTCGGGTATGGTTACAGTATCCAACAGCGCAAGCATAGCTGGATTGACTGTGCACACTTCAGATTTGAGTGTATACAGCAATGCTGTGTTTTCAGGTACGTCCACAGTGGCAGGCCTTGCAACGTTCAACAATGGTTTGGCCGTAGCAGCCTCCAAGCCACTGACAGTCGGAAGTGGAGGAGCCACAACTCTGGGAGGCACGCTTTCTGTCACCTCTACTTCTACGCTGGAAGACAATGTCACTGCAATCAATAATGTTAGCGTAGGAGGGGGATTGGCAGTTGCTGGTGCCGCTACGCTTTCCGGTAACACGACAATAGCAGGCAACACCAGTATAACAAAGGCGTTGGCGCTAGGAGGCACCCTTGACGTTGCAGGGGTGGTTACAATTGCAAACAGCGCGAGCATCGCAGGTTTGACTGTGCAAACTGCAGATTTGAATGTGTACAGCAATGCTGTGTTTTCGGGCACATCTGTAGTGGCTGGCCTGGCTACATTCAATAATGGGTTGACTGTAGCATCCTCCAAACCGTTGACAGTCGGAGTCGGAGGGGCGACCAGTTTAGGGGGCAACTTGACTGTATCAGGAGCTACCCAGATGCAACACAATGCGGTTGTGTCTGCAGGAAAGTCCCTCACTGTACGCAGTGGATCGACAGTGCTGGGAGGCACTCTAAATGTGGCGTCTAACACTGTTCTATCTGGGTCTCTCATAGTAACCAAGGCAACGGCGTTGTCCAACACGCTAGACGTAGCTGGCCTTGGCAACTTTGTCTCTGGTATCAGCACGGCCGGCATTTCCGTTTATGGCAGTGACGCGTCACTGTACTGCAACACGACAATCAGCGGTACGCTCATGGCGGGTGGATTAACGACACTGTCTAATGGCCTCATCATTTCAGCGGCAAAACCACTAACAGTAGGTGCAGGGGGAGCGACCACACTAGGTGGCGATCTCACGGTTGCCGGCAACACGCAACTCAGCAATGTGGCATTGGCGGCGGGGAAGACACTCACTGTCACCAGTGGTGCCACCAGCCTGGGCGGGTCGCTCAACGTGAATGCGGGGGGCGTGACTGCGCTGGGAGGTACCCTCTCAGTGGCTGGGGCTTCGAGCATGCAGGATAATTTGGTCCTGGCCAAGAACATTTCTGTTGCTGGTGATGCCCTTGTGAGCGGCAATCTGAGTGTGATCAAGCCTACTACGCTCCAAAGCAATCTCGGGGTGACAGGTAAGACGACTCTCGGTGGCGATTTGCAGGTGGGAGAGGCGACCACTTTTGTGGGCGCAGTCAACTTTACAGGTGCCACTCAGGTGAGTGGGGCGGCGCAGCTCGGGGACAATGTGACCATCGCCGCAGGCAAATACCTCGTTGTGACGAGTGGTGACACCACACTCGGTGGGGGCTTGCAGGTGGCAGGTGCGGCTGTGTTTGACTCTGCAGTTGCATGCTCAGGGCTGGTCGTTCATACCGACAAAGTCAGCCTATATTCAAACACCACAGTATTCGGAGGTCTGCAAGTAGACGGTACTACCACATTCAGCCAGGGCGTCACGGTCACCAATGGAAAGACCTTGCAAGTCGCTTCGGGGTCTGCGCTGTCAGTGGCGAGCAACGCGACCATCGGCAACGTCGTCGTATCCAATGCATCTGCGCTGCATGATCTCAGCGTGTCGGGATCTGCTTCCTTCGACACTGCACTTGCGACTACTGGTCTCACCGTTCACACGAGTGACGCCTCTCTCTACTGCAACACTGTAATATCGGGAACTCTCAGTGTGGGAGGGTCAGCTTCTCTCAACAATGTGGCAGTGGCCAATGGGAAAACGTTTGCTGTAGGAACTGGTCAGACAACGCTCGGAGGAGCCTTGCTGGTTTCTGGCAGCACGGTAATGTCGAGGCCTGTCTCCGTGAGTGATACACTCACAGTGCAGGGACCTGCGACCTTCTCGGGCGGTGCCAGCTCTAATGGCCTCACTGTGTACACGGGCGACATGAGCGTGTACTCAAATGTGATTGCGTCTGGAGCGATGACAGCAGGCGGTACTGCAACATTTAACAACAGTGTGATTGTGGCTGCTGGGCGTGCCACCACGCTGGGGGGTACACTGTCAGTCGCCTCGAACACGACACTGCTAGGAAATGTTGACGTGCAAAGCAACTTGTCCGTGACGAAGGGGCTCACGCTGAGCAACGTACTGTCTGTCGCCGGCCCTGCCGCCTTTTCCAACTCTGTCACTGTGTCAAAAAGCTTTTCAGTTACCGGAGGGGACACATCTCTCACCGGCAAGTTAGGTGTCACTGACGATGTGACCATGGAAAAATCTCTGACAGTGTCAGGCGCAGCTACATTTGGTAATGCGGTATCCACTGCTGGCCTTGTGGTGCACACATCGGAAGCCGCATTCTACACCAACACTGCGGTCACTGGAGAACTCACTGTGGGCAGCACTCTAAATGCTCAAAAGAACTTGACAGTTGACGGCAATGTGACTGTGGGCAAGAACCTGACGGTTTACGGTGATTTCTTCGTGTCTGGCGTCGTGACGGCCATCTCAGCTACGACTGTAAACGTCGACGACAAGAACGTGGGACTGGCATACAATGTCACCGACAGAGCTCAGCTGCGGACGGAGGCCTGCTCGTGGGGAACGGCAGTAACACCGTGGGATTTACTTATGACAACAGTCTCACGTCATGGTTATCTAACGTGTCCATTTCCACCAAGAAGGGAAACAGCTTTTTCATCGGCGCAGGTGCAAACTCCGTCACAGGGGAGGGCATCACGTTGAAGGAGAGCTCTCTGTCTATGGGGTCGTCACTGGCGAACGTTCAGATAGGTTCTAGTAACGTCGTGCTCTCATCCAGCGGTCTGTCGTTTGCTTCTCCTTCAGCAGCTATCACTGTGGGCTCCATTACGGCCTCCGGCACGAGCACGTCGGCGAATGCGATCATCACTGGGATGTGCACCATGGGCAACCTCGATGTGCAGGGGCCTGCGGCTTTCGATTCCCCCATCAGCGCGGCGGGATTGACGGTGTATACAAATGACCTGAACGTTTACAGCAATGCCGTCCTTTCTGGTACGATCACAGCAGCCGGCAGGGCCACATTCAATAACGGCATCTCTGTGGCCGCTGGCAAATCAGTGGCGATAGGTGACGGTGCCACCACCATGGGAGGAACTCTGAATGTTACTGGGGGAACTACGCTGCAGAGTTCGCTCAACGTAGGGGGGCAGACGACTATGTCCAACACCCTTTCAGTCCTTTCCAATGTGGCCGTGTCGAGGAACCTGTCTGTAGCGAAAGCCGTCGCTCTTACCAACACGCTCGATGTGACAGGACCCGCATCGTTCGCCAGTGCCGTTACTGCATCCGGTGGAGTAACAGTGGCATCTGGTGATTTGAGTGTTTACAGCAATGCTGTCGTGTCAGGGACGCTCACAAGTGCTGGGATCGCGACGTTCAACAACGGCATCACTGTGGCGGCGACGAAGTCTCTCACAGTCGGCAATGGGTCCACTACTCTGGGCGGTCCGCTCTCCATTGCTGGCAACTGCACCATGTCTGGCAACCTGTCGGTGGCAGGCAATACCACCATATCCGGAAACTTTGCGCTATTCTCAAACGCCATTTACTGCCAGAACAGCATAGGGATAGGTACGTCCGTGCGTGTCAATGAGACTAATGCGGAAGGGGGTCATTACGGCATCATGCACGCCAACACTAGGGATATTCAAATCGCCACGTACGTCGCGCTGACGGGGGCAGGCAAATCTTGGAGCGGGGGAACCACACTGAGCTTGGGTGGCGTCACAGGGTATGCTATGCGGAATAGAATCGCAAACACAGCCGGCCGTGGATTTGTATGGGAGAATTCATCAGAGACGCCTCTCATGTCACTGGCTGCAGATTCTGGCAATGTGGCAGTTTCTGGGACCATGAGCGTCGCCTCCAGTGCGTCTGTGACCGGTGGCATGTCCATAGGTGGAGCCTGCACTGTGTCGAACACGCTGTCTGTTTCGAAAGCGGTCACCATGTCCAACACCCTGAACGTCGCTGGCATGGGCACCTTCAGCTCCGGCATTAGCACAACTGGTATTTCAGTGTACACAAATGACGCTGCCTTATACTGTAACACAACGATCAGCGGTACACTGCAGGCAGGTGGACTAGCCATCATGTCCAATGGTTTGGCCATAGCAGTATCCAAGCCTCTGACTGTTGGGACTGGAGGTGTCACAAGTCTTGGCGGCACGTTAAGTGTAGTGGGAACGACCCAGCTTCAAGACAATGTGACAGTGTCCGCAGAAAAGTCTCTCACGGTAAGCAGTGGATCCACCGTGCTGGGGGGGGCGCTCAATGTGGCTTCCAGCACTCAGCTCTCGGGAGCGCTGACCGTGACCAAGGCGGCGACGTTGTCAAATACTCTTGATGTGTCGGGTCTCGCATCATTCTCCAGTGCTCTCACTGCTGCAGGTGGTTTGATAGTTGCATCTGGTGACCTATCTGTGTACAGCAATGCTGTGGTGTCAGGGACGCTCACAAGTGCAGGATCGGCGACGTTCAGCAACGGTCTGGCTGTAGCAGCCTCTAAACCATTGACAGTTGGTACTGGAGGCTTGACAACTCTTGGTGGTAGCTTGACAATTGCATCTATCTCAACTTTTCAAGATAATGTGACAGTGTCTGCTGGCAAATCTCTCAGCGTCAACAGCGGGTCGACAATGCTGGGGGGGACGCTCAATGTGGCTGCAAACGCTCAGCTCTCGGGAGCACTCGCCGTGACCAATGCGACAGTGCTGTCCAACACACTAAACGTGGCTGGGCCTGGTAACTTTGCATCTGGTATGAGCACTGCTGGCTTAACTGTTTATGGTAACGACGCTTCGGTCTACTGCAATGCTGTAATTTCAGGCATGCTGCAAGCAGGTGGTCTCGCTACAATGTCAAACGGGCTCACCATATCAGCCTCAAAGACGCTGACAGTTGGCACAGGGGGCATCACAAGTCTCGGCGGCACATTGAATGTTGCGGGAGTTACCCAGCTGCAGGACAATGTGACTGTGTCCGCGGGTAAGTCCCTCACTGTGGGCAGCGGATCGACAGTGTTGGGAGGGACGCTCAATGTGACCGCAGACACGCTACTGTCAAGCGCTCTCACAGTATCCAAGGCAGTCACTTTGTCCACAACGCTGAATGTGGCGGGCCTCGGCGACTTTGCTTCTGGAATGAGCACGGCAGGCATTACCGTCTACAGCAACGACGCTTCACTCTACTGCAATGCTGTAGTATCCGGCACGCTCCAGGTAGGGGGCCTCGCCACTATGACTAATGGTGTGGCCATCGCAATTGGCAAGCCGCTGACTGTCGGATCTGGAGGCACCACTAGCTTAGGGGGCAGCTTGACTGTGTCAGGAGCTACCCAGATGCAGGACAATGTAGCAGTATCCGCTGGAAAGTCACTCACTGTAGTCAGTGGATCGACAGTGCTGGGAGGCACTCTCAATGTAGCGTCCAGCACTATTCTAGCTGGGTCGCTCATCGTGACCAAGGCAGCCACATTGTCCAACACGCTAGACGTAGCGGGCCTCGGCAATTTTACCTCTGGCATGAGCACGGCCGGCATCACTGTTTATGGCAGCGACGCTTCGCTCTACTGCAATGCTGTAGTGTCCGGCACGCTGCAAACAGGTGGCCTGGCTACGATGACAAATGGTTTGACTGTCGCAGCTGGCAAGCCACTGACTGTAGGGACTGGAGGCCCCACCACTCTGGGTGGAACACTTTCTGTAGCTGGAACGACTCAGATGCAGGATAATGTGACTGTGTCCCCAAACAAATCTCTCACCGTAAGCAGTGGGGGGACAGTACTGGGAGGCACTCTCAATGTGGCGGGACTTGCCGACTTTACCTCTGGTATCAGCACGGCTGGCATCACTGTTTATGGCAACGACGCTTCGCTCTACTGCAACACGACAGTCGGCGGTATCCTGCAGGTCGGAGGGCTCGCCACCATGACAAATGGTTTGACTGTCGCTGCATCCAAGCCGCTAACAGTAGGGGCCGGAGGCAGCACGACTCTGGGGGGCATCTTGACCGTAGCGGGAGCGACCCAGCTGCAAGACAATGTTGCAGTGTCCGGTACGCTGCAAGCAGGTGGTCTAGCTACTATGGCCAGTGGTCTGGTTATATCAGCCTCCAAACCATTAACGGTGGGTGCAGGGGGCACCACCACTCTCGGGGGCGACCTCAATGTGTCCGGGAACACTCAGTTGAACAACAATGTAGTAGTGGCAACATCCAAGACCTTCACTGTGGGCACCGGTTCAACGAGCCTGGGAGGATCCTTGACTGTGACAGGTGCGACGTCACTTTCAAGCGTCGCCACCAGCGGGCCGGCCGTGCTCTCTAGCACCCTGACTGTCTCTGGTGCTGCCACGGTATCCGATACGCTGTCAGTTACGGGTGCAGCGACTTTTTCAAACGCAATCACAGTCGGCGCCGGCGGGACCGCCACGCTCGGTGGGACTCTGAGTGTGGCAGGTGCCACTCAACTCCAGGACAACACCACCATCGCTGCGGGCAAGACGTTTGCTGTCACCAGCAGAAATTCTACCCTAGGTGGGGGGCTGGATGTCACTGGCAATGAAGTGCTGAATCAGACGCTTCTGGTCAAAGGTGATCTGCAGGTGCAGGGGACTGTTATTTCAGTGAACTCCAGCTCTGTCAATGTCGACGACAAGGCAGTCGTCCTCGCCACCAACTCTTCCGATCCGACTCAATTTGATGGCGGTGGTGTATACCTAGGAACGGGGGCGAATTCAACAAGTATCCTGTACAATAATTCCCAAAAAACCTGGGACCCCAGTATCGGTCTAGATGTGCCAACGGGAAAAGCGTTCACAGTGGATCACGGCACGGGACTCTCTCTGAGCTCATCAGGTGTGGTGATACCGTCATCCCTTTCCACTGTGTCGGTTGGAGGGGGATCTGTGCTGGGCAACAGCGGGCTGACGTTCGCAAACACGAGTGCGGTGCTCACAGTGGGAGCAGCAAATGTCAGCGGCAATTTGGGGGTATCTGGTAGCAGTTCACTGAGGAACGCTACAGTCGCTGGCACTCTACTGGTAGACCAACTGGCCACACTCAGCAACGGCCTCACAATTGCGGGTTCCAAGCCACTCAGTGTGGGCACTGGAGGAAGCACGACGCTCGGAGGTGCCTTGACGGTAGCGGGCACGTCGCAGCTCAACGACAATGTCACTGTAGCTGCCGGAAAGACGCTTGCGGTTGGCACCGGCGCCACTACCCTCGGAGGCGCTCTCAATGTGACGGGCGCGACGGTGCTGAGCAGCACTCTCGGCGTCTCGGCAGCAGCAAACTTTGGGGACAATGTGGTCGTGGCGGACGCAAAGACGTTGACAGTGGGCACGGGCGCCACAACCCTTGGAGGTGCACTGAGCGTGACGGGTGCGGCGGTGCTGAGCAACACTCTCGGAGTTTCAGGTGTAACCAACTTCGGGGAAAATGTGGTGATAGCTGCAGCAAAGGCATTAACGGTGGGCACAGGTGCCACCAGTTTGGGGGGGGCTCTGACGGTTGCGGGCTCGACGACCGCGTCTTTGGGACTGACTTCGACGGGCGGAACTACAGCTCTGGGCGTCACCAACATTTACGGAAATGTCGCCGTCACGAGCATGAACACGCTGACGGTGGGAAGCGGCGCGACGAATCTTGGCGGGAGTCTCGCAGTCACGGGAGCGGCCGCGATTTCTTCTGATCTGACGGTTACCGGTAGGCTGCTCGGGACGACGGCGAACACGACTGTCAACTCTCTGGGAATCAGCGGGATCTTGCGGCTGGGCTACTTCGGTGACGACTTCGTAGGAGATGTGGGTGTGCATTTGGTCGGAGCGACGAAGCAGTGCCGGGCCATCGTCCACGTCAACTACTCGGCGAGCACTTACGGGGACTCCAGCAACTCGAGGTGCTGGTGGGTGGAGTGCTCAGGCTCTACCGGCGCTGTGGGAACGGGCATTTCGACAGTGACGCTGACCGACCTCTCTTTCTCGACGACGACGCATTACGTGCACGTAACTAGCGCCCTCGGAGAGACGTGCGCAGGGTATGTGAGCGTCCTCAACAAGGCGACGGTGTACGGAGCCGGCGCATTCACAATCAGCTTCGGGACGGGCGCGGTCAGCCCTGTCAATGCGGGAGCGACGCATCCAATGTCGACGACGGAGAGTGTAAATTACTCTGCGTCCGTTTCCATGAAGAACAGTCTGTACGTAGGCGGCTCTGCGACGGTGTCTAAGGACCTGACGATTTCTGGACGCAGTTTCGGCAACGTAGATTCTCTCACAAACAACACGGTCACCGATACGTCGACGCTGAAGGTGGGGTATTTCGGGGACGACTTTGTAGGAGATGTGATCGTTCACCTCGTCGCGTCGTCCACAAACCAAAGTCGAATTGTGATCCATGTGAACTACTCGGCGAGCACGTATGGTGATTCCAGCAACATGAGGTGCTGGTGGGTGGAGGCGTCCGGCGCAGGAGCTTCCGGAGTAGGCAAGGCCATATCCGTGGTCACACTGACGGACCTCGCATACTCTACTACTACGCACAAGGTGTACGTGACCAACTCGTTGGGCGCGACGGCGAACGCGTACGTGAATGCGATCAACAAGGCTACGGGGTACGCTGCGGCGGCGTTCACGACGAATCTCGTCGTGGAAGCGGTCACTCCCGTCAATGTGGGAGCCACCCACCCTCTATCTGTGACAGAAGGATTCAATTACGCGTCTTCCACATACATCAAGAACAACTTGAGCGTGGGTGGCACGCTGACAGCTGGGTCTTTCGCACTGGGATCTCTGACCTCTCTCACCGTGACAGGGGTAGGTACCGTACAAGGAGCTCTAGCTGGCAAGACTGGTGTTATCGCCAGCATTGCGGCTAACGGAATGGCAAAGATCGGTTATTTCGGACAGAGGTTCACGGGACGCATCAATCTGGATATGGTAGGAACAAATCGTCACGCTTCTTTGGTGATTCACATCAATTACGCTCTGAGCGCGTACGGCGACTATTCGACTACCCGATGCATCCGAGTAGAACAGAGCGGCGGGTACCAAAATCCTGGGTACATCTTTGACACTGTTTACATTGCCGACATGAACACGTACACGGCAAATCACTACGTCACGGTCAAGGTGACTACGAGCGCCACACCTGTCACGATATACGCCAACGTCATAACCGAGACGGCTACCTTGGAAACAACCATGTTCACGATGGACATGGCTGAGGTCACGAGCGTTCCTTACATGACGGCATATACGACGATAGGATGCGTATCGGGGGTGACGTTCAACAACACCGTGAGCATGCTATCGGGGCTCACGTTGGCGGATGGAAAAGACTTGAACATGGGAAACACTACTGCCGGCATCGCAAGTACTATCATATTCCCCGGAACCAGTGGCAGTACCGTTGCGGCTCCGACGAGTACGGCTAATTTGGCCGCCGGAGCGAGAGTTATGTACTACACCTCCACGGGATCGCCTGCCGATACATATGCGACCGGTATAGCCGGGAATACACTGTGGCACTCGTCGCCGGGCGTTCACGCTTTTTATCAAAACACATCTCTGCTGGGAGGTTTCACCGCGACGGGAGATTTTTACGCGAACAACTTTCAAGGAGGCGGCATCCAATACTATTATAACCAGGCCTCGGGCAGGAACGAGTACACTCTGACTTTCCCTATAGGAGGCGTCACGTGGTACTTTAAGTTTGTAAGATCTACGACCGACGTGGCGGCCAATACCTCTTTTACTTTGACATTCGGAACGGCCTTCCGCAATGCGCTCCTGGGCGCATTCGTATGCGGTGAGAGATCAAGCGGCAGCAGATACGGAGCGAATTACACACACAGTTACGTGAGAACGAGTGTGGGCATTTACTTGGATGCTGTTACGGGATACAGTTTTTTCGGTTTCGGTTATTAAATTTATGTTACACTATCATATTACGATGTTGATTGAAAGGGGCATTTTGGCGACACCTTTTTTTTTTCTTGCTTCATCTGATTCTTCTTTAGCCGTTTCGAGTGGTGCCCATTGGTGTAACGAAGAGCGAACTCCGCCACGGACATGCCATTACATTGAAGCATATCACTGGGTCGCGGGTTGGCCATGCTTCTGATCTCCTGAAGAGCTTTTCTTTCTTCGCGGACTGACATATCTGATATTGCGGGCCTCATGACGCGCTTCGTCATGCTGTTGGTGTCACTGTCAGTCACGGTCATTTCATGCTCGCCCTGACAAGGGACGGACGCATGAAATGTGCGCCTCTTCTTCCTACTCGTGGGTTCGTTCAGGATGTACAGCCGGGGGGGTTCAGCCCATGGATTTCTCAGAGGATCTAGTGCTTCGCCATCTGACATGATGTGTGTGCGCGCTTGTGTGTGTGCGCTTGTCAATGAAAATACATAAAAAGAAGCTACATGCTATACTTGCGTGACAAGCACATGGAGTAGCATCAAGCAATGTGACGACAATAAATATATATCGTACTTCACAGCACAGATCATGTCTGTCGATCTGTCGGAGAGGCGTACTGTGCTCGAGGCGGCTCTGAGTGCACATGGTCTGACGATACGTCCAGACTCGGGCTTATGCCGTGGGTACATTCACAACACGCTAGAGCCTCATTACACTCCTGACGTGATCGCTTTTATTTGTGGGCTGCACAAATACTTGTACGAGTGCACGGACTACGGAGCATGGTGTTCAGATACTATACTGCGTCTGGCACGGATGCTAGCGCCGTCAATGGGAAGCTACGAATCAGCTCTGACATACGCCAAGAAGCATGAGGTGCCAATTCTTAAGGCGGAGACTCTTTCAGAGTATGGTATGCCAGATGTTTGGCCATGGCTGCAGCACATACCAGAGTCCAAAGCCGCTGATGGTGACTACAGGCGATCGTTCAGGAACGCCGCCAGGAGTCTCGGTGTATCGACAGCCTCTGCACACTCAGGGCCAGTTCCAGCACAGCGCGCCTCTCCAGATCAGCATTCATTATATGAGGTCTCCTGTGCTACATCTTCATCACATGCAACTCGATAAACACCTATTAATGCCTATTCGAGGCTACCACACACTAAAGTTGACATTATGGTGAAATTTACCAATAATAATGTTAGAAGTTCAGCATGAGGCTTCCAGAATTTGAGTTTGAGTTTGAGTCATGACAACAGTAGCACCAGAAGCAGCACCAATAAAAACTCGAGCAGACAGCACAGCTGTAAGGACAGCAGCTGTCGATGATAGGGATTCGGGGATTTTGCAGAATGCGGAGATACAGCGAATTGGCGTGCCCGACGATTCAAGTGGGGATTCGCTAGCATGAATCCTACGGAGTTTCACACTCTGATGAAAATCGTTGCCACAACTTACACAACATCAACAGACATGGCGAACTCCACATCCACAGCATCGGCCTTTTTCGAGGACACTGTCGGAAAGCCATCTCGATACGCCACCTCCACCGAGGAAACGGAGACCGCCATCTTGCAGGAGAGAGATGCCCTGCTCCGAGAGCGGTCCGTCGTGATACAGAAAATACGGGAAGAGAAGAACCAGCACATGGCGACGCATGCCATCCTCCAGCGCGCCATCGAGGACAAAGATATGGACCTGAGAAAAATGCGCGAGTTTCAAGGCGAGATTGCACGCCTGGAGGACGTGTATCAGACAGCGGTTCGGGAAGCCCAAAATATGAAAAATGACACCACGCGCCTCAGGCGAGAGAGGGATAGTGCTGGTGGCCAGCTGAGGGACGCACTCCGCAAGGTGAAAGACATGGAGGGAATAAACATTGCACTGCAGGACCGCAATGCTGAGTTGACTTCAGTGAATTACCTCATTGAGAAAGACGGCATCATCTCCCATCTGGAGAAATCTTTGGTAGATGCCTTCAACGAGATTCATGCCATGAAACAGGCACATGAGGCTTCTGTAGTCACCATGACAGACCTCAAGGACACGGCACTGCAGCACGCAAATGTTATGGCCAACAAGCAGGGAGCTGCTCTGAACGACAGGGATGCTGCTCTTTGACGAGTGGCCGCCCTGACTCGTCAGAGGGTCACGGCGCTGCAGGGGCTGAATACTGTGATACAACAGCGTGATATTCTGCTTCAGCAGAGAGGAGATGCACTACACGAGAGGGATATAGCGCTTCAAAACTGGGAGAGAGTACTGCAGCAGATGAACACGTTAGTGCACGAGAGGGACGCGGCTATTCAGGAGAAGGCTGTGGCAGTCAAACAGATGAATAAGTCAATGCAGGATATTTCTACAATGCTGAGACAGGGATATAAGCTATTGCATACGCGAATCGAACAGTCAAATGGCGCTGTTGTATCTGGAGCCGCAGTTTCGCCTGCCCCTCTTGCTTGCGACGTGTACGAGTGGGCGTCATATTCCGGCGCCAGAGGCACCATGGGCGGCGACTATCCGCGCAACCCCGAAGATTATGTGCAAGTGCTGAGGCTCTTTTCCGATGGGCGCAAGCCCATCAGGCACTCACTGCCGGAGGCGGAGAGGTTTGCGAGTGAGTGCACCAGCGAGTATGACCTCAACGAAATTCTGGCGGTCCTGTGCTGCGTGAAAGTGGTGGGCGCCAGGGGACTCTGGTCATGTGTGCCTTTGGCAAACGCGTGGATGACAGCGTTTGCGCACTACCCTCATCTCAAGGCCATCTGCAACACGTGCAGGGTGTATGTGGCGTTGGACCGCATTGCTGAGCTCAGGACGAACAAACAGAACAGAAAGCCTATGTTTGACAACGTCGAGTGCGCATACTCAAAGATATGTGAGCAGATGTCACGATGAGGTTAAATACAGCAACTGCAGAATGTGTGTCTGCTCATGATTGTATGTCTGCTTGCATGTCTGCTCGCATGTCTGCTCGCATGTCTGTTTGCTTTCTGCTTGCATGACTGCTTGCATGTCTGCTTGCTTTCTGCTTGCATGTCTGCTTGCGAGTCTGCTTGCACGTCTGCTCACATGTCTGCTAGCATGGCTGCTTGCATGTCTGCTTGCACGTCTGCTTGCACGTCTGCTTGCACGTCTGCTCGCACTTCTGCTCGCACTTCTGCTTGCATGTCCACTTAAATGTGGGTCTGGTACGGCCTTTCCACATTTTTGGTGTGACGAATGGCGCATTTGGATGTGAGATCTGCACACAAAGTTCCGCATTGCGCGCGTGTGACTCGCAAGACATATGGGTAAATCACGCCAAAAATAATCTTGTTGTATGATTATTAGAAGTTCCCTAACCGATAACAATGTCGACCACCGTCGCTAACATGGGATCATTTGGTGACTCTCGCACGCGGGATGTGTTCCATCGCAACGCCTACCAAGTCGTTGCGTCTAGTGACAAGGCTAGCGCGGTAAGCGTGAACCACACGTTCTACGGTATCACGGCGGCCAACTCTGTCAACTCCATCGGCTCTGCCACTCAATTCGAACTGGTCAACATGCAGGCGGTGGAAAGCTCTGCCGACGGCCTCGCTGGTCGCCTGGACATTACCATTAATGATGGCACCAACGCGACCGCCGGTGTAAAGGTGGCGGAGCTGTCGTCGGCGAATGCCAAGTTTGTCGCGGCCACCCTCTCTGCGGACTTCGGTTCCAACTATGCCATGAACGTCACCAGCGGTGGCTCTGCTGTCACGCAGACGTTCAAGACCAGTGCGACCTCAGGCAATGATGTCCAGTTGAAGATCACATCGGACAACCTTCAGATTCTCGCCGCATCGGAGATCAAGGCCTCCACTGCTAAGGTCACATCTGACTTTGGAAGTAGCCATGCCGTGAGCACGATCGGAACCGCCGGTGCCGTCACGCAGACGATTACCACGAGCGCTACGAGCGCAGAGAACGTCACGTTCGCCGCCACAGCCAACAACCTCGTGGTGAGCGCCGCATCAGAGATCAAGTCGAGCACCGCAAAGGTCACCTCGAACTTTGGCTCAAACCATGGCGTTTCCACCATCGGCACGGGGGGCGCAGTTACGCAGACCTATTCTACCGCGTCCGGCGGTGCGGGAGATGTTACGCTGACCGCCACCTCCAACAACCTCAAGGTCACTGCGTCCAACATTGACACCACGGGTGAGATCACAGTTCATGGAAATCGCGCCAACTGGTACCAGGCCGGCACGACTGGGGGAACCCCCGCAGAGCGCAAGTCTGCCGCGAATGTAGAATATAACTATGTGCACAATGCAGGAACCGCGAGCACGTCCACCGGCTACCTCAACTTTAACCTCGACCCCCAGAACGCGTCGCTCAACACCATGGGCGTAGGAGGGTATGCCTTCAAGTCTTACAACGCCGCCGGTACCAATGAGACGCTTCTGGCCCTCAGTGCAGGCGCCGCCACGGGGCAGCAGACTGTCCAGTTCTCCAACTCGTACCTAGGTGTCAATACTGCGCCCACCACCACCTACCGCCTTGATGTCAGCGGTAACTCGCGCGTCCAAGGCGATGTTACCGTCACTGGCGACCTGATTGTTAGTGGCACCACGACGACTATCGACACGGCGACAGTGCAGGTGGAGGACTCAACCATCGCCATGGCTTACAATGTGACTGACCCCACAATTTTTGATGGAGGCGGTGTCACGGTCGGGTCGGGTGGTTCAGCCGCCACCTTCAACTACAACAACACCCTGATCGCCTGGGACGCCAATATCGGCTTGAACATCCCCACCGCGAAGGACCTCACCATCGCCGGAGGTTACAACACGACTACGGATGCAGGAGTGACGATCAATGAGACGGGAATCAAGTTCGGTTCGGACACTGCCTCGATTGCATTCGGAACGGCTGCAACGATCACCAAGGATGGCCTGGGTGCTCTTTCGGACGATTTCGCCGTGACGTTCGGGGCAAATAAGCAGTGGAAATTAGTAATTCAGGACGTGGGGGGCGTTGATTACTTTAGCATGCAGTACAGCTCTGATGCTGGCGTATCTTATGAGCCAAATTTTCGGTGTCACCGTAAGGGGGTGAGTTACTGAGTTTGACGTAGTTTGACTCTCCTAGGTATGGCATCTCTTAATAAGAGCAATATTATTCAAAATGGTTCTATTAAAATTCTGCCTTATTTGGACTATTCTAGTTTTACAATGCAACATGGAGATTCAAGAGTTCGTACTGTTGAGGCGAATCGAGAGCATGGAGTTATTGCGGTGATTCGGGAGATTCGGGCATTGAGGTGATTCGGGAGCATGGAGGTATTTCGGTGATTCGGGAGATTCGGGAAACAGTATATACACGCTTGGACACACACAAGATCACTCTCATCTCTAGTGCAGCAAGGCCCCAGACAACATGGAAGGCGGCATCATAAAACAGGTACTACTCACAATTTGTTGCTTACTGTGCAACAGGCTGAATTCGTTGTTGTAGTTGCAAGCACTACACTATTGCTTGATGTGCCTGATTCACTTGTTCTGTGTCTCCCTCTTTCTCCATTGCAGACGTGCAACTACTGCGAAAGTAAGAAGAGGAAGTGCGACAAGGGCAACCCTTGTGCCTTCTGCATCAAGCACCATCAGGAATGCGTATACGAATACAAAAAAGCAAGGCCGGTGAAGCTTTCCTTGGCCGACGCTCGACCGGACATCGCTGAGCTGTGGGACTACACACTCAATACAGGCAAGACCCCAGAGACCATATCATACGGATTGGGGGAACCAGTCAACTGGAAATGTCCCGAGACATCCTGTTCTCAACAGTGTCCTCATAGCTGGATGGCAACCGTCAACAGCATGACCAGCCGCACCACTGATTCGAACGGGTGTCCCTGGTGTGGTCATAAGAAAGTATGCGAGCACGAATCTCTAGCGGCTCTCAGGCCTGAAATCGCTGCAATGCTTCACCCGACTCTCAATCCTGGGGTGGATCCCTTGACGATATCGGTAAAGTCAAACAAACTGTTTTTCTTCCGTTGTGACAATCGGCGCAACGATTGCACATGTGATGAGGAGCACGTGTGGGAGGCCATGTTGCTGAATATCACTAAGGACGGTGGAACTACGTGCCCATACTGCAGTGGGCGTAATACTTGTCGATGCCGGTCCTTCGGTGCCAGGTTTCCAGAGATTGCAGCACAAATGGATCCATCTCGCCAACAGCCTGATCCATATACTCTGTCTGAGTTGAATCATCAGCGCCTGTGGTTCTTGTGCCCCAAACATGGCGCATGGGACACTGAGGTTGCTACAAGAGTCGGCTACCAAACAGGCTGTCCATCATGTTCAATGTCAAAACTGCAGAGTGCTGGGTATGAAGTGTTGACCAAGTTGGGTCTGACCTTCACGTCCGAGTTTAAATTTGAGAAGGGAGTGTGCCAGCGCTTCAACATGAAGGTGGACGAGAGCACGATATTCCAAACGCCGGACCGGTTGCTGGAGATGGACGGAAGGCAGCACTTCACCCCCTCATCATTCGGCAGCAAAGTTCCGGGTGCAGCAGACAGAAACTATGCGTATCAGGTGAAGCAAGATGCTGCGAAGGACAAGCTGGCCAGGGAGAAGGGGATGCATCTGCTTCGAATACCCTACACGAGGGGAGCGATCACACACCACCAGACTTGTAACATTGAGGCAGATATTCTGATATTCATCGAGCAGATGCAGGCGCACACTGGTGGTCCACTACTCCATGTGCGTACTGATCCTGAGTTGTATGAAAAGCGGGACACGCGCGATGCAGAGAATGCAGCACTGGCACTTTGACGTCCACGCTAAATATCACAGCATTATACAAGCCCTGTTTACATTGTCTTTCCACCCTGTGCACTCTTTGCACAAATGCCCTAAGCATGCGCCCATGGCGCTCATTGTTGCAGCTGTGTGCTGGATGTCACACCCACATTTGCCTTGAACTTGCTGTACAGTGTTTTTCTCTGCACCTTCAGAGCCGTCCGTGGTTTGGTGTATAGTAATGAAGGGGGTGAGCGCCTGTTGTCTTTGTCTGAGTGTGCGTAGGGTACCATCTCTTGATAGCATTGAATTGAGTGTTATTTGCATCTCATAATAAGACTTCAAATTGTAGAAGAGCAATTTTTGTTTATTCATACCTTACCTGGACTATCGTACAAGGTGAGATGGAGAGTCCAGTTGAGTTTCTAGGCCTGAAGAGTACCCTTAACCTGGAGAAAAGTCACTCCAGAAGTTCACATGCGTTTGTGGTGGAAATGGAAGCCAGCATTCTGTTCGACACTGTGTGCATGAATACAGTAATGTGCTGAAGCAGGACAGGGCTATTTACAGGAAGAGCCCGCGAAGGGGCGATAAGGCCAGTTTGTTTGCTTAAGTTGACATAAATGGAAAAGGCACCTGAGCCCCCCTCCCCTGGTTCTCTAGAAGTTCTTAACATTCTGACAGTAGTGACGCGCTTGTCTCGGCCCTAGAATATCGGGTGGTCGCGTTGATCCTGTTATTCAAAACCCCTTTTACGAACGAAAGGGCACTTGAGCACTCCCCTCACCCCCGTTTTCGGGTGAATGCATTGATCCGTGTGCATCCCCCTTCCCCTGCTATTTTCAAATGAGCGATGCTGATTGGCTACTTCAAATTCTCTTCCTCTTTCTGTCAGCGCCTCTGATTGGCTACATAAGATTCTTCTTTCTGACTCAGCAATGACGCGCCAGACCTTTCATAAGAAGCTTCAACGGAGGAACTGCAGTGCCCGGTAACTCAACCCCCATCGCTTCCTGACTCTCTGCCAATCTCCGTCAGCACAGCAGCAATGGGACCGCGGAGCGTGTGGCCTATGTACGGCATCAGTGGCAATCACGCTTCTGTCCCAGATGTTTCGCTCCAGCAGCAGGCTCTCAACACGACGAATGACAATGGCAACGATGATGGGGATGATGCAAAGCCACCTGACAAGCCCGACAAGCCTGACAAGCGCAAGCGGCGCAAACCCAGTGACCCCCCAGCTAAGAGGCTGGTGAGTTGACTGCTATGTTTTGACTTGAGTATGAGATAGTAAGTCTCACTTTCGATCTTACCGATAACTTCGCTTCTGCCCCTCCTTCTCTATGGTGCAGTCGTGCGGCCCTTGCTACAGGAAAAAGATTAAATGCGTCGGAGCGCGGCCCTGCGACCCGTGCATCGAGAAGCGCATCGTCTGCTATTCTCAATGGCGCAAGCAGAAAGCAAAGAACGGATCTGGACTTAGCCTAGTGGCCAAAGCGACTCCATCAACAGGCGGAGACAGCTCAGCAGATTCAGCTTCAGCAGCGTTGATCCCTATCGCTGCTCATCATCCCGTGGCTTACGTAGCTCCAGATGCTCAGGGTGCATGGGAACCTCGAGGTGCTCAGATCGCCCCACCTGCTCAGGGCGCGGCAGTGTCCGCTGCCTTTCTTGCCAATGCACGTGCACTGCAGGGCTCGTACCCCCTCTCTCTGGGTCAGGCAGGAGCTGAGCAGCTAGGAGGACATGAACCGGTAGGAGGTGCACAGCAGAGCGCACACCATCGCCAGCCTGCACCCCTCCACGCCTTCCTTCCAGGATGCAACCTACCGGCCTTACTCTTACCGTTAGGAGTTATCCAACCGGCCCCAGGCGCGCAGCAGGGTTCATACCCACCCTCACTGGGTCCAGTAGTAGATTGGGACTCCATGCCCTTGCTGGCAGGAGGACACCCACCAACAGGACGTGCACAGCAAGGCGAGCAAACCGCAGTCCCCCCTTTCCTGGGTCAAGAAGGTGGCAAGCAGGCAACCGTCCACAAATTCCCTCTAGGAAGAGAACAACCGGCAGGAGGTGCACCGCAAAACGCCACACTCTTACCGCCTGGCGGAGTTCAATCAGCAGGAGGGGGACAGCAAGGAGCACACCATCCCGCACTGGGTCCTGCAGCAGGCTTCCAGGGGGCCCCCATCTCCTTCCTGGCAGGAGGAAACTCCATCGGCTTCAATCCCCAGGACGCACAACCCCGTGACCTCCCCGAACAGGGAGGCGGCGAAGCGGGCGACAATCGCCAGGACGCACAACCCTGTGACGTCCCCGCACAGGAAGGTGGCGAAGCGGGCGACAACCCCTCACTGGTGGCGGGAGGAGGTGCCCAGGATGATGATGCCTCTCCGCCGGGACAGGGCGGGGAAGGCACATATAATGGGCTTTCAGATGCGGTCCTCAGAGCAACCGGGTCCACATACCTGATTGAGTTCTTCGCCACGGTGTACGTGGGCAACGAACTGAGCCTGGTCTTCCCAGGCATGGACTTGCGTGACTTTAATGGTGTTCGCGCCGTAAATGGTGAGGTTTGGTACATGTGTAATCATGTTGTCCATCGCGGATGTAATGCTCCCTGTGTACTGTACTACTCTAGTGATTGCAATTGTCGCGGATTTCTGAAACACTGTGACTGTGTTTCTCGTTCCGCGTAGGGGATGAAGATGCGAAAGGACGGCACGACCTCGCTAAAAAGTGCGCCTTCGCGTTGGATCGTGTCATGTCGACCAACACGGCCACCGTGTCTGAGACAGACATTGGAGATGTACTAGACGTCGTGGGTCGCATCAGCGTCGCCGGACAGAAGCACGTGCTTGTGGCAAACTGCTTCATGCTCATGGTGAGTGCACGATTTCGTTCTATGTGCTGCATGACTCATGACTCGTTGATCCACTGCTTTTGTCATCTTTGATGATATTGACCTGCGTGTGCCTCTGTTGCGTGTGCAGGCCATATACCACATGTCATGCCAAGCAGCACGTGAGGCGCTGGAGTGGGTACACCTCTCCATCTCGGTGTGGGAGGAGCTGGCAAGTGAAGAGAGGCGGCGACTCCGGATGTCGTACATCACATTTTGGATGATGATGCACATGAATGGGGGGGATGCAGACCCCAAGATCTTTGAGATTCTGAAGCGCATCGACGAGAGTGACCGTTCTACAAGCGGAGGTTAGTGTGCTCGTCTGCTACCCACTGCTTTGACGTACTGCTATGCTTCCTCACCTGCTTGACTTGTGAAGACCCTCGCTGCTGCTGACATGTCCCGCGATCGATTCCTGTTGTGTCCATACTCGAGCAGGGGCTGGAGATGGCTCACCTGGTGGCTTGCTCGGGCGTTTGATCTCCACCATCCAAAGACCGCCGCCGAATGCGGAGGAGGAGGAGGGCAGAAACTACATCAAGCCGCTACTGGTCGCGATGCTGAAAAGTGTCCACTTAGTACCCGGCACGACCAGCATGATACAGTTCAACGATCAACTTGAAGGAGTGAGCGCTCTTGTAGACATAGTTCCAAAGAGCAACCGCCATGTCACCACCTTCAATACCTTCAGGGCAGTCCTGTACTCCTGGTACATCATGAGCGCCTTCAACACGCCCGGAGACCACCATGTAAGACGACATGTGCCTATGAATTGTCCTTTGATTATCTTCGGCATTTCATGTTGGCATGCGCTGGAGCTGACATCTTGAATGCACCAGACTAACCGTACTCTATTCATGGTTCTATTGCGTGTGCAGCAGGAAAACGAAATTGATGAACCCAGCCAGACCACAGTGGCTTTTGCCATCCGCGGAGTGATCGAGGCTATCGCTACAAACACAAGGCTTCTTCTTCGCCTTCCTGTAGTCAAGCACGGCTGCCATGTAGCATTATGCATGCTGAAGAAGTGGGGCGAGACAGACCAGTACAACAGTTTACACAAGGAATTCTGCAAAATCTACAACTACAGTACTGAAGAGGGCAAGGGGAATGTGCTGCCAGAAAAGTGCAAGTGCGAGATCTGCAGGCGCGCTTGCAGGGTGTTCAGGGAGGTGCGGTAGCAGGCAGACAGTGATGGCTATATTGGGTGAATGGGGGGGAGGGGCAGGCAGTGGGTGCCAGGCAGCCTAGTGATGTATCCAGTAGTGTGAAGCTGGCGCCACGCTGTATTCTTACATGTGACAACACCCCCGCCCGCTCAATACACAACACCTGTAATCGAGCATCAAGGCCATGTGCGTCATCTGTGCCCTTTTTTTTGTTTGTCCTCTAATAACAGACGACACGCTGACTGTTTGATCATGAGCACTACAGCGACGACGTTCTCCTCTACGCAGCAGACGGGTCTGCTGTTCAAGAAGCTCATGGGCAAGCCATCCACAAATGAGAATTCAGCCTTCGACTCCGAACCTAGTAGGCCGAGTCGCCCTGCAGTTTTTCAAACCCAATTCTACAGTGAAGAGATTCCCGCTGTCGCGCCCTCCGATCTAGCTAGCGTCACGACCGATGGACTAGGTGCAGCACTGGACAGCTCTCTAGTAGGCAGGGCGAGCGCACTCTATCCACAAATCAAAAAGTACTCCAAGGTCACGCTCACAGAAGTTACAGGCTCAAACGGGGCAGCGTACGAGTGCGCACTGGACGCCACGTATGGCAGAGTCCTGCAGAACAGCATCCCCTTCAACTTTGACGATGCAGGGAGTTACATTGTTACTTTGTACAAGAGCACAGGAGCGACAATTCCGTTCGGCTCAGGTCAGTGGGTAGTGCACTGCGAGGCCGGAGTCGTCACTCTGTACACTCTTTCCACCATCACCGGAGTGTCAGCAGCCCTCCCACCCAAGATATCCTTTTACCGTTATATAGGAGCGGTGGGTGCTTCGACGGCTTCCCAGACTATAGAGTCCATTAGGGGGAAACCGATCACTTTTACAGCCCCTGAGACATTCAATGGTGGTACTACGGCTACAACAGGAGACGATCTCGCTGCCATCGTGCTGGACGAGCGTGATCTTGCAACCCTCAGCAACACCACCTTGGCGATGACACTTCAATTCGGTGCTGACGCAGACGGCGCTTGGCGAATGTGCGTGTTCGGGGGCGGAGGTGTGGCTAGCTCGACGTCTCTACACTTTGAAACACGTAGTGGCGGAATTTGGACCTCGAAGAGCGCGATGTACGCATTGTAAACAGATGCAGATTATGCCAGATTATAGATAGAAGTATCACATTTGTACATTCCCGACTCAGTATATCAATATGTGTATATCAGATTCGGGATATAATATTGATATTTGTGCATGCCGCATCCCGGGATCCGGGATTCAGGGATTCAGAGATTCGGGGATTCAGAGGTTCGGGGATTTACGCGTCAAATATTAAGGAGACAGCTGCTGAACAACATCATTCACAACCTCTCACACCATCGCTGAAGGCTGGTCCGTTCCTTCAAGCAAGCACCATGGACTTCACGTATCCCGAGGAAACCCCTTCCAAGCGCGCCCGGATCGATGATGGCGGCTATGTGACTGCAGCTGTGGACAAGCGGGCGCTCATCATCTTGCACCTGAGGGAGAAGCTCGCCGCTCGCCATTACGTCATGAGTTTATGGGAGCAGCTTAAACCCTCTCAGGTCAGCGACCCATTTGAGTCTACCCTCCTCACGACTGGCACTGCAACAGCTTCTGCTAAGATATGTGCCGTGCCCGACTGCGATGCTACATGCATCCGCAAGTGGTGTGACACTCACAAGACTCACAAGACTTGTCGCTTTCAAGATTGTAATGAGAGGGCCTATTACGCCCCCAACTTTTGGGGGCCACAATGGTGCAAGTTCCACAGAACCCCGGATATGGTAGCTTCCGGAGCTCATCCAGCGTCTGCTAAGATATGCGCCGTGCCCGGCTGCGATGCTACATGCATCCGCAAGTGGTGTGACACTCACAAGACTCACAAGATTTGTCGCAATCAAGATTGTAGTGAGAGGGCCTCTTACGCCCCCAAGTTTTGGGGGCCACAATGGTGCAAGGTCCACAGAACTCCGGACATGAGAGCTTTCGGAGCTCATTGTTGCATATGTGGAAAGGGAGCTGCTGATCAGAAGCCTGATGACCCGGGGGTATGGTACTGTAGAATGTGTGGAGGCACCGGAGCACTTGATGTGAAGAGCCCAAAGTGCGCTGAATGTGGTCTCAAGCAGGCAGCTTTTCATAAAGAAGGTGCACCAGGGCTGAGATTCTGTAGCGACTGTGCGGGTGCAGATGCAGTCAACTTTAGGGCTAGGATGTGTGATGCGTGTGGTCTCAAGCAGGCAGTCTTTCAGATAGACGATGCACCAGAGCGTTTCTGTCGTGGCTGTGCGGGTCCTGACGGCATTGATGTCGTGAACGCAAAGTGCGCAGGGTGTGAAGTGACAACGCCATGCTTTGAGAGAGAAGATGCTCCAGGCCTTCGTTTTTGCCGTGGCTGTGCAGGGCCCGACGCAATTGATGTCACAAACAGGATGTGTGCGGAATGCAGGAAGAAGCACGCAAACTTTGCAAGGCCCGACGCTCTGGGCAACCTTTATTGTCGTAGCTGCGGAGGTCCGGACGCAGTTGACATCAAGAACAAGCGCTGCAAGCATGGGCGCACCCTGCGGTACTGCCTCGGCCCCATCTGCCACATCAACAACATCGGCACGCGATCTATTGAGGAGATGTTCCCGGACGCTACGGCTTTCATCGCTTGGACCGGCGGGGATGACGTGGATACCTTCATACGTGCTGTCGGCCATCGCTTGAAATTTGGCGATTTGCAGATCATGCCTGATATGCTCGTGGGAACGCAGGCCTTCTTCCACGATGGGCGCAGGTACCATGAGCACAAGCCCAAGGATTTGCTCGACACTCTGGCACTGTTGGATGCTGGGTACACAGTTGTGCGAACACGCGACATGATCCCGGATATCGATGTGCCAGGTGTGCTCAACGTTCGTGTCGATGCGCGAAAAGGGTGTCAGCAGGTGTCGCACGACCTCGCATCGGCACTGGGGGTCAGCGACAGTGATTGGCCTGACATGTGGCGCCGCGCTGAGAGCCTCGCTCATCGCGCGGTGCTCAAGCTGGCCGATCAGTTCGCACAGACGAAGCAGACTAGCATCGATGACTTCTTCGAGTAGACCCCTGTTTGTTAATGGCAACGCGTGTACAATCAGTGTTTCAGCTCATGAGCATGTTTGCTTGGTGGCGTGCTGCTTTGTGCTGAGCTTGAACGCAGTCAGAGGCATCTTGCATGTGTGCGGTTCATGCAGTACTGCCGAGCATGATGTGCTGATGGTGTTTTCCATGGTAGAAGTTCACTTCATCGATATCAATCATGCCCAACGGGCCAGCCTGGCTCACTCGCAGCCAATGAGTCGTGCAACCGTGGGAGACGAGGGTACATAACGCTTTGTTTGTTCCCTTCACGCACAATAATCTGTACGTGTTGATCTTACCCTGCGCTGTACACCTTCGATGTCGTTTCAAACATGCTGACACATGTCTGCGCGCACCTGGACATGGTGAGATGGGGCCTGGGTGCATTCCCAGGTTTCGCCTCGAGTCGATGTCACAATATGAAATGATTAGTTGTTCAATGTCTGGTAAGCTGATTGTCAAGTCGTGTAGAAGCATCTATTAACACCTTCACAGTGTTAAAAAACTACCTGCATCTGTCATGTAGCATGACGGCAAACTGCTCGCCCTCACCTGCAACAGGTGCTGCAGCAGGTGAAGCTGACTACCGCTGTCAGAGCAGCTCAATGCCCATCTATGTTGTGCACAGTGAGGCTATCATTACTGGAAACTCAACAGCATCATTTTAAGCGAGGTTCATCTGCCGCGCACATTGTGGCAAGTTATACGAGCGGTGATACAGATCTTCCGAGCATGTTCAGTATGACAGTGTTTTATTTACCCAGATAGCGCTCATGCTGTTGGTGATTGTCACCCCTTATGTCGTCGTCGTCTAGCCAGTAGAAGACGCCTCCCCTGCAGCAAACTCACCCTTGATCTGTGTCCTTCTGTACCGGTGAGGAGCAGTTCTGATGACTCTCTTTTTTGGAAAAGTACGCCGTCGGGCAGCATCAACATCGGCGTCACCATCCCTTGTTGCCACCGCTTTCGCGGCCATCGGCCTGGGCAGAGCCATGGGCCTTGGCGCAGCACATTGGGGGGCGAATGGTCTTGGCCCCCCAGGCTTGGGGGCCACTGGGGTGGGGTTCCTTGGCGCATTGGTAATGGCGTGCCTGCCGGTATGAGGTGCTGCAGTAGCCGGTATCATAGTAACCGGCGTCCCGATTTTCGGCATCGCAGGTGGTGTTGCGGCGGCTGGTGTCACAATGACTGTGGGGATAGCTGGTGTTGCAATATCTACGGCATATGCTGTGGCATGTTTGGCCGCAAACATGCTGGCGCGCGTCTGTTCGAGCACGTCTCGGAGGGTGTTTATTTCTCCCTTCATGCAGACAATATCAGTATGGACCTGAAGCCTTTCCATGGTCAGCGACATCAGCTCGACCTGGGCCTGGCCCACACGCGATCGCTCATACTGCGATTTTACATTGAGCGAGTCCACCTCAGCCTCTGCTCTCTTCAACACATCTGTCACGTCAGCCAGATCCTTCTGCTTGCTGATCCTCTGCACTGTAATCTCGTTGACACATGCATCCAGGTTGCTCATCTCCATGCCGAGTACATCCTTCCTCTGTGACATGTATTCGACTGCATCTTCAGCGATGAGCACATCTTTGTGCAAAGCTGCCATCGCCTCCCTCAGTCTGCTCACCTCCATCTCTGCAATGTCCCTTTGCTGCTGTAAATTGGCGATGATGGGGTGCATCTCAGCCACCTGAAGGTATGTGTTGCCGATATGGCTAGACACGTCGGGCCATGGTGGGATTGTATTCATGTTCACGAGAGTGAGGCAGGTTGTGTGATGATGGGCACATGGGCACATAAATCAGATTTAGATTCAGATTCAAGATCTGAAGTTGATATACGTGTGTGTGCCGAATCTCCATTAGCGCGAATCTCCGAATTTTATTGCAGTATTCGTCCGAATCCTTACCCGTCTGTTCAGCGCATGTTGTGTGATTTAAACCCTAGAGAGGCATGGCCCAGCTCAACCGAGAGCGTGTGCATACATGTTTGGAATACGGTACTGCCATCAATACTTTTCATAATGGCTTACCCCAAATATGCCAGATACTAAAGTGCCTTTTAACGCAAGTTGGGTTATTTTCTGCACGTCGAGGGATAATGTGGAGCAGGGGAGCCGTAGAGCTAGTCATATTGCAGGATACAATACAATCAGCGCTCCACACACTTAGGCAGGAACGCATGATGTGTGCCAGTTACAACAACAAACAACAACATTCCATTGTTCTACTGGAGGGCATAGTACACATCGGCCTAGGTGACACCACACTAAAGAGCTTCTAACAAGCTGAACGACCTACATGATCATACCTGCTGGACCAGTTCTTGAAGCTTCTCCTCAGATACGGCGTTCGTGCGCTTGATGACGTGTCCTTCCGTCTTATTCTTGCTCTTGGTGTCCTCTGCTGATGCTGTGAGGATGCCGTGTTCGTTCACCGCGAACGTCACCAGGATGTCGGTCTCGCCGCGCGGAGCCGGTGTGATGCCCGCCAAGTAGAAGGTGTCGAGAAGTGTGTTGTTTGCTGCCAGCTCCCTCTCCCCCTCGTACACGGTGATGGCCGCTTCAATCTGGTTGTCAACGCTGGTGGTGACTTTATGAGTGATTTTGATGGGGTAGTGCGTGTTGCGCTTGATGACGCGGCTAAGGGAGCCGTCACGATGGCCGATGCTGAGGGACAGAGGCACTACGTCGAGCAGCGTTGCACGTGAACCCCCCTGGCCGTTGAGAGACGCAGCAAAAGTGGTTGCGCCAATGGCCACTGCCTGATCGGGGTTGACCTCGTGGGAGAGTTTGTTGCCGAAGTTGTGTTCCAGCATCTGCCGTATCTTGGGGATGCGTGTGCTGCCGCCGACCAGGACGATACGGTCTATGCTATCTGCAGTGCAACCTGCCTCCTTAAGTGCTTTGCTGACTTGCACGATGCACTCATCAAAAAGAAGCTGGTTGCGGCGCTCGAAGATATCCCGCTTGATCTCAATCTTGAAGTCCCGCGACTTGCCTGCAGATATTGTCAAAGAAGCAAGGTGAATTGGAGTAATCAGGTCAGGGTTTCAAAAAGGGATGTTTAAGTAAATATCAATGGCACAACCTAACATTATACCTGCAGAGCCCTTATGCACTTTGCGATCAATTTGCTCACATGTCCGGGTATCGCTATTGCACAACACACATCACTAGTCACCTGCAATGTACCATACTTATGGTGAGAAGTAGCGTAATGGTTCAGGTCCTAATTGCAACCCCGCATCTTTCACGGCTCTGCCGCAATGGCGCCAGAAATACAACCAAAAACTACTACTGGCCAACGCTCACCTGTGTCGTCCTTCCAGAGTGCGCGAGCGTTGATGATCGCTCTGTCGGCGTCGGAGAGGGTGTGGTTGGCGTCCTCGCATTTATCACGAAGCAGTGCCATGCTCTCCGGGTCCTTCTTGATGACCTCGGCGGTAGCTGCGCCGACTCGCAGGGTGATCTCTTGAATGCACCATTCGACCATGTCGACGGTGAAGTTGTCGCCCCCCAAGTTCATGTCCCCTGCTGTACCCTTGACCGTGCAGTTGCCGTTGCAGCTCTCCACGACAGACACGTCAAAGGTTCCGCCGCCGAGGTCGAACACGAGGTTTTGCGCACTGCCCTTCTTCTCCAAGCCGTATGCAAACGCTGCTGCAGTGGGCTCTTGTATCAGGAGCACGCAGTCTTTCTGGAAGCCGCCGAGGTAGGCGGCCGCCAGCGTCGCTCCGCGCTGCGCGTCCTTGAAGTGCGCTGGCACGGCGATGACGCCGTGTGTGACCTTGCCGCCCAACTTACTCTCCGCCAACTCCCTCATGTGGCGAATGAAGATTGATGTATAGGTGATGGGGGACATGAACTCATCATCTCGCACCTGCACATGGAGACCACGTACGCCAACAAAAAGTCAATCCATAACATGCATGCACAGCATGACCTGCAGCAGGAACTGACAGCATCAGTCAGCATAACCTGCAGCAGAAGATGGCAGCATCATCTATACTACAATTTCTGCATGCTTTTCTATGATGAGGTGATGACAACGCTACAATGCACGAGAGCTTGTTGAAGCTGAACAGCCACCATGATTTGCAGTAGTTCGGGACTGCATGCTGAGCAGCCAGCCACATGGCTAGGACGACTGCGGTAGCATACTGCGGCCGATGGCGTCGCTCAACGCGGAATATTAACAATATTGACTCGGGCTCAAAATATCTTGAAGTTTATTGGACGACTGACCTGGATGAGAATCTCATCACTGTCGTCGTCATTGTCGTCGGCCTTCAGGAAGAACGGGATGATGCCTTCTGCTATGTCCTTCTGCACTGCAGCGTCGCTGTATTTCCTGCCGATGATGCGCTTGACATCGAAGATTGTGTTCTTAGGATGCTGGACAGCCTCTTCCCTGGCGTGCTTGCCATAGAGCATCGATCCGTCGGGCATAAAAGCGATGCAGGATGGTGTTGTGGCGTGTCCACCGGCGTTCTCGATGATCTGCGCAACTGCTTTGTCTCCGGACATGACGATGCGACCTATGCAAGAGTTGGTGGTGCCCAGGTCGAAGCCTATGGGGTTGTCGCAGACCCACTTGATGTTGTTGGCGCTGCGCGGGCTGTTGTCGCCAGCGGCGCCTCCGCTGGCGGCCTTCCCACTACCACCTGTGCTCATGATACGCTACAGAGCTGTGTTGTGCCGGCTGTTTCTGTTTCTGCTTCTGTGGGCCCATTAAAAAATGTAAATTCCCCGTTTTGCCGCGCCACGTGGTCGGAAAGAAGCGTTTGCGTCCGTCCATGTGCCTCTTCGAATCGCGCGTCACCGGTGACGACCCGATGTTATATACACGTCTCTTCTGCTTTGGGTTGACTGCTACGGAATCCGAGTGCTGCACGGCGCCGTCGCTGAAACGAGATGGATGGTAAGCGCCGAGGTCGCTCGCAACTTGCGGGCTAGGTCCTTCGCCAATTCGAGTCTTGTCTTCAAGCATGATGTTCTGCAAAAAAAAAACTCGAAGTGCGGCAACTCGAAGTGCGGTAACTCGAAGTGCTGGCAACTCGGAGAGTACAGGCCTCGCAGCATCGTCGTCTCTCGTAGCGTCAATAGCCAGATGACGAGTTACTAACCCCTGTCACACCGCTTCTCCTCGCTCTCTGCGCCGCAGCCGACGGTGCTGACGGTGCTGACCCTGATGCGGGTGGTGATGGAACAGGAGATGTGCAGGTCGCGTGCAGGAGGTGTGGCGACCTATTTGAGAAGGTGCGCTTTATCACCCTCCGGCACCCTGCGGTGTTCGTAGCTCGCAGCACGGATAGATTGCATCTCGGCGCGTTCCAGAGATCGGCGACTGACCATTCCGCGCCCACGTGCCACGTGCCACGAACACAATTAGTAGGCCACGGGTAGCGCGTGTTATCATCCCTGATCAACATGATGTGTCTGTTTCGCAGCAACACGTGTTTCGTCTAGTCTCTGCGAACTAATGTTGATGGTACATCAACGGAATGGCTTTGCAAAAACACTTGATATTTGCAGTAACCAGGACTGCAATGTTCCCACCGTTTCACCTAATCTTGTAACTGCTCACCTCCCCTTTGCGTCTCAGATCATGGCATGTTGTGGCCAGATAGAGGATGCCAACTTCATCTGCCATAAATGCTGGAGAGGCGACTGCGAACTCGTTGGCGAAGCGCTCAACACATGCCAGGCGTGCAAACATGGCATTTCGGAGGAGGATCCCGCGATGCCTGCCCGTGCTCATCATCGGCTGAAGATAGGGGGGGTGGTGCATAGCACATGTATTTTGGCGTGTGCTATCCCCCTGGAGCAGCTGACGGAAGGGGGGGTCTACTGCTCCAATCCGGTGTGGGCCAAGAACGCCGACAAGTATCAAAACTGCTGTGAATGCGATCACGGCGGCCTAACGGCGCCCTGCTCCTTCATGGGCTGCACAAAGTTTGTGCACGGGAGCTGTGCAGTCAAAGCGGGCAGCGCCATCACGGTCAGCGAGTTCGGCGTGGACTACATGCGCGTGACCTGCAGCGAGCACAGGCAGCATGTTGATGAGTTCACCCTCACATCCATCATAGCTGCAGCAGATACCGCCCTGCCGGAGTTGAAGCACGCGCTGCCTAACCTGATCACCATCAAGACGATCGGCGCCCATCTCAAGCAGGCCATCCGTGCCAGGGCTCAGGGGGAGCGGCGGCAGCAGATGATGAACACATACAATTCTGTCATCACCCACCTCGAGGCCCTCCACCAGCGCCACTGTCACAGCGTCAAAATGAAGGGGGAGCTGGCTAGCCGTGAGAGAAAGCTCAAGCCAGACGGTGCGGAGAGCGCTACCGGGGGTGCTGCTTCTACTAGGAAGCGCAAGCGTGGTTGGGGGGGCACATACATGCAGGAGGAGGGGCAGGGTGGTGCAGCTGCTGCTGCCGCCGCTGACGGGGGCTCTGCTTCGAATAGGAAGCGCAAGCGTGTTAGGAGGGGTACATTTATGCAGGAGGAGGGGCCGGGTGGTGCGGCTGATGCTGCCGCCGCTGCCGACGCCATGTCCGTCGATCACGGAGAGGGTGTCGATGTCGATCATGAAGATGTCGGCGGTGGAGCCGGAGGAAACGATGGCAACAGCAGGACGCGTAGCGGTGATAGGGAAACTCGTATGCAGCAGGAGGGCAGCAGCCATGGCGGGCGGGGCGCTGCTGCTGCTGCCGCCGCCGCTGCTGAAGACATGCCTGTCGATCACGCGGGAGAGGACATAGGGAGTGAAGGGGGTGGTACGGGCACAGGCGGTGGTCGCAAGGGTCAAGGTAGGGGAGGTGCCGCTGCTGTTGCTGCTGCTGCTGGTGCTGCTGCGGCTGATGCTGATGCCGCTGCTGATGCTGATGCCGCTGCTGATGCTGATGCTGATGCCGCTGATGATGCCGATGCCGCTGCCGCTGCACATGTCACAGGGAGTGGCGGGCGCGGTAGAGGGCACCGCGGGCGAGGTCGCGGGGCGCGAGGCCGTGGCGGGCGAGGACGTGGGGGGCGAGGTGCTCAGCATGCTGCACGTGCGCGAGATCCACGGCTTTTCAACGGCGATGGCACTCGAAAGCTGCGACGCGTTTTCCCCGTTCTGCCCGTAGTCGGAGATGATCGCACAGACACCGATGACGATCTCATCCGGCGGGTTGGAGGAAGCGGCAGTGATATCGGAGGGGGCGGGGGGGGAGGCGATTACAGTCCAGGAGGGGGGAGCGACGACAACGGCGATGGCGGTCAGGGCGGGGGTGCCGGGAATGAGGGCAACAGAAATGACAAAATCGGGCAGGGAGCGGAGCGCGGTCAGGGGTGGGGGGGAAGTGTGATCAACAGCGATCTCATCAACTGGACCGGGCTGGTGGGCGATGTCACCGGCGTGGACGAGGATGTGCTGCTCAAGTCCAGACAGGAGTACTTGAAGGCAGTGGCATCGGCTAAATCTACCGCCGCAGCAATTCGCGCCGCTGCTGCAGAGAAGGCGAAGAGCATAGTATCAGTAGATCCTGCCACCTTAGCTGCTGTCGGCAATGCAGCAGCGGAAGCTCTAGACGCTGCAGAGCAGCGCGAGGAGGAGGAGCTGATGGCCATGCTGGCACGCCGCCGTGAGCAGCGTGCGGGTCATGTCGCTCATGCTCGTGATGCCGCTATGCTCACATTCCAGCAACAGGCGAATGACCGTGCCGCGGCTATCATAGAGCAAGCAGATGCAGAAGCCATACACTCAATCGCCGGTGCTACAGGGGACGCTGCAGCACTTGCGAAGCGCATCATCAGGAGAGGCCGCAAGCAGCAGCGTACATCGGAGACAGGTGCAGATGCGCAGGCGGCGTCAGATGCGCGGGCTGCAGCTGAGGCGCAGGCGGCGTCAGATGCGCGGGTTGCAGCTGAGGCTCAGGCGGCAGCAGATGCGCGGGTTGCAGCTGAGGCTCAGGCGGCGGCTGAGGCGCAGGCGGCAGCTAAGGCGCAGGTTGCAGCTGAGGCGCAGGCGGCAGCTGGGGCGCAGGCGGCAGCAGATGCACGGGTTGCAGCTGAGGCGCAGGCGGCAGCAGATGTGCGGGCTGCAGCTGAGGCGCAGGCGGCAGAAGATGCCCGGGCTGCAGCTGAGGCGCGGGCTGCAGCTGAGGCGCAGGCGGCAGCAGATGCGCGGGTTATAGATGAGGCGCAGGCGGCAGCAGATGCCCGGGCTGCAGCTGAGGCGCGGGCTGCAGCTGAGGCGCAGGCGGCAGCAAAAGCAAAGGCTGCAGCAGAGGCGCAGGCGGCAGCAGATGCGCGGCCTGCAGCTGAGGCGCAGGCGGTAGCAAAAGCAAAGGCAGCAAAAGCAAAGGCGGCAGCAGAGGTGCAGGCGGCAGCAGAGGCGCAGGCGGCAGCAAAAGCAAAGGCGGCAGCAGAGGCGCAGGCGGCAGCAGAGGTGCAGGCGGCAGCAGAGGCGCAGGCGGCAGCAGATGCGCAGGCGGCAGCAGATGCGCAGGCGGCAGCTGAGGCGCAGGCGGCAGCAGATGCGCGGGTGGTTGCAGCTGAGGCGCAGGCGGCAGCAGATGCGCAGGCGACAGCAAAAGCAAAGGCGGCAGCAGATGCGCAGGCGGCAGCAGATGCGCAGGCGGCAGCGAACGCACGGCTGCTCATGGAAGCAGAAACGGAGCTGGGAAAGCAGGCAGAGGCACGGCGCCGTCTACAGGTCAGGCAGCAGCAGGAGGCAGAGACCAAGAGGCTGGAGGATAGGGAGCGGAGTGATATGGAGGCAGCTGTCAAGTCAGCATACTATATAGACAAGTTGACCAACGGATGCCCCAAGTGCTTCAAAGAAATGCACAGATGGCGACACCACCCTAGCGAACAGGGCGGGCAATGCCCACTGCAGGTCGTCGGGATGTCTTGCTTCAGTAATCCCAACCTGACCATCGAAGAGCTGCGTCACGCGCGCCGCATGCACAGCACCACGAGCGCTTTTGTCAACGCAGCTTTTAGCAGGCTCCATGAGCACGTCAAGGCAGGTGGGGCTGCGTGCACTGCGTGGGTTCACTTCTATGAGAAGCCCGAGTAGCATAGCAACTGAGAGTGAATGCGTGTGTGTCGGCGCCTAAGGCCGAGATTGTATGATATTTCATCGCCATTGCCATCGATACCCTTGGGCTCTCTTCTCTTACTGTGTCTCGTTGTCAATTGCTTTTATGTGTGCGTGCGCAAATGTGTGTGTATTAGTGTGTGTTCGTGTTTTCTTGTGCGGTGTGGTATTTGGGTGTGTTCATGTGCGCATGTGCAGCTTGACTGCACCAGTATCTACTTGATATGATTTCGTATGCAATCTCTGAGATTAAACTTGTCGGCAGTGACCATGTGTGTGCACCCCGGTACTTCGACTACTGCACACTTCGGGATCATCCGCTTAAGGTATGCAGCCTCCTGAGCGGACGGGAACAGCTTTTCATTATCCCCGACTACGACTACCACTTTTACGGGATACTTTAACAGTTTTCTCTCAGTGATGAAAGCGCAACCTTTTACAATCCAATTGTCGATCCTGTGCAGCAGAGTCGCTTTCTTTAGAAGCAGCATGTTGATCAGCATGCACCAAAGAATTTGAACGTTACGTGAGTCTACTGAAGGTGCTGGCCCATTGACGGCGAGCACTTGCAGTACGGCTAACCTGTACTGCCACTCATCAAGATTCCTACCTTTGGCAACAGTAGCCGGCCATGACGAGCGCGGGTAAGCGGTGGCCGAATTCAGGAGCACTACCCCCCGTGTCTTACGCGGCACGCGAGACCCTACCTCCAACGCCAGTATGGCACCGAAAGATTCCCCGACCAGCACGACGTCTCCCTCGTATGTCGTACATAGTCTGTTATGGATGACGCCATGAGCTTGAAGTCGGCGGCACTCTCGCTGCTGCAGCAGGTCAGTGCAATGTTGAAATCTGGTGACATGGAGTCCACGAACTGCATCAAACTCAAAGAACTGAACTCCACGCCTGCTAAAAACAGAGCTGTCTGCTTGAGCCGGCTCGCCTTCTGGCTTGCGAGAGTGGCAAAGGTGATGTCAGCGTGGGCATGGTATGTCGTGTTGCTGTATTGAGGAAAGTCGAGCACTGATTTGCGTGTAAGCACATCGCCGGGAAGAGTCACGAACTGCGTCGGCTGCACGAATGCGGTGGCTACTGCCATACACTGAGCCATGCACCAGGCACGCATGCTGATACGTAATGTCTGATGCTGCACATTATAAAACGTGCGCCGTCATAATTACATATATGCAAGCAACCCTTTTGCCTAAAAAAAATGAACCCGTACTATACAACTGTCGAATATGCTGCGAACTTACATGCCGCTCCTGGTTTATGCAGCTACGACGAAGACGTGTTTGAACGTAAGAGAGCAAGCGAAGAAGGAAGGCCTCAGTCTCTACACTTCAGCTGTCAAAGGAGATGCAGCGGAGAGTATCATGATCGGGTCAGCCGTGTCATTAGACATACCGCTAGCGATGGACGCGGCTGTGATGAAAAGGATTGAGGACTTTGCAAAACACCACAACATGCACCAGCCGAAGCTTGCGGTGGCCATTGAAGGGGACTTTAAAGCGTGACCAGCTAAAGGGTGTCTCATACCCTACCGCCGAAAGGGGTTTCTGGTGAGACACTTCTGCACAAACGACCGCCACTCAATCGGTTGAGGGTGCCTTTCAGAGCGTGCTTGGAGTTATGCTGCCGGCCACGGTCACCTGCAACGATGCGTGCGTCAACAATTATGTTATAACTACTGTACGCAATACTATGTCACGGATCATATTGGAGCTCTTCGCCTGCAGGCATGTCTCTGAAAGCGGCATCTACTGCGTTCTGTAGCTGGAGAGCGTCATTATGGCTCAAAGCCTGCTCAATGTCCGGGACGTTCTCCATCAGTGCGATCATCTCGTCTTCGCTTAACAGGTCATTGATTTCATCATTATGTGCAATGTCCTCAGCCAGCTCGACCTGATAGCTATCGAAGGTGGGCAATCCTGCAACGCGCCCCGCAATAGCATCAAAGTCGTCATTGAGTTCATCCCCATGTGCGACTGAGTCGCCAGCGCGCGCTGCACCATGGGTGATACCACCAGAAGCACCGTCGTGCGTGTCATTATCTGCGGCGACATCATCCTGGAACACATTCGCAAAATCATCATCCGGAACTGCAAATTGTAAATCTTCCACATCAAAAGCCATATTCACTACTGCTGATGCCTTCCTCTTATCCGCCCTCAGCTGCTTCTTGGCATTGTTCGCCTTGACACTTGCAGGTTGAAGTTGCCGCCGCACGTCCTTCACTTGAACGGCTGCTTGTTGGAAAAAAGGGCTGTAGTACGCAATCTCATGCGGCTGCAAACCTTGCGCCTTGGTGACGCGCTCAAAGTTGTACAGATTCAAGCTTCGCTTAATGCTACTGATGCCGGCCATAGTTTTGCCTGTCGCAATATAAAAGCAATTCCGTCAGAAGCACCGTAAGGCTTGTCCGGAACGTACACCCACCGCACGTGCTGACCTGCATCAGCATACTTCTTCAGGTCTATTAGAAATTGTCGGGGGCGAGGCATCACCTGGCTCTTATCAACCAGGCAACAAAATAACATGGCAGTCTAAAGTGCTCATGTATCTTGGGCGAAGTGAAATCCGGGAATTGTGCGAGTGAGAGTCTGAAGCTGAAGGAAATGACTGCTTGGAATGTGCTTGTGCGCGAGTCGACATCACATGTAATGAGTGCGCTCCGGTGCCAAAGATTATGTTATAGCATAGACATCACGGCGATCTGAACATGGCAAGATGGACGGCCATGATGTTGGCATTGGGAATCGGCGTGCGAGTACTGTCACTTGAATACACCACGTCTACGACCACATCCACGTCATCATATGAAGATACTCAGGCTGTTGAGTATGCATACGAAGGCAGCGATAGCACCACACCGCAAGAAGCTCTGTACGATGACGTCATCACAGACGCCGACGATAGCCACGGCATTCAGTTGGCGAGTCTGCAAAGAACAGGTGCTAAGCGCAAAACGTATGCGGGTGCGCGTTTCGCAGGGGACAACACAGTTTTCAAAAGAGAGCACGAATGGGGCGTGAAGTTTGACGTCTTGACGGTGTACAGACCAATAGAGTCGGTGGGCTACGAATACATAAAAACGGAAGGCAAGCAGCTACAGCTTGTGACGGAGATCAATGGAAGCGTCAGCGATATTGCAAATGGACGCTTTGACTCGTCAGTACGAAAACTCGCAAAGGCTATTGCCAAGAAGGGAACGGTGGTGTGGATACGACAGTTGCACGAGTTCAACTCGGAAAATACGTATCATTGGTGTGTTTATCCGTATTCGCAAAGGAAGATTGCGACGTTCAAGAGGGCATGGCGACACCTGGTAAACATCTATCGTGAGGAAAAAGCACCGGTGTTGTTTCAGCTCACATATATAGCGCAGAACCCGCACAATGATCGCACGCCGTTCGCACACTTTTATCCCGGGAGAGAGTACGTGGATCACGTCGGCGTTGACATTTACGTCAATCCTGGCTCGCGCCTCGTGTCATTGAAAACACGGTTGCAGGACAACGTGTACTCGCAGCTGAGCCAATTCGGTAAACCAATTTTCATAGGTGAAGTTTCTTGTACCGATAAAGGCCTTGACAAGGCGAAGTGGATCTACGATGCGTGGCACGATCTTGCGGTGTACTTCCCAAGGATTACGATCGTATCTTGGTTTCTGGAAGACAAGGGGGGTAAGCGACAGTGGAACTTACATACGAAAAAGGAGATAAGTGCATTCGTCAACGGGCTTCACGAGTTCAGAAAACTCTGCTCACATGCGCATCAGCTGATACAAGATTCGTAATGTAGGTGGGCTACACAGCAGTCATAAACCAGCATTTTATATACTGATCGAGCAACTCAATCACTCAGCACATTTTTGACATTTGTTGTGATAGACACTGTGGCACTGCTGCATGCTGCCTATACAATTCTGCAGACTTGCAACATGATTGCTGATCTTTAGTGACTTTATACACAAACCACTTTTATAGTGCGTCACATGACCAGGTGCAAGTGCAGTTATTCGATTGCACGCTAGCACAATGCAGAGTAGAAATAGATAACAACATATTCCATGTACAAAGTGATCTGCTGTCCTCGGTTCTCGAACATGAGGTCAACAACCCGCGCCAGCGCGGATGCCGGATACTTCTTGATCTTGTAGTCAACCCCCTCCTTGCGTTCCGACTTGTTCCAACAGAAGGTTTTACCCTCGTCGTCTTCGTACACTGCGCAGCCGCTGATTGCAGAAAAACCTTCCACAGCTGTGCGTGCTGTGTCCAGGTACACAATCAATACCCAGTCGCACTTGTCGTGGTCGGGCGCCGCTCCTTTACCAAAGTAATATCCCGAAAAACTCCCATCGGGCTGCTTCTTGTTATTCAGGGTCGCAGTCTTGGCCGAGATGCCGAGTGAAACACCCCGATGCAGTAAGAGGTCGACTGTTTTGTTCTTGTCGCTGGCCAGCGTCATCGTAGTGTTCTGTGGGAGCGCGCCCATGATGTACTTGATGCCTATGAGCTCCGTCTTGCTGTTGGCAGCAACGTTGCGGTTGACGTCGAGGCTGAAGAATGCGTCGTGAAGCGTGCGGTGAGTGACCTTCAGCATGCCGTCCAATATCGTTTGCCCGCACTCCTTCTGCAGCTCATCGTTGTCCATGCGCGTTCGAAGGAGCTGATGTGAATCCTCCCCCTTAGGATCGACCCTGGGACTAAAATATTCACCGGGCATATCATCGGGATGAGACAGCACAAAGACTTGGGTGACGATGATCTCACCGTCATCACACAGCTTGTAGCCAATCGCGATGATCAACTGCCCGGCGTACTTGGTGCGCATATCTGATTTCGTCAAGTTGAAATTGAACCGCCCTCCATCCGTTGTATAGCACGCCTTGAGCTGAGTCAGGCAGTGTTCGTCCTCGGCCGTGCTCAAGAGTTTCAGCGCCTCGTCCACTTGCACGCCGTCCGGCGCCCACTGGTGCCCGAGCTTGTCATGCAGACCTGTGACGTCCATCAGCGCTTTGAGCGTCAATTTCTCCAGATGATGTTGCTGGCCATAACCGCACGCTATCATCGACGCGCTCCGCTTTGCATACCCTGCCTCCTTGCGCGCCTGAATCACCTCGGGCGTCGTGTTTGCCCGTGCAGTATGGCCCGTTTGGATGTTTGTGTAGCTCGGCGTGACTGTGCCGTCGTTGAGGAGCATCATGCACCATGAGATCCGTTTCTTCTGCTCTTCGATGTGCTTCAGCTGCTTGTCGTCATCGTCGTCAAGGTCGTAGCCCCAGTCAATGAATGCCTTCTTTAAGTCCGCAAACGTCATATTTGGGCGTCTCTTACACGACATTTCGGGTTTCTTTGCGTTGGTACAGATCCGGCTCTGCTTCTTGATCTGCTCGGCCGTCTTGCATGCCACTATGGTCATGTTGCAAGTGACCGACGGTCAGAGAGGTTGTGAATGAGTGCTGCACATTGACGTGCAGCAATATTTAATATTTGCGCACCCTGACGTGATATATATTTATCGAATCTCCCGAATCTCTGAACGCGTGTACCGTAGTGGTAAGCAAGCCGGTTGTTTGCATAATGAGTTCTTCTGCGCAGCTCAGCACGGCACAACAGCAATATAGCTTGAAACGGTGGTGTGGGGTACACAAAACTTGTGCAGCTTGGGCAACAGCAGCAACACCGGCGGCAGAAAGCATCAAACACAACATCACTTGTTAGTTTATTTATTGAGAAATCGGCACGAAAAACGCCAAAGTCTGCTGCTTGCTCTTCTTCGCATTCCCCGATATCTGTGCGACCTTCCGCTTGGGCTTTTCAGTGTCCACAGCCCATTTGCTCACCCCCGTCCCCCCGCTCATGCCAAACATGCCCAACCCGGCCTGGCGTGGCTTCTTGCTGCCGACATCTGCACTAACCGCAGGTACTGTCGTGCTGGCAATCCTCTCCTTATATCCCTCTGCGAATGCTGAGATCTCTGGCTGCTGCGCCTGTTCGTTCACCAACAGCCGGCGCAGCTTGCCAATTCCTCCATCGATCATCGGCGCCAGCAGCTCAGACATCGGCTTGAGCAACTGGCGCTCAAAGTAGTACCCGATATCAATCTGGTTTGGCGCCACCTCTTCCGGTGAGTAGGCGCGATCCGAAATGTCCTCCGGTCCGCGACGAAAGACATATTCAACTTTTGACCCGAGTATGGGTGCCGCCGAAGGGTCCTTTTTCCTGATGCGAATAGCCATCTGAGTGTGGGGCGACTTTGTCTTGGGCTCGTATGTGTGGAGCTGCTTCTTGATAACAAACATTTCGCTGGGAATCTCCCCCCGCCTCATCTTCGCGAGCGTGTCCCGCAGATGCGCGAGTGCCCCAGTAGGGTCGTTTTCCTGGATGGACATGCGCAGCACATCCCCCGCCAGCTCCTTGGTGAGCCGACTCCAGTCATTTCTGACGGCCACCACACCTCGCATCTTCATCTTGGTGGGCTTGCCGGGCTCATGTAGCATGGCGGCATACCTCTTTTTTTTGTAATACGCGAGCGGATGTAAGACCCCCTCACCCTCAAGGCACATGGCCGTGCTCGCAAACGTTTCGTGAAGGTGTCGGGTGACATGCTCGGCGATGGTATCCGACATCTTGAACACGTCGTCCATGCGCTTCGACCTCCACTCGTCATCAGGTTCCTCTGGCACCGCTTCAGGGCCTAGGTGAGGCAAGAGCACGAAGATGGAATCCGTATCTCCGCCGACGACCGTCGCCCCGTACTCCTTGGTCGCAATATCAATTGTCACCTGCAGAACCATGCGTCCCTGGTAGGTGGTGACGGCAGCGAGGTCGGGAAGGGGCATCATGCCGGACGTGGTCCCCAAAATGCCGTAGGCAGAGTTGCATGCGACCTTCTTCGCCAGTTGTCTCTTGTCCAAAATGTTCAACTCGTCGGGATCCGTCACGATCTTCATCTGCTGCCGCACCTTTTTCCTCTCGTCCAGCAGTTTCGTCAAGATTCTCGTGAAGACTGGGACGTCAGTCTTGTCCGACAGCTTGGCCAGCTTGACCACCTTTCCCGGTGCGACGTTGTGGCACACCACTTCAACGCCGTCCTCCAATGATGCCGCCACCTCATTCGGCATGTCGTCTCTGATATATCTTGAAGGGCAGACTCCATGAGACCGCATCAAGTTCGGGTAGAGTGATGCGAAGTCCAGCAGAACGACTTGCTCCGTAGGACCGCCGTAGAAACCAGTGGTGGGGGTGATGACTGTCGCTCCCTGATATCCACCTGACGGAGCAGGTGGCGGTGTGTTGAACACCCACTCGCCGAAATATCGCCTTGTATCATCGACACCACCTTGATCTGGCGCCCCGTGGTCGATATATCGGCATAGTTCATGCACGCCACAGCAGCCTCCTCCATGCATGCCACATGTGCGGACCAGTGCTTCATGAGCTGGAGGCAGAGCCGCCCGTCGATGGCACAGTAGAATGCTATCTGCGCACACGACAACAGTGACAGCAGGAATGTTAGATCATGTCATAGTGTCGTCGCAGCGTCACCACACCAGCACAACAGAGCAGCATTTATGTTTACTCACCTCGCCGCGAAGGTCGTAGCGGTCCGCATTGTTGAACCCCTCGAATATCTGGCCGAAGACGATATCCTCTTTCTGTTCGTGGATGAAAATGTCAGACATCGTGTTGAGCTTGTAATCCGGAAGAGCTGTGAAATTCGCTTTTGCGAACATCATCAAATCAATGACGGCCCTGCCGGACACAGTCCACAGAACCCGGTCGTTGCACCCCATGGCCGCTTTGGTGATCTGCGATTCCTGGAAGTAGGAGGCGACATCTGCCGGCGTTGTAGAAGCTGAACTGCTCCGTCATCTTGGCCTTGTATTTGGCAGCCTTGGCCATTAGAAATCTGTTGTCGAACGTGAGGTTGTAGCCCGTCAACACATCCGGGTCATGCCGCACGATGTGCTTCGTCATCTCGACCAGAAGCGCTCGCTCGTCGGGGACCTCGATGACGTTCGTTCCCTTCATGGTGGCAGTGGGTTGGGTGCATATCACCACAGATCTCTCCTCACCTGGCTCCCCGATCTCTGGGATTTCTGCTTGTGCTGTGTCCCAGAATATGAGGCAAACTTCATTGATCGTGCATTGATCGGGGTCCAAGCCTGTCGTCTCGAGATCGTAGGCCATGATGGTGAGCTTCGGCGGAGTCGTGTCGTCGGTGCGTGGGACGAGCTGGCTCATACGGCACTGGTAGTGGCGCTTGCAGGTGCTCTGAGGATACGTGACCGCACCCGTCTGCAAGGCGTCATCTGGCAACTCGAACCACGCTCCTGAGCGCAAGCCTGTCTCATCGAAGAATTTGTGAAACGCTTTCACCCCTCCTTCGATCACATTCTGCGCTTCCCATTGCCATATCGGCCACCTCTTCGTTCGAAACATGGCGTATTTCTGCTCCTTGAGGTTGGTGAAACCGATGAACTGCTTTCGAAGGACTACCTCCACACCCTCTGCGTTGAACTTTTTCTGGACCTGTTTGGCGAAGGTCTCGGTACGACGCAGCTCAGATGTAGGCACCTTGACGTACCCGTAAGGCGACCAGTCGTTCACCGTGACCAGTGCTGTATCGCCGTTGGAGGTACGTGCAAAGATCTGGATACGCCTCACGGAACTGACCTCTCCGTCCTGCTGTTGTACCTTCTCATATGCAGCATGAAGCAGGAAAAACTTCATAGCCCTATAGCTTGGGCTCTGACCTGATTCCAAGATTAAATGCTGTGGTTCAGATTCGCGTCGCCTGAGGATTCGGGGATTCGGTATATCAAAAATCCGGTATATCGAAAAAGCGGTATATCAAAAATTCATATATCAAAAGTTCGCAATGTGACCGAATCCGGTTTTTGATAAATCCAAATATATTTTTGACTCATTTAGTTAGGCGCCACAGCTCACATGTTCTGGTCCCCGGAAGAGATAAGCTCAGCAATCCAGGGCGGCAGTTGTGGGAGGCTCCGGGGGCGGCCTTTGTGGGTCCCTGTACCTGTCTGGAAGTGGCAAGCACGCACCCTACTGCCACAGACGAGGGCATATGGGCATAGATCAGCTCTCGCTGCAGCAGCGCATAGCGGCGCAGTTCGTGTACTGGACACCCTTCTTGATGCTGTGGAGCCGGACAAGGTTCACGCGCCACTTTTGGTGCAGGTGCTCGTGGAGCTCGCCCTTACAGCCGACGCGGGGCGGTTCATGCGAGTGTGGAGCATGCGGGATGACATCCGATTCAGCATGACCGACATTCAAGCGCTGGCGGACGCTGCAAAAATAGGCTGGGCCAGAGCGTGCACCATGCCGCTGGGGGACGCACAGGCCCGTGCAGCGATTTCGAAGTTCAGTGCCCTCATGTGTGAAATTGGACATGACCACCAAACAGGAGCACAACTTGAGACCATGCAGCAGGAGTTGTGCTGCAGATGTTGACTTTTGAACTTATTTCTCTTCACTCTTATCATAAAGCTGCTGCTCTTTAATTGAAATTGAATTCACTTTCTGCAGCGAGCCGGGGTGCGGCTGCGCGACCGCGTGTGCGGCGAGCACTGGGGAACCGCTCTGGCGCGCACATACTCTGTGCATGTGCGAATGTTGGGGGGGTTGCTGTAGAGGTCAGTGTCATCATAATCGGCTGCGAGAATCTTGTAAGACTGTTTGCCACCGTAGTCTATGCGCAGTTCCTGTCCGTGCTTGATGTCGCGCTTCGCCTCTACAAATATGCGAGTAGGTGTCAGCGTCTTGGCGTCCGGCTTTTTCCTCCAGTAACAGTTTGCGTACTGGACACCGACCTCCGGCTGGTCGCGCGGATGTACGGATTTACCGTGGTTGATCAGACTGGCGATACCACGCTTGCACGCTGCGTCTATGCTGCTGCTGGTGATCTCATCTCCTTGAGAGTTGACTTCTCGGTGGAAGCCGATGGCGTACACACTGTTGTATGTGTCTCCTGCGCCGTAGCGGCTGTCCATTTGGGCAGTTGTTAGAACCTCACCGAGGTACGTCGACAATATCTGTGACTTTTTCTTAAACACGACGGTATCTCGTCGGTGCTGTTCTCTGTCGCGGAGTTCGTTAGGCGAGAGCCATGCAAATAGGCCTTTACCCATGCCTGGAACATCTTTAACCTTCAAGTCCTGCTCGCTCAGCAAGTGCGCACAGCAATAGGGCAACCCTATGCACACTGTTCGCTTACACCTGTCGCCACGCTTGGTGAACGCACTGCACTGCTGGCACTGCACATCGCACGAGAAATCAATCTCATCATCGTCGTCTGCAGCAAACCTGAATCTGTATGGCATGGCTCTGTTAGCAGTACGTTTAGAGAAAAAAGCTAAAAACCATTGTAGCGCCCGATATCAAACATGATGTCACCCTAAAGTGTATAAAACTGCATCATAACTAGTAGAGTGAAAGGTGCTTAAAGAAGGTTGAAGCCTCCCCTACATGATTAACAGTTTGAACATTGCAATCCGGTACTGCCAGAATTACTTTTCAGAGCGGCTGACCCAAAATCGGACAGGTACGACCCTTAGCAGACTTTGGTAAATCACGCAAATATTATGTAGCATCATATACCGGCAGGGTGAGTGGTGACTATCGGAGGTTCAAGGCTCCCCTATATGGTTACTGACCCTCAAGGGTATGTATTTTGTTACTAAATATAATTTGAAGTTTACTTCTTACTTTAACAGTCTGTACTTTGCAATCCGGTACTGCCAGAAATACTTTTCAGAGAGGCTGACCCAAAATCGGACAGGTACGACCCTTAGGAGATTTTTGTAAATCATGCAAATATTATGTAGCATCATATACCGGTAGGGTGAGTGGTGACTATCGGAGGTTCAAGGCTCCCCTACATGGTTACTGACCCTAAAGGGTACGTATCTTGAAAATAGTATAATTTGAAGTTTACTTCTTACTGCAACAGTCTGTACTTTGCAATCCGGTACTGCCAGAAATACTTTTCAGAGAGGCTGACCCAAAATCGGACAGGTACGACCCTTAGGAGATTTTCGTAAATCACGCAAATATTATGTAGCATCATGTACCGGTAGGGTGAGTGGTGACTATCGGAGGTTCAAGGCTCCCCTACATGGTTACTGACCCTAAAGGGTATGTATCTTGAGAATAGTATAATTTGAAGTTTACTTCTTACTTCAACAGTCTGTACTTTGCAGTCCGGTACTGCCATAAATACTTTTCAGAGAGGCTGACCCAAAATCGGACAGGTACGACCCTTAGGAGATTTTCGTCAATCACGCAAATATTATGTAGCATCATGTACCGGTAGGGTGAGTGGTGACTATCGGAGGTTCAAGGCTCCCCTACATGGTTACTGACCCTAAAGGGTATGTATCTTGAAAATTAGTATAATTTGAAGCTTACTTCTTACTTCTACAGTCTGTACTTTGCAATCCGGTACTGCCATAAATACTTTTCAGAGAGGCTGACCCAAAATCGGACAGGTACGACCCTTAGCAGATTTTCGTAAATCACGCAATTATTATGTAGCATCATGTACCGGTAGGGTGAGTGGTGACTATCGGAGGTTCAAGGCTCCCCTACATGGTTACTGACCCTAAAGGGTATGTATCTTGAAAATAGTATAATTTGAAGTTTACTTCTTACTTCAACAGTCTGTACTTTGCAATCCGGTACTGCCATAAATACTTTTCAGAGAGTGGGCTCTCACCAATCTCTACGACATTGTCTACCCGAAGCGCGTCGAGTCGATCGTCCGATGGGCGCTTCGTCGGCGTCTCGCGCAGCACCGCGGCAACATGACCAAGAATGCGTTCGCTCGGCGACTCCACGACATCATGACCGCAGTCGTCGCGCGGCCGACGCCGTCTCTCCAGCAGCTCAACGTGCTCTTCGTGCACCACGGCCTCTTCGGCGTCGAGATGTCACAGTTTCAGCCTCTTCTCGACGCTCTGTCGGCGCGCCCCGTGGAGGACAGCACGGACATACCCTCGAAGATCACCTTCTGCTACGGTCTTCAGCGAGACTATCTAAGCGCGGACCATCGGCTCTACGAGAGCGTCCGCGCTGAGTCGTGGCGTCTCGTCTCGCAGGATAAAGAGCGACGGAGCGCCTTCATGAGCGAACGGTGGCAGCACGACGGCAAGCCGGCGAGGGAGATGTCGCCGCTTCCCACGTGCAAGACCGGTGCGGCATTTGTCCGCATCGACCAGAAGGCCATCCGTAAACTCTTCGGCTGCGCGCTCAAGGACTGCGGCGGCCCCTGGTGGTACCAAGACTTCTTCGATGTGTTCTCGAAGCGAGCCAACATACCATGCCTCCGAGGATCAGGAGGGCAGTATGCGCGAAGCGAGCACGGCGCCTTCATCGCCCTCAAGAAGACGCAGCAGCAGGCGGCAATCAGGGCTACCCTCTGCGACCCGGACGCTATCGCCGCCTTCGACGCGACGGCCTTGCGGTGCCCTCTCTTTGTTGATGCCAGCTTTCTCACAGACGGAGTGCAGGTGAAGCTTCATCTCGTCACGTCGGCGCTAGACAACGGCGGCGCACCGGGACTATGGGGGCTCGCGAAGGCGGGGTACCGGGCCCTAGGCAGCATGCCGAGGACCATGAGAGAGATTATCGACATCGGCCACGGAGTCTACAACGTCGAGGCAATCACCAGCGAGTCGCTGTCCGACCTCGACGGCGTCATCGTCTCCGCCTTCGACCCCGGACAGGTCGAGATCGTGTCCGGTGTCGAGGCGCTGGGCAGGAGTGGCGTCGGCCTAACGCCGCCGCGCTCATGTCGACGGCGACTCGCCGCGGCTTCGCCGGCGACCGCTACCAGGACGGCACGCTCGCAAAGCTGTCGGAGCAGAAGGAGGAGAAGCGCCGCCGCGACAACGCCGCTTACGGCGGCGCGCTCGACGCCCTCACCGGCCAGCGTCGCCGCACTTCGGCGCTGGCGGAGTACACGGCGTACTGCCGTGCCTGGGCGCATGAGAGCCCTCACCTCTTCGAAGAGCTGCTGCAGGACACTCGACGTCACCACGCTTTCAGGCGCTACAGCTCCGTACAGCGTGCCGTCGCGGCGGTCGCCGACGCCATGGTACCGGTCGAGGAGCGCGGCAAGCGGCGCGTCGTCTTCTTCGGAGCGGCGAGCTTTCAAGCCAAGAGCGGCTGCGCATCTGCGCCGCGCAAGAAGATCATCCGGGAGTGCTGCCAGAACTTCGTAGTGGTAATGGTGGGGGAGGCGTACACGAGCATCACGTGTCCGGGGTGTCGCAGGGAGACTATCGAAGAAGGCTACCGAAACAGGACGTGCATAACGAACCCTGGCGTAGCCGGAACGATCTGTCCCCTCCACCCCGACACCGCTCACGCAGTGTTCAACCGGGACGTCGCGGGGGCCGTCAACATTGGCCTCCGCGGCGTGTACCGCTCAGCGGCACAGGAGCCTGAAGGCGATAGGCCTCTGGGGTAGATCATTCCGGCAACGTTCATCATTGTGGCGCCCTCGCGGCTGCCTAACTTTATAATGATGATCCCGCTGCGCACATGGCGATGGCAATAGGCCGAAGAGCTGCGCATTGCTAGCAGCGCGGATGCATGCGCGGCCCTGTGCGGGCGCCGGCCGTGATGGCAGCGCCAGGCGGTTGTTCGCAGGTGCCGCAGATGGGCGTGACCAGCATGTGTTGACTACGCCGGCACTGTCAACAGTGCACTGCAAGCAGCACTGCATGCACACACCTCATGCCACGCAGTGCACGTGTTCTGAGCGCCGCCGCGCCCATCCACCAGCGCACATGCAACTCCACGTGCGCGCCCACCTGGCGAGCCGCGCTGAAGAGATGTCACCGTCAGCACCGCACCCACGCACACACGACCACGGGGCTCGGCGCTTGCAAACCAGCTTCACGCCGTCCCTGGTAGCGCTGCTGTGTCCAGGCAGTCGCCGTGCGAGGCAGGCACGGCGTGCCAACCTCCAGCAGTACACCGCGTCTCTGCCGCCGTCCTCAATCCGCACACAGTCCACGCACGGCGCCAGTGCCGCCGAGCACAGCAGTGCCCAGATGAGGGGCGCGTAGGTGGCGCATGGGGCGGTGCGCGCAAGGCACAGCAGCCCGTGTGACGGCGCGCATGCGAATGGCGCGTATTGTGCGCAGTGCGTGCAACGCGAGCCCAAACTTCGCTGGATCATTGTAATCTTGCCGAGGGTAGGGTTAGCCAAAACTCACCGGCGGTGTAATTCGCGTGGCATAAACTTGCAGCAACATCGCATAAACTCGCCCAGATTTTTGCTGCATGACCTCGGCGTTACATGGCGTGGCATCGCAGTTTGCATGTGCGGGCAGTGGGTGCCAAATCGACAAGATTGTGACTCTGGAGGGAAGTGTATTGTGGCTGTGTTGCTACTCGGGCAGGCACCAGCACATGGCGTCACCATCAAAGCGGCAGTCCGCCGCCTTGGCCTCCGCGCGCGTGTGGTAGTTGAAGTCCTGCTAATTGCGCGCCGGCCACGGGCACGGCGCATCAGGGTCTGCCAGACACGCATTCAGCTTGTTGTACACAATGGGCGTAGGCACCCACCACCGTCCTGCCTCTGCGTCCACTCCAGCTCCGTCAGAAAACACTTGCCGTCCGCCATGGCTGCGCTGCGCTTAACAACAGCAGAAAAGAAAACCTTGAGGTTTAGACATGGCACCATGAGTGATTTGCCACTTTCTTCGTATGCTGCTGTCACCTGACCGCCGACGACCATGCAACTCACCGCTGGCCGTGCCGCGCAGCGCGCCGCTAACGCTGCGCGATCACGTGTAAATTATTCAGGCCAGGAGCGTGTGGCCAGCGTCAGCGCGCCGCGCCCGTTACAGGACAATCGGCCTGCCGCAGACAAAGCCGAGGCCGTCCGTGAACGTCCCGGCCGCATTTGCGGATGCGCGAATGCCGGTGATCTTAAAGCCCGTGGGGCAGCTCCGGAGCACCGCCGTCCCGGTGCCGAGGGTGCCGTGCGTGGTGCCGGAGAAGGCGCCGCCGTCAAAGAAGCGAATGCGCACGCGCGAGACGACGCCGTTGCTCGTGCCAGACTCAATCCCGCTGAAGCCGCTGTCCCTGCTTGTGGTGCGCGCGACGCCGCCGGTGCCGCCGACGCCCACGGAGTACGCGACGCCTTTGTTGAATGGCGTGCCACAGCCAATGGAGTCCACCCGGTCGACGAGGGTCCCGCTGCGCACCGTGACACTCGTGACAAACGTGCTGGGGGGGCACATGACCGTTTTGGAGGCAGAGGGCGCCCTGTCCGGTCCCATGTCCTGCACTGCGCGCGGGGTGGCGGCGCATAGGGGGGGGGGGGGGAGGGGGCAGGGTCAGCATCTCATGCTCGAGAAGCGTGCGCTCAGGAATGAATGTCGGCGCACGATGCTGGTACAGGCGGTGCACACTCGTTCGTTTTCACGGCCCTGGAGCACCGCAGGACCTTTGCAGCGCAGCTAGGCAGGACATCACGGCAGTGGAGTGCGCCGGCGTGATCACTGCAGTGGACAGTGCCGGCGTGAGTGCGGGGGCGACGGTGGAGTGAGCGGCACCGACTTCAACAATGTTTTGCGATGCCAAGCCGCAAGCTCTGCGTGCCCTTCTATTCAAGCGTTGCTGAATGCTGTAGTATGTGAAGTGTGTGGGAGGGAGCTGTGGCGGCGGTCATGAGCGTGTGGGGCTCACCTGCGCCGCAGATGAGCCCGATGCCGTCCACCCAGGTGCCGCTGTACGATGGGGATGCGCGGAGGCCAATCATGACGCCATTGCTTGGGCAACTGCCGCCCGGCCAGGACACGCCGGCTGTGCCAAAGACGGCGGACGCGATGCCGCCTGCGTTGATGAAGCGCAGCTGGGAGACGGAGTAGTTGTTGTTGCCGACGACCATGCCCCTGAAGCCTTGCGAGGACGAGGCGGTGGTGACAGCGCCGCCGGTGGTGCCGCCGACGGCGAACGCCAGCGTGGCGGTCGCGCCCGTCGACACGTTCGTGCACGTGATGGACTGGGTCGCAATGAGCCAGAACTCGCTGCGCAGCGTCACGCCGGTGATGCGCATGCTGGGAGGGCAGACCATGGACTTGATGTGCATGGCCGTCATGTACGGGCCGAAGTCTATCACGTCGCCGGCTGCGTTGGGCGGGTGCGGCAGGAGGAGGTGGCGACATCAGGGTGAATCAAAGTTAGGGTTAGGGTTGATAGGGGGGAGGGGGGGGGGGAAGGGGTCTGGTGGCTGTGCTGTGGCGCGTGACCATGTGGCAAACAGTGGCGCAACTTTCAACAACGTGCGGCGCGAGCTGCATCATGTGCGATGTCGTGCCGCGCGCGCTGTGCTTAACTTAACCCTGACCCCTAGCTCTAACCCTAACTCCAACCCTAACCCAACCCCAACCTCAACCCTAACCAGCCCCAACCCGGACACTCGACGGCGCACCTGACAGAGCGCTGATGCGCCAGTTGGCGACGGCCACGCGGTTCTCACGTAGAAGGCGGGTGTTGTCGTCGTTGTTGGAGCCGAGCTGGACTCCCGCGACGAATGTCCCAGGGGATGAGAAGAAGGGAACGCGGGTCCTGAAGTCGCAGCCTTGAGTGTAGGCCATGACGGAGGCGAGGCGCTGAGAGCGGTCCGCGTTGCACGTCTTGAACCCAAACGCATAGTACCAGCCGGCCTCGCTCGTGTTCGATCCCACCGTGCCCCTGTCGTGGTGGGCTCCTGCCGAGGGCCGACGTGCGCGCGCGCGGAACACACAAGCGGTGCAGTGCGCACGTGCTTGTTGAGAACTGCAGGGACGGTGGTACTACGTCACAGCAGGCATGCACAGTCGGCCTGTGACGCTGGATACCAGGTATAATATGCGCTGTAGCAGAGTCTTTCATGCGGGTGCGGGCGAGCTCTGGACCGCAGCTGGCCCATGACAGGTCGGACTCAAGTACAGTACACCAAAGATGTGTTGCGGACACGGCCGCGGGCGCGCCCCCCGCTGGCGCACGGCCCAGGCAGGCAAGGCGGCGTGCGCGCGCGCGCGTGCCACCCGCCATCGCCTAGCCCACACACTCGCCTGCACATGCAGTGAGCACAGGCGCTTGCGACGGCGCGCTCGCAAAAAGGGTCGGGCGACACTGCCTAAATGACACAAAACTTAAGCGATACAAGCAATGTGTGTTCACAGTTGCAACTTGCAGAACGCACTAGTTCAACAGAGCGCATGCGTGGCTGTCATCTTCGCGCCGACGCTTCGTGCACGCTCATAAAGCTGAAGGAAGCAAGGAAAGGCAAAGGGCTGCAGCGAAACACGACGTCGCCGCTCACCCATATTATGGCCAAACTCATGTGCGGACGTCAAGGCTGTGTTGCCAAAGCACCCGGTGCGCACGACGCTGAAGCCTATGTGAGCTGCATTCGCGATGTCTGGTTGCCCAAGCTTTCCGATCCTGCACTTGACAGCCAGCGGCGGCGCCAGGCACCACATTGGGTCAGAGCAAACAGTGCACACTCATGGCCAGGCGATGTGTTATGGAGTGACTGCAGGGGCACGGCGGCGACGCGCGGTGGCCTGGGCAGCGGCCGCGCATCGTCAAGTGCCCAGTCGTGAGCATATGCAGGACGCGCTGCATGCGGGGAGACGACTCGGAGTGCAGTCAGGCAAAAAAACGCCATCATGGCAGCCTGTGACAACAGCTGGGTCACATACCCGCAACCTGTGACGCCGGCCACGTTCGCGATAAGGATCTGGACCATGTCGAAGCGGTAGATGTCTCGAGTATCCGCAAGTCCGGGAAAAGGTCCAAAGACGTCTGCAGCGTGATTGAGGACGGTGCTCAAGAGCACTTCCGCGGCGACGTTGGTTGGCTCTGTGTAGGTAGTTCTGATCATCTGCGTCGTGAAAGTGAAACCCACATTGCTGTTTGCGAGCGCCTGGTTGTTCATACTCGCCTGAACGCCTATGGTCTGGCCGATCTGTGAGACGCCGTTTGCATCGGTGAACGCAGCCTCTGCTGCTGCCGTGTAGACGATCAGGACGCGGATGTCAGTGCCGTCGTCGAGGCGGCGACCGGAGGGCATGAGCACAGCGCCCTCCTCTTGAAGGATGCGCCCGCCGGCGCGGTGGAAGGCGTCGTGAACGTCGCCGTCGCCACTGTGTAGTTGGGTCAGCAGCTCGATGTCGGCCGCCAGGCCCGCGTCGCCCCCCTGGGCGCCGGGCGCGGCGATGGCCAAGTCAGGAGCCCCCTGCGCGAGGGCGCGCGGGCCGCGCTTCTTGCCGTCGCCATCGTCTTTGCGCAGCTCAGGTAGCTCTGACTCCGCTTCAGGCTCCGGCGCGTCGTACGCGACCTCCGTCATCCAAGTGCAGTCGGCATCTGCGTCGTCGCCGTCGCACGGCACGGACGCAATGGCGCGGACCAGGCCGCGAGGGGCGGCGTCGGATGGGCCGTCGTCGTCGGTGGGCGGCAGCGCCATGAACATGCGGAAATTCTTGGGGTCGCAGTCGTCCGTCCACACGATAGTGAGGACACTGTCCGTCTTCTTCACTCTGCCAGACCAGGCATGCTGCCCAGCCGTTGCCAGCACGGGCTCCGGGACCGACGATCCTGGCGGCGATCGCGCGGCATCATTGCCGTCTGCAGGTGCAGACGCTTCAGTGGCCGGCGTGTAGAAGTCCTTGTATGCTCTGACGGTCTTGCCAAGGACCTTGAACGACAGGTCATCGCCACGCGACGCGGCCTCTGCGAACGCCGCGCAGCTCAGCGAGCCGCGCTCGGCGACGTTGACTGCGAGGGGCGGGGGGGGGGGAGGGGGGGGGCGGGCCCGGGGGGAGGGGCAGCTTAGTACACGTGCATGTTGTCGGCATCTGATCTGTCTGAAAGGCCAGCGGGCGGCCGGGCGGCCGCGGCGGGCTGCGCGCGCGCTAAGCCAATTGCTCGGTAAGTACGGTTCGGCGAACTGCGGCAACGGGCCGCGCGCGCGCGCCGCCAACTACCGGTCGGGCAGGGTTTCACCGACGTGGAGCTCGGCGAGAGGGGGGGGGGGGCATGTCAAGATTATTGCATGTTGTTTTCGTACTCTGAAGTATCTGTCTTACACAGGCAGTTTCCATTTTCGTTGACAAATTCAAACAAATTGAATGTCATTCATATTTCAAGTGCGCACCTCAGCCAGAGATTTTGAGTGCAGCAGCGTGCTGCTGCAATCAAGGCTATGCGGGCCACACCTCATCTCTGGTGCACTGCTCGGGCTCATGCACTCAGCCTCTGGCAGGACGCAGCAAAAAGCCCCCTGGAAATTTGGGCCCGGGGTAAAATTCTTTGATCAAGGCAGACCACAACTAAGTCTGAGAGTGACTTTCTCTGCTCTCACCTTTGACCTTCTTGCCTCCACGGCGACCGTCAAGGCTGGCGGGCGTGCCTAGCCACTTGTCAATGGTCGGCTGTACAGTTTTCTCGCACCCCTCCTTGCACGAGCCCTGCACTTTGATTTTCTTGAGCAGAGGAGGCGGAGAGGTAGGCGCTCCGTGTGTGACAAAACAAAAGGCGAGGCAGACGAGCCCCGCCGCCCTCACCGCACATGTAGGCGTCATTCGCCCGATCTTCGTGTGGCTGGCCCGAGCTGGAGGGGGGGGGGTACCCGCTCAGCTGTTTCTGAAGTGGTGATGATCATCGCTATAACCTGCTCGCTATAACCTGCTGCAATGTGTTCGCACGAGGAGGCCTCAGATGACGCCTGGTTGAACACTCAGTTGAAGCGACAGCGCCTAGAGCTAAATCGGAGGTTGGGCTCTCGAGTATGCGCAGTGCGGTAAATTCAGGTATGTCTGCGACGCTGCCTGTAGTTAAAGTCAAAACTGATTCGCGCCGCGCAGCCACCACACCACCCCGGCTACTGTCTGCTGTGTCTGGCCTGGCTTTGGCTTTAGTCTTGTTAAAGCCTGTGCGAGCCGTCTGAGAGCCCGGCCTGTTGAGCGTCTGCAATGTCGAGGCGTCGTGCAACGTGTCGTGCAGCGCCCACGCCTTTGGAATTGTTGTTGACTTGTCGTAGAGGCTGGCTACGCTGGGCAGCGACGGCGGCCGGCCAGGTGGTCTTGCCTCGGACACGCGCCAGCCAGCCGCACAGTAACGTGGACGATGCGGTGGTCGACTGAACAAATTTATGATCAGTCAGTCGCTGAGGACCTCGCCGCGCCGCGCCGCACCGCGAATTGCCTCGAACGTGCGCGGCCCGTCGTACGGCCTCCCTCCGACGAAGATGGTCGGGAACCCTTCGACTCCGAGCCCTTCGCCGTAGCCGTCGCCGTCGTCATCGTCGTCATCGTACACGGTGACGCTGAGTGCCGGATCCGCGCGCAGCTGCGCGAGCACGGGCATGAGGCGCTTGCAGTGCCCGCAACTGCTTTTGGCCACGAACACTACGATGCCGCTCTGGTCGAAGAAGTTCGGCGGGTAGCGCGACGGGGACGACGGGCAGACGCAAGCTATGCCGGCCGCGGCAACGAGAGCGGTAGCTAGCGCTAGCAATGCGTTCGTCAAAGTCATTGTACATTTTATGCGGCACAAAATACCAATGCTACTGCGGCTGGCGCACGAGGTGTGGCGCGCCGTGCTGGCGCTGCGCCGTCAGCTGCAGGTCCTCGAGGCGGCCGCGAGGCGCGATGCCCGGGCGTACCACCACTAGTAGACGTGCAGACGCGGGCCAAGCCAGATCGCAAAGCACTCCTGCAGTACATTACGTATTTTGGCACTGTCATGCACGCGGTGCCTGCGCCCGCCAAATTCGTTCGCCACGTGCCGGCGCAGGATTAGGTAGAGAGCTGCAAGCCACGCCTGGACCTGGCGGAGACTTTTGGAACCGTGTCAGCCAAGATGGGATCGTCACGCAATGGCCGCCCGCCGTCGGCATCCGGCTGCACGAGTCCGTCGCGGTGCACATGGGCACGGTGGACGGCTATCTGGTCAGCAACATGTGTGTGGCGCACCCGCGGCTGATGGCGGCGTTTGGCACGGGGTCCGTGCCGGCCGCCGCACAGGCCATCATCAGCGGCGACCAAGAAACCATCACGCGCTGCACCGGCGCTGTGGCCTCTGCCAGTGCCGCGGTGGGCGTCGAGGGCGCCGCCTCTGCCGCCAGTGCCGCCGGCACGACTGGCAACAACGCCGGCGCCACCGATGCTACCGCTGGCGTTGGGGGTACCGCCGCTGCCGTCAACGCCGCCGCCGTCGCTAGCGCCAAAATCGGACAGGTACGACCCTTAGCAGATTTTCGTAAATCACGCAAATATTATGTAGCATCATGTACCGGTAGGGTGAGTGGTGACTATCGGAGGTTCAAGGCTCCCCTACATGGTTACTGACCCTAAAGGGTATGTATCTTGGAAATAGTATAATTTGAAGTTTACTTCTTACTTCAACAGTCTGCACTTTGCAATCCGGTACTGCCATAAATACTTTTCAGAGAGGCTGACCCAAAATCGGACAGGTACGACCCTTAGCAGATTTTCGTAAATCACGCAAATATTATGTAGCATCATGTACCGGTAGGGTGAGTGGTGACTATCGGAGGTTCAAGGCTCCCCTACATGGTTACTGACCCTAAAGGGTATGTATCTTGAAAATAGTATAATTTGGAGTTTACTTCTTACTTCAACAGTCTGCACTTTGCAATCCGGTACTGCCAGAAATACTTTTCAGAGAGGCTGACCCAAAATCGGACAGGTACGACCCTTAGCAGATTTTCGTAAATCACGCAAATATTATGTAGCATCATGTACCGGTAGGGTGAGTGGTGACTATCGGAGGTTCAAGGCTCCCCTACATGTTTACTGACCCTAAAGGGTATGTATCTTGAAAATAGTATAATTTGAAGTTTACTTCTTACTTTAACAGTCTGCACTTTGCTATCCGGTACTGCCAGAAATACTTTTCAGAGAGGCTGACCCAAAATCGGACAGGTACGACCCTTAGCAGATTTTCGTAAATCACGCAAATATTATGTAGCATCATGTACCGGTAGGGTGAGTGGTGACTATCGGAGGTTCAAGGCTCCCCTACATGGTTGCTGACCCTAAAGGGTATGTATCTTGAAAATAATATGATTTGAAGTTTACTTCTTACTTCAACAGTCTGTACTTTGCAATCCGGTACTGCCAGAAATACTTTTCAGAGAGGCTGACCCAAAATCGGACAGGTACGACCCTTAGCAGTTTCTCGTAAGTCACGCAAATATTATGTAGCATCATGTACCGGTAGGGTGAGTGGTGACTATCGGAGGTTCAAGGCTCCCCTATATGGTTACTGACCCTAAAGGGTATGTATCTTGAAAATAGTATAATTTGAAGTTTACTTCTTACTTCAACAGTTTGTTCTTTGCAGTCCGGTACTGCCAGAAATACTTTTTAGAGAGGCTGACCCAAAATCGGACAGGTACGACCCTTAGCAGATTTTCGTAAATCACGCAAATATTATGTAGCAGCATGTACCGGCAGGGTAAGTGGTGACTATCGGAGGTTCAAGGCTCCCCTACATGGTTACTGACCCTAAAGGGTATGTATCTTGAAAATAGCACAATTTGAAGTTTACTTCTTACTTCAACAGTCTGTACTTCGCAATCCGCTACTGCCAGAAATACTTTTCAGAGAGGCTGACCCAAAATCGGCCAGGTACGACCCTTAGCAGATTTTCGTAAATCACGCAAATATTATGTAGCATCATATACCGGTAGGGCGAGTGGTGACTATCGGAGGTTCAAGGCTCCCCTACATGGTTGCTGACCCTAAAGGGTATGTATCTTGAAAATAATATGATTTGAAGTTTACTTCTTACTTCAACAGTCTGTACTTTGCAATCCGGTACTGCCAGAAATACTTTTCAGAGAGGCTGACCCAAAATCGGACAGGTACGACCCTTAGCAGTTTCTCGTAAGTCACGCAAATATTATGTAGCATCATGTACCGGTAGGGTGAGTGGTGACTATCGGAGGTTCAAGGCTCCCCTATATGGTTACTGACCCTAAAGGGTATGTATCTTGAAAATAGTATAATTTGAAGTTTACTTCTTACTTCAACAGTTTGTTCTTTGCAGTCCGGTACTGCCAGAAATACTTTTTAGAGAGGCTGACCCAAAATCGGACAGGTACGACCCTTAGCAGATTTTCGTAAATCACGCAAATATTATGTAGCAGCATGTACCGGCAGGGTAAGTGGTGACTATCGGAGGTTCAAGGCTCCCCTACATGGTTACTGACCCTAAAGGGTATGTATCTTGAAAATAGCACAATTTGAAGTTTACTTCTTACTTCAACAGTCTGTACTTCGCAATCCGCTACTGCCAGAAATACTTTTCAGAGAGGCTGACCCAAAATCGGCCAGGTACGACCCTTAGCAGATTTTCGTAAATCACGCAAATATTATGTAGCATCATATACCGGTAGGGCGAGTGGTGACTATCGGAGGTTCAAGGCTCCCCTACATGGTTGCTGACCCTAAAGGGTATGTATCTTGAAAATAATATGATTTGAAGTTTACTTCTTACTTCAACAGTCTGTACTTTGCAATCCGGTACTGCCAGAAATACTTTTCAGAGAGGCTGACCCAAAATCGGACAGGTACGACCCTTAGCAGTTTTTCGTAAGTCACGCAAATATTATGTAGCATCATGTACCGGTAGGGTGAGTGGTGACTATCGGAGGTTCAAGGCTCCCCTATATGGTTACTGACCCTAAAGGGTATGTATCTTGAAAATAGTATAATTTGAAGTTTACTTCTTACTTCAACAGTTTGTTCTTTGCAGTCCGGTACTGCCAGAAATACTTTTTAGAGAGGCTGACCCAAAATCGGACAGGTACGACCCTTAGCAGATTTTCGTAAATCACGCAAATATTATGTAGCAGCATGTACCGGCAGGGTAAGTGGTGACTATCGGAGGTTCAAGGCTCCCCTACATGGTTACTGACCCTAAAGGGTATGTATCTTGAAAATAGCACAATTTGAAGTTTACTTCTTACTTCAACAGTCTGTACTTCGCAATCCGCTACTGCCAGAAATACTTTTCAGAGAGGCTGACCCAAAATCGGCCAGGTACGAGCCTTAGCAGATTTTCGTAAATCACGCAAATATTATGTAGCATCATATACCGGTAGGGTGAGTGGTGACTATCGGAGGTTCAAGGCTCCCCTACATGGTTACTGACCCTAAATGGTATGTATCTTGAAAATTAGTATAATTTGAAGTTTACTTCTTACTTCAACAGTCTGTACTTCGCAATCCGCTACTGCCAGAAATACTTTTCAGAGAGGCTGACCCAAAATCGGCCAGGTACGACCCTTAGCAGATTTTCGTAAATCACGCAAATATTATGTAGCATCATATACCGGTAGGGTGAGTGGTGACTATCGGAGGTTCAAGGCTCCCCTACATGGTTACTGACCCTAAATGGTATGTATCTTGAAAATTAGTATAATTTGAAGTTTACTTCTTACTTCAACAGTCTGTACTTTGCAATCCGGTACTGCCAGAAATACTTTTCAGAGAGGCTGACCCAAAATCGGACAGGTACGACCCTTAGCAGATTTTCGTAAATCACGCAAATATTTTGTAGCATCATGTACCGGTAGGGCGAGTGGTGACTATCGGAGGTTCAAGGCTCCCCTACATGGTTACTGACCCTAAAAGGTATGTATCTTGAAAAAAGTATAATTTGAAGTTTACTTCTTAGTTCAACAGTCTGAACTTTGCAATCCGGTACTGCCAGAAATACTTTTCAGAGAGGCTGACCCAAAATCGGACAGGTACGACCCTCTGGGCTTTTTCGCGCCCTGAGCGAGAATCAATAAAAAGTACGACCCTTACAGCGCAAATATTATGTAGCATCATGTACCGGTAGGGTGAGTGGTGACTATCGGAGGTTCAAGGCTCCCCTACATGTTTACTGACCCTAAATGGTATGTATCTTGAAAATTAGTAGAATTTGAAGTTTACTTCTTACTTCAATAGTCTGTACTTTGCAATCCGGTACTGCCAGAAATACTTTTCAGAGCGGCTGACCCAAAATCGGACAGGTACGACCCTTAGCAGTTTCTCGTATTTCCCCTAACTAGCATCATATACCGGTAGGTTGAGTGGTGACTATCAGAGGTTTCAAGGCTCCCCTACTGTGTTTCTGACCCTCAAGAGTATGAATTATGTTTACTACATTAGTTTGAAGTTTATAAACTGCGGAAACTTGTCCGAGAATATAATGTTTATGATGAGCACCCACACCATGTCAACCGGCAACAACGATTCCGACACGCCCTCTGATACGTCCACTGATACGTCCTCCAGCGACTCCGATTCTGACACATCCTGCGAAGATGGCGCCAATCATATTTCACTCACTCGGGATCAGTATTTGCTGTTCCTATTTGACGAACTTATGGCAGACGGATGCAGCGTTCCGGGCATGCTCAATTACATCATGAGGTCGTTGCCGGCAATGGATCAGCACGACAAGGAGGAGGCATTGGGCAATGGTCCTTCTTTCAGCACGTATGCCTGCTGCCAGTCAGAGGTCTCACTCTACGTGTTTTCGAGCCTGGTGCAGTACGAGATGTCTGTAGAGTATGAGATGATCAAGGAAGCTGCAAAGGAGTGGCCTGACATACGCAAGCGATTGCTCTACGGCGAACCTATACCGCGCTACTACCAAATTCACGGAGACAACATTGTCGTTTCTGACAAGCCAATTTAACTACGAAGCTCCCGGCGAACTTTAATGTCATCAACTGTGTGCTCTTTGATGTCACTGCATCACCTGACAAATGCTCAAAGTGCTGTTCAAGGTTATAAATATCTGTAAGTAAAGTAGTCAGCTGCGATATGCCGCCCCTCAAGTCTCATCGCAAGTCTCTTCGCAAGGCTCCTTTCCAGTCACCTCGCATGTCGCACCACAAGTCACTTCGCAAGTCACCTCGCAAGTCACCTCGCAAGTCACCTCGCAAGCCGCACGGTGTGCGCAAGACGCCCACATCTGCACGCAAGCGAAGAAAAGCCACTCCTCGCACACACAGTGCCATAACAATGCTCACCAAAGTGGCCAAGGATGCAGCAGACAGCGTCGCAGCAGAGTTAAAGAAGGAGCTGAAGGGTCCCAAAAACATAAAAAAAAATGACAGACAATCTGCAAAGCGCCAGCGCAGCGGTGATCAAGCACGCTGAAGCTGAACCGGCCGAAATGTAAGGCAGTGGTGAGGCAAATGTACTTGTGTGTCAAAACAAATATATACATCACTACAAGCACTTCCCAATCACCATGTGCTATAATGCTCCCATCTCAGCGATCGCATACGTCATCGGCATGTCTGGATGTTATGCACTATACAATACAAGTACAACTTGCTGGCAGACGCAACGTTTTTCATGTGTGTAGTACAAATGCACGTCGTCAGCTCATGAGTACTACTCACACCTGGCTGCGTGAGCCCACCTTAGTTGTTTCTATGGTGTGCGCGCGCTGACTGGCATGGTGGTGCCCCTGGGCTGGCGTGTTGTTACCCGAGATGCGTCAGCTCATGAGTACTACTCACACCTGGCTGCGTGAGCCCACCTTAGTTGTTTCTATGGTGTGCGCGCGCTGACTGGCATGGTGGTGCCCCTGGGCTGGCGTGTTGTTACCCGAGATGTGTCGCAGCGGGCGCTCAGTCTAGCGAATGCCCCAGGGACCCGACGGGATCTCACTGGCAAGGCTTGCTGGGGGCGGCTGGCGCACTCGCGCGCAGGGTACGTGCACTGGCCCTTGCCCCCAATCGGGCACGCGTCACGGTGCTTTGCGCTTGGCCGACGGGTACCAAGCTTGAACCCTGCCGCACGTCACGCCGACTGCACGCGCCAGCAACGCAGACCCTGCTGGGCCGGACTCCCTGCGCACCGCTGGTGAATCAGATGCATGACCTGACGGTCACGTTCAGCTTGCTCTCCCTCCGAGAAGAGGGTAACGACCTGGCAGCGGTGTTTGACCAACTCTCCCTTAGGGAACAGGTCGTTGCCAGGTCGCCTCGCCAGCCAGCCGGGAAACATGGCGAGTCAGACGTAACGCAGGCCGGTGATAACAGCACCCACGCAACAATGACCGAGACAGCATCTGCCACGGCTATGGTTGCCAGTGGAAAGCGCAGTCGACGCAGAGGTAAACACAGACGGCGGACGCAGGAGCGACAGGCCCAGTGCGACAATTCTCCTGCACCCCTAGGGCAGCTGGCACCAGCCACCACACCGCCAAGGGGCGGTGCCTCTGCCCCCTCAGCACCAATATCCGGGCCGGCGAAGGTCACCACCGCGACGGTGGCGACCCGGATACCCTCAACCGTGTGCCATACAGTCACCGTGGAGGAGCAGCAAGACGCGCTGGCAAAAGCCACCAACTATGGTTTTTCCACTTGGCACACGGGCCTGCAGGCACTCCACAAACAGGCGCTTGGGGAAAACACAGCGACGCTAGCACGTGGTGGGGAGCTTCGCCCCGTGAGCAACGTGGGCAACGGCAACTGCCTGATTCATACAGCTCTACACGGCATAGGCAGCGTCGCAGTTGAGCACGGACTGCCGGCCCCAGCGCTGGTGATTGCCATGCGAGAGGCACTGCTGGACGGGATGGTGGCATACGTCACGCAGGGGGCGGGCAAACAAGGGGCCAGCATGTCATCGATGCGTCAACTGACCGCGCATGCCGCAGCCCAACCTGCGTGTACACGTGAACAATTCGACACGTACGGGACACGCGCTCGCTGCCTCGCAATCGAGTACGGCACAAATGAAACGCATAGCAAGGACAGCGGGCACACGCTCCTGCTGCAACGCCTACAGGAAGAGGGCGTGTGGGGACGGCCCCTCGGTTTGTCTGTGTGGGCCATTGTTGCAGCGGTCTACGCGGTCTCGGTGACGGTGTGGCAGGCCAAGCCTCAGGCCACTGGCAGCACGCAAAAATCAACAGGGCTGGTGCTGGCACAACTGATGGGGCTGCCAGCAGTATTCGCACCGGCGACTCCAGCTCAGCCTGACTGCCATCTGGATGTGCTGTGGACGCCGCCTGGGCTATATACAAATGTGGGACACTTTGAACTGCTTGTCGCCCCTGCGGCACCTCCGCCCTTGCCAACCACTATGACAGCGTCGGCGACCACTCAAGCTAACAGCACCCACATCACGGCTCCGAGTCGGACACAGCCCCGTACTGCGCTGCAGTTGCCACAGCAGCCTGAGCCACTGAGGTGTCCACTATGCACGCTGGCATTTTGGCAGCTTGGTCAGAAAGAGGACAGCAAACAGCGAGGCAAACTGTCAGCTGCGAGCCGCATGGCACCGGTAGTGGCCCACTTCAACGGTGGTAGCTGCACGAGGTCGATGCTGAACCCTGAGGCGAGCACATCACACTGTCAGCAAAATCCGGCGGCAGCATACGCCAAGGGCATCCGGCAGCAGGTTGATCACGACCCATCCGGTGACCGTGCCCCTTCAGGCAGCAGTACCTGCAGCACTGGGGCACACCATGCCAAGCATGTGCAGGAGATGAGCACCATGTATGGTTGCACGGCAGAAGACTTCCTACGGGCGGTAAGGAAGCTGAGTGCATGCACAGGTGCCTGCGGCCTGGTCCATATGTCAGCCAGCGCGGGGCAGAGGCAATGCGCGCTGACCTCGCCATGCCACACGTGTCGACGAAATGGAAGCGCCCCCACGCGCGCACGCCCGGCAGTACCCCCGGGCCAGTCCGAGGGCGGGGGTGCGGGTAGCGACGGCGCGGCCGCGGCGGCGGGGGCTGCCGCAGCGACACCTCCAAAACTACCGGCGGTGCCGGCTAGTGGCGCTGCCAACTCAAAGTCTAGCAAGAAACGCCCGGCGGCCACGGCAACCGGCGCGCAACGCCGGCGCCGAACGGCAGCTGCTGCGGCACCGCCTAGCAGCGCCGGCAGCCGCACTCAGTCTGACAGCCTGAGGCTGCAGGACAGCAGCCCCCCCCACGGGACGGCCGTGGGATGGGCGGACATGGACGTGGACCCGCCGGACGATGCCGCGTCACCGCCCCCCCCGACCACCACCACCAGTGGCAGGCCCTCAAAGCCCCAGGCACGAGCATCCCTGGCTTGGGACCTCTCGACGCCCTCGGTCGTCCACGCACTTGACCAGACCAATGAGGCGGATCTACTGCTGCTGCGGTTCACCACGACTGCCAACCCCTTCCGCACTCAGCTGCAGTGCACCCAGTGGGCACGGCTAGTGGAGCACGCCACACGACTACTGGCGGACGCCACAGACAGTGCACGTGAGGCGGCACGGGTGCGCCTCCACCATGGTGCCGGGGCGTTTGCTCATCAGGTTTCTCAGACTCTAGTGCAGCGCGGCTACAGGCTGCTGCACCTGCTAGCAGCGATGGCCTTTGGTAGGCAACCGGAGGGAACTTCGTTGAACCGGTATGCCGCCTGCGGCCCGGCTGGCAGCGTTGCTGTCTGGCGACTTCGCGGAGCTACTGAGAAAGACGCTGTCAGCAGCAGCGGCGCTGCGGGCCCCCAAACCAAACAACGCAGCTATGGCGTCGGCACAAACGAACTTCGATGCCGACTGGACGGAGGCTGACTCCAGGCAGCAAACAGCATGCGCTGCCCTCTCAGGCAAGCGACGGGGGGTAGGCTTGGCTGCCGCACGACTAGAGGCGCGTGAAGCATGCGCCCCAGCAGACGAGGTCACGGCACAGGTGCTGGCAGCAAAGCACCCTGAAACTGGCACCCGGCCGGGGGTAGTCGATACGCCAATGGAGCAAGTGCGCGGCCTGGTACGCGACGCCCGGCGGCACTGCTTACACAGCGCAGGGGTGGCAACGACCACCGGGCCAGCTGGCAGCGGCAGTCCTGTCTTCGAATCGGGTCAGGCACATGATCACAGCGATAGGCCTGAGGATGCTGCCAGCGCAGCCGGACGGCGCCTCGAGGTGGAGGCGGCAGACATACTGTCGACCTTGTCCGCAGCAGGGGCGGGGAAGGCAGGAGGGCTGGACGGCCTACGCTATGAACACCTCTTGATGGCCGCTGGGCCTGGTGCACCAGTGAAAGCAGCCACCCGCCCCGTGAGCAGTGCCTCGCCAGGACTAGCTGGTGATTCAGAATCAGATGTGATGGAACCGGCATTCGCCCATCACCTGGCCAAGGTGTTCACGACGCTGCTTGTTGAGCCCGAACTGCTGCCGGAGCAATCGCAACGGCTTCTCCGCGCCGCGGCCCTCTCAGGCATAGGACAGAAGCGGCGTCCGATCGCCTGCTCCAGTGTCTGGCGCAGACTCCTCGGGTCCACAGCGGCACGGAGTGTCAAGGGCAAGATATCGGGGCTGCTGGCCTCCATGTCGCAGTTTGGCGTAGGATACCGGTCTGGCGTCGAGCATGTGGCAGCGCGCGCGCGCGTGTGGCACGAGCTGTATGGCACCACTATCCAACTGGACTGTGAGAACGCATTTAACAGTGTGGATCGCGCCGCCATTGTGCGGGGGCTTATGCTCTTCTGTCCGGAGCTGCTCCCGCACTTTGAGTCCGTATACTGTGGTGACACTGCCCCAGAGATGCGGGTGGAGGTGAACGGTGAAGCTCGCATTATCTGCTCCCACCTAGGGTGCCAGCAAGGGGACCCTCTAGGGCCGCTGTACTTTGCAGTGGCAGCGGCCTTCCTACTCTTCTACCCTGATGGAGTGAATGCGACGCCCGGCAGTATGCCGGCCTACGGCCACAGCACAGCGGAACCGCCAGCCCCGCACTGCGCTTTCCTGGATGACCTCAACGTGCTGCAAGCTGCCTACTTCGACGATGCAGCGGCCGCTGGGGTGGCAGAGGTGATCCGCCGGCTGGCGGCAGGGGGCCTACGCGTTCGACCAGACAAGTCGCTGGCCATCGCCATGCGCGGCACAGTGTTTGATGAAGCGGCCAGAGCACGCCTGCGCGCCCTTGACATACCGTTTGTGGACACCACCATGCCAGAATCCAGTCAGGGCTTTACGTCGGTCGGAGTACCGGTAGGGCACCCAGCCTATGTGCACGCTGCCATGAGCAAGCATCTTGTCGACGCAGGGACATGGCGATTGTCGTGGCAGCTAGCTGGAATGGCGCGGCATCACCTACAGGCAGCACAGTTCATTCTACGCAGGTCACTGACGAAGCGCATGGGCTTCTTAGCTCGGGTCGTTGACACGGCTTTGAGTGAGACATGGTTGCACGCGTTTGACGGGTTCTGTGCATGGACGCTCGAACGCATGCTGCATCTGCACGGCTGCTCTACCGCGGCAGCCATGAAGTCACACCTGCTGGCCGCCTGCACTGCTGGTGACAATGAGGAAGCCAGCAGTGGCAGCGTGCTGGTATTGCCGCGCTTGGGCCCGCCAGATCTCACTGGCATCGCAGTGCCACTGCGGGCGTCACGGTTGCCGGAGCGACGAGGCGGTCTGGGCATGCCGCTTTTGGGGCTACTGGCACCAGCCGCATACACGGCCCAGGCATGCACAACACTGAGGCCGGCAATAATTCATGCCACTGTGGCAGCAGGGGCCCTGAGGCTCGGCACTGACGAACACGGCGCAGTCACCTGGTTCGCGCAGCACTCATGCGCAATACGCGAGGACCAGGGACTGCCGCCAATCATCGAGGCCGTGCGACGCTCTACGCGAGCGCTGACAGCTGATGGCGGCGAAAAATCACGCACAGCTGTGGCCGAGCAGCTCCCAGCATCGTTGCTACGGTGGGCAGCAGATACGACGGCCGCAGCGTCGACGCTCCCCACTGCGGTGCAAGCGATCTACGCCGCAACTGCCGTCACGGAGACAGTGACCACTGAGCCAGCCCCACACACCCACGGCATTGTGCCTGGCGCCGAGGCGGCCGCTGCGGCGGCGACCGTACCTGGCCCTCAAGCCGCTGCCGCGGCTGCCCCTTCCACGCCCGCTAAAACACAAACTAGCGCGGAAGAAAGCAGCTGCAGCGGCGGGCAGGAGGACGACGACGACGACTGGGAGGCCTATGCTGACGAGATCTGCAGGAAGGTAGTGCCCCGCCGCCGGCGCGGTCACTTCACGCACGGACTACAAGCCGGCCTTTCAAATGTTCTTCGACGTCAATACGAGGATTGCCTGGTGGAGGACCTAGAGGCTGCCTCGGCTGGTGCCGTGGGCAAGCCGACGCAGGCTGCACCTATTGGTGACTCTCGCGACACCAGCCGCCGCCGCCAACAGGCTAGCGCACGGGTCCTGGCGCAGCTGCGCAGCCAGCGTGCGTCCGGGGCAATGGCGTGGATGAGCGTGCCACCCACTGCCAATGACCGCCCGGGTGCGGCGCCCATGTCCAGTATGGCAGCAGCCACGATGATTTTGATTGCGATCTTCATAGACGGGTGGGGCATACAGGACGAGGTGTGCCCATGGCGGTGCAGTGATGTGAGCCCCACCTCCACGCATGCGATCAGCTGCCCCAGCCAGCACATACGGGGGCACAACGCGACACACACTGCCCAAGAGCGGTGCCTGCAGCGCATCTTGAGACAGCACCATGTCTCTATTGTCCGCAATGAGGACGCTAGCGTCTTCAAGGTACCGGGGTATCGGGCGGACACAGTCATTGACCCAGGGTGTCTGCACTTTAGCAGTGCATACCGTAACAAGGGAATAGTGCTAGACACAAGTGTGCGCGCGCCCACAGCGAGCTCGTACCTGACAGGCAAAACAAATGCCTCGAACACGGACGGCTATGCTGCTGGGGTGGGGGAGGACGCGAAGGTCAAGCGCCACACCGGCACCTTGACGTCATCTTGGGCTTTTGTGCCATTCGTGCAGGAGTCGTACGGACGGCTGGGCAAGCAGACAAGCCTTTTTGTTAAGGAGTTGGCAATGCACTCAGCACTGTGCTCAGGGGGGGGGAAGGCAGATGTGTTACGCAAGGCCGGGTTAGCTAAGCGTCAGATCCTCATTGAGCTGAGCATATCGCTGGCGCGGGAGTTGGCGGAGCGCGTCATGGCGTACACACGTGGAGCGCGAATGCTGGGCTGTGTTGCGGCGCCGGTATCCAAGCTCCTAGGGCACAGCGCAGACTAGGCTGCTGCGTTGACGCAAGCTTTTCGATTGCATAGGCAACCCGGCCTCCCTTGGGCCTTTATAAATACAAGTCCATACGTACAAATGCAGTTGGGGGAACTCATTTTACACGTAAATGACTCGTGCAATGACCTAAATGTGTTGACGACACATTGTATGATTCAGATAAATCACTTCGAGCCTGTCGCCCTTTGGATTGGCATACTGATCGCGAGGCGACGAACAATGCCCCCGTATGTGCACTGGCTCATGTGCATATTTCTGGTCTTCACCAGTGTGTATACATCATTTGTGATGAACGACGAATGCACTGAGATCACTGCAGAGTCTGGCGGGCATTTGCTATGGGCTTGGAACAACACCAAGTACAGTCGTATTTACTACATGTTTTTCCTCGGGTGCCTGTCTGTGTTGGCTGCGTACGGACTCGAATTTTCTGTTTTCTACGTCGTGATGAACATACTCAGCTACACTCTCAGTTATTACATATATGGACACACCAAATCAGTAGGGGCACAGTGGTGCCTATTCGCTGCTGCCGCTCCATGGCTGACGCTCGTGTTTATCGATGTCAACAATCGTGGGCATCGAGATGTTATTAGGAGGCTGACGACGTCAACTCCTGTTGTAGAAGTGAAACGTTTGACTAGTAAATTTTTGATGCTGGATGACTGATGCGTGTTGCGCTTCATAACACTTGTCCATCCGCTCAGCGCTGGCAGTAAACATAATAGCACTCTCAACGTTGCCGTCCACTCCTTGCTTTCCAATGCCTCAAGTTTATGCCATTGACGGGGCGCGTTGCCTATCAAACGGCAGTGGGCTCTCAATCATACAACGAGTTTGTAACACGAGGTAGTCACATGACAATTCGCTAAGCGTGGGCAACTAACTGTCAACTGAGTTTTGAGTGTCACCTGTGATGCGGTCTTGTCACTGGTGATGCGTATGTGTGTTTTCTCCGTAACTCGGAATCGGACATCTGTCACATTACACACAGGCCAGGGCGTCAAGCTGACTATGAAGCCTAGGCGGCACAAACCTGGTGACCCCCCATCCAGCAGGATGGTGAGATGACTGTGTCTTGACTTCCTTACGCCAGGTGATGTTTCAGGAAATGAACGACAGCCTTACTCATAATGAGCATCTGTCCTCCTTCTCTGTGTGCAGTCGTGCGCGCGTTGCTTCAGGAAGAAGACTAAATGTGACGGTGAGCGGCCCTGCAAAACCTGCCTGGAGAGAGGAACCGACTGCCATTCCCAAAAACGCAAACAGAAATCATGGAAGGGAGAGGGCAACTCAGCTTCAACATCCATACATTCTCAACTCGCCAGTCACGTGGCATCAGATGAGGAGCCTTCAGCACATCCCCAGCAGACCGCCTTCAACTCATCGCTGCGCACAGGGCTCTTGATCGGCGCCGTCCCGCAGGGCGCCCCATTCCAGCATCGCCATCAAGCGTGTATCTTCCCGGTAACTGGTGCGCGGCAGGGGGCCTACCACCGCTCTCTGGGTGGTTCGGTGAGAGGAGGCTACCCGCATGCCCCGTCCCTCCCGCCAGGGGGTGCACAGCAACGCTCTCACTCACTCGGTTCGACAGGCAGAGATCAACAGGCCCCCCCGTCCTCGCTGTTACTGGCTCCAGTAGGTGTCCAGATGGGCGCTTGGCTGCCGCCTACAGGATTCTCCAAACCACTGATGCCCCAGGGCGCCGAACCAACGCAGGCAGGAGATGACTGGCGAGGTGAGCAGCTGATACTTTGTGGCTGCGTTGATGCATGATAGGCAGTGCGCCATGGAAATTATAATCCCCCTATAATGGCAACCACCCTTACATTTTATCTGCAACTGCCCCACGTTGCCAGCAGGAATCGATGCGCTGGCGGCGGCAGCTATCCATCCAATCCAACTCCATTTTGACACTGTCAGTCAGGGAGTCCACGGCAGCGGCACCACTCTCAGGGGTATCCCCAATCTCGGTACGACGTGTCACATGGCGGCAGTGATACAGTGCATCTGGCGCACGCCTGCCCTTCTTCAAATGTTCATGGGGCTGCCGGTCCACGGCCCCATTTATAGCGTCATCTGCCGACCGAACGAGAAGCAGATGACCGCAGCCCTCGAGCACCTGCAGCTGTCGGCTACGAGGCAGGAGTGGAGGTGTACGAGGGCGACGGGAAGCTGGAGCAGTTCCGGGACGCCGTGTGCGTGAAATTGACGCGCCATTCGTGCTGTGGCAATCGTCACCAGGGCGCCATGGAAATCACGTACCCCGCCGAGCTGCATCTGGACATCCGTATCGGCAAGCGCGACCTCCATTCGATGCAGGAGTGCGTCGACGTCATGGCGAGCAGCGTGGCGGGGGCTGTGAGATGCGATACTGCGTCGTGCACGTCTCAGACGCGCACTGTTTTTTGCGCTGCATCGGCCCTGCCCCACGTCCTCGTAGTGCTCCTCATGCGCCATAGCAACGCTAGAGGCCCTGTGACCAAGATAAAGCACCACGTCTCGCCTAACGGGACGCTGCACGTTGGCGTCACTGAGTACATACTTGGCTCTGCCATCTTTCACAGGGGGGATACGGTCAAAAGCGGTCACTTCTTCACGGTTGCACGCACCAGTGAGAAATGCTGGCACAGATTCGACGATGACAAGGTGGTACCGCGCGATACTGTGTCCGACTGGGGTAGCGCAGACGCTCACCTGACAGCAGCAGTGTACACCAGGATAGGTGTATAGGAATGTGCAGTGAATGAGAGTATTCGCCACTACATTCATCTGCCTGAATGTTGCTTGAATGCTTCTTCTTGAATGATGCTCTGAGAGCCTTAGCTTACTGTCTTGAGAATGTCAATGCTGTCGTTTACCCAAGCCTCCCACGTAGGGCTCCTGCCATGTCCCTCTGCGGTACTGCTGCATAATCTGAGCGTTTGAAACAAGTAGTCTCCGCGTCTAGGCAGGTTACTCGTCGCGTCAGTGGGTGTGTGAAACACACCTAGTAAGTGTCCGAAACCGTCTTTATCAAAAGTCACAAATCTATAGCCTCTGATATCTGCGCCGTAAAAAACTCCCATTTTAATCCGTTCTACATGTATGCTTACATAATTTTTCTCATTGTGCTATGCAGAATAAGTGTGTCATAATGCCTCGAACTTTGCAAGTGTCAAGTCGTAGGATCACTGGCCACAGCCGCCGGGGTATCTACACTTACCTCAAGCCTGCTCGCGAGGAACCCATAGTTCATAGAATTAAATGTTGCGCTGCTACCACCTGTAGTTGATGTCAGCACTGACAGCAGCGATCATGGAGTCTGAGGCCACCGGATTCTTGCTGTGCGCGTACGCAGAGCGGCACATCGACGTGAAGCGGTATTTGACGAAGGACAGACTCTGTATCTTCAATGAGTTTCGCGGCATACCGTTGCACATGATGCGCAATCCCGTTACCCATAAGGCTCCGTTCTGCAGCTGGCAGACTCGCAATTGGCTGTTGATGCAGGGCGTCATATTCGATGAGAAGACGCTTCAAGCGTGGGTACGAGATGCAGTGTATCGCATACATCCGTACATGTGGTACACATTTCCAGAGCTGAACCGCTACACGAACCTTCTTCCTGCAGAAATCATGGCAGCGCACTTGCAGCGTGCTTCAGAGCTGCGCGCTGACAGGACTAATTTCTTCAAAGCGTACCAAAAGTGGATCATCAGCGTTTACGGCCGAATTTGCAAGGTCGAAGCGACCACATGGAGGCTCGACAACAAGACGCCATTGAAGAAGCGACGCAAGAAGCATATCAACGGTGATGAAATATTTTTGCAATTACAGCCAGAGACTTTGGTCCTCATCAGCACGTTCCTCTGAGACTGCTTGCTCATCGCTCTCGAATGCAGACAGCGTTGGCAAATACTGTCTCATCGCGATGCGTTTAGTATCGGGCGCGAGCAGACGCATGTACTCTGGCGTCACATATTTTTGCACTTGTGGCAGTAGAACTCTGACGTGATGGTCCCAAACATCGGCCGGTGTAGGTGTATACGCGCAGTGTCGCACGTCAAAACAAGTACGCCCCACATTCATGAGAACATGTCCGTCGATGAGGACGAAATGCCTGAGGAGGAGCGTGTCGCCGCAATGAAATCCTCCGAGCATGGCGAAGTCTCGCACGCACTGTAGGACATTTATCCACATTGAGTTTCTCAGCTCTTGGCTCTCAATCACTTTCATCGCTGCTTCGACGGTGCACTCCACGCAAGGTGCTATGGTTATCTTCACCATCACCTCGCCCTGAGGGATTTGGGCGCTTCGCATCGCTGCAACGTATTTGTCGCTGAAGAAGAGCTCTGCGTCCTCGCTGTTGAGTACCAAGTTCTGATGGTCTTCGCACCGCTTTCTCACATCATCGCCCAATAGCGATGCGTGGACAGTGTGCACGCCACAATACGTGGGGATGAGCAGCCGTTTCTTCTGGCCCATTTCGACCACTTTCTCGTAGAAGGCACGTTCGTCCTCGTCCACATGTCCCTCGCTATATGTCATATCTGAGGATCGATGTGACATGCAGGATGAGACTTGTCAAATAGGATGATTCGCACTGAGCAGGCCACGGAATGCTAGTGGGCGCGACATGATCGTGGTCAATCGTGGTACACACCTGTGAAGACGTCGTTGCGGCATCTCTTCATCGATAAGAGCAGCTCCTCTTCGCAAGTATGCTGCATGAATCTCTCGCTGTTTGTCCGTTGCGTTCTGAATCAGATTTGCAAGGGTTTTCGGTTTTCAGCGTTTTCGCATTCGGCGTTTCGCCAAACAGATTCAGGGATATATTCAATATTCAAATAATAATATTGCGCGCAGCAGCTGTGACGTGCGGCAGCTCACAACACCTGCCGCTCTGCGGCTCGTGCTGTAATTGCCTGAGCGATGTCCACGAGCAACATGCTGAAGTCCGGTAAGGCGACTAAGGCCAGGGTGAAGGCCGCGGCGAAGACGGCGGGAAAGACGGAGAGCGAGATCGAAGCGAAGGTCATGACGGCTCCGTACGACATGTTCAAGGACCTGGTGACGCGCTGCCCCGAGTTCGTGGACTCCATCGCAAAGCTCGGGCGCCCTCTCCGCGTGGCCGCCATGTGCAGCGGCACCGAGTCTCCCCTGCTGGCCCTGGGCATGATCAGCAGGGCCGTGAAGGAGGTTTACGACGTGGACTTCGCGATCGAGCACGTGTTCAGCTGCGAGATCGAGCCCATCAAGGCCAGTTACATCCAGAGGAACTTCGCCCCCCCCATCCTGTTCCGCGACGTTCGCGAGCTGGGGGGGGACAAGGCCACCACCGCCTACGGCGCTATGGTGGACGTCCCGGGGGAGGTGGATATGCTCGTGGCCGGAACGTCGTGCGTCGACTACAGCAACCTCAACAACGATAAGAAGTCCATCGACGGCGGAGGTGAGTCGGGCCAGACCTTTCACGGCATGCTCAACTGGGTGAAGCGCAACAAGCCGCCGATCGTGATACTCGAGAACGTTTGTTCCGCCCCTTGGGAGAGTGTCGTGCAGCGCTTCAAGAAAATCGGCTTCAGCGCCGGCTTCGCTCGCCTCGACACGAAGGCCCACTACATCCCCCATACCAGGACGCGCGGGTACCTGTTCGCGAGCCTCGACGGGGACGCCGACGTTCCCGCCAGGTGGAAGTCCGGCATCAAGAAACTCGAGTGCCCCAGCAACAGCACCCTGGAGGCGTTCCTGCTGCCGAATGACGATTCGCGCATCTCCGCCGCACGCGCCAAGCTCGCAAAGTCGTGGGACGCTAGCAGGACCAGGTCTCGCGTGGACTGGTCGAGGTGTGAGAGCCGCCACAGCCGGGCGCGGCTGGACGAGCAGCTCGGCTCCAAGAGACCCCTGACGGGATGGGAGGAAGGCGGCCTCTGCACGCTTCCCGACTTTGCTTGGAACGACTGGGGTCAGGCTCAGGTCAGTGTCTGCTCAGAAGTGTAGTTCTTTCTGGGCGCTCACAATCACATGTTTGTGACAGGGTGAGAACTGCATTATGCACTTTCCATCGTGGCGGAGCTGATATGCATGGTCTCTCGTGATGATGAAGCAGTCATGGGTGTGAGCGGCTGCTGTCATGTACGGTTCACACACCATGTCGTACCCTAAAGGGGGCGGAATGAGCTGCCCCCTGCTGCCCATGAAGTGCACACTCGCCATGCGCTCATCGAGGCGTCGTGCGATCACATCGAGGTCTTGAGACACGCGCAGCGTGCACGCGCTGTCATACCCGTAATCCAGTGTCTTGATCATTTCTTCTCCTCTTCCTCGAACGGTACATTTTTTGTGTGATCGCAGACGGATCGTGTGTTGGACTTGATGGGCATCAATTTCATCCGCATGGCCAAGCTCGGCGCCGACCCCTCCTACAAGACCCTCGTGTGGAATTTATCCCAGAACGTCGACAGGAGCACTGCGAGCAGCAAGATGGGTATATGCCCGTGTCTCACGCCTTCCATGGTGCCGTACATCACTAACCGTGGCGGGCCGGTCATCGGCCTGGAGGCACTGTCGCTGCAGGGCATCCCCGTCGACGACCTGATCCTCACGCGCGAGACGGAGGACAACTTGGCGGATCTCGCCGGCAACGCCATGACCACCACTGTCGTGGGCACCGCGATGGTGGTGGCGCTCGGTCTGTGCATCGACGGCCTGAGGGCGAGCCCTTGGGCTGAGGCCGGCGTGCTGAACGCGAAGGGCGCCATGGAGGTGGACTCCTCTCGCCCCGGTGCGCTGCTCATCACCGATCCCGTCGACATGACGTCGTTCCCACTGGACTTGACCCCGCTGGTGGTGCCATCGACCGTCGCAGACCTCATCGATATGGCACTGAGGAGCGCACGGATGTGCTGCTGCGAGGGCAGGGACAGCATCACCGACAGCACCATGCTCCGGTGCTCGGATTGCGGCCACACGTGCTGCGAGCGGTGCTCCGGTCGACCTGAGCACGCGTACACGGAGGTAGTGGTGGCGAGGGTGTCGCCGGCCCTGTTCCGCAAGGCTCTCAAGGATGCCATGCCCATGATCGTCCTGTTCGAGATGATACTGGGGGACACGGACGGCTCGCTCGGCGGTCACTTCTACTTCACCTCGCTGGAGCGCACCGATGCGTGGAGGGCGCTGTACACGTCCCCATCCAGCGGCACACGCCTCGAGCTCGTGATTCGCGCCGGCGAAGCCGAATGGAGTGCGTACGCAGAGACATCATGGCGGAGGGACGACGATATGGCGGGTGCATCATTCGCGAGGATGAAGGTGCGTCACGATGCGACCTCCCTCATCAGCGGAGGCACGTGGGAGCTGCGCGACACGGGCATCATCGTCAAACGCCCTCTGCGCATCGAGGGATCCGGGGAGCGCGTCGATTCCTGGGAGACCATCATCGGTCTGCAGGGGGACGACGTCTCCGGGAAGCAGCAGTGGAGCCATCTGACGGTGTCCGGCGATCTCGAAGAGGCGCGCGGCACGTACGAGCTCCTGCCGAAGTGCGGCGGGGCGCTGGGCATGCTGCACAGGCGCGTTGACGATGATGCGGCGGCTCGACGCATGTTCCTGTTCATCGATCCCACGCGGTGCGGCAAGCCACAGGACGACGAATTCGTGTTTTCCGCCTCGGCGGAGAGGCTGAACTACGGCCAGACACGTGATATCATCGCTCACCTTCCTCGGGGATGGCGCATGTCGGAGGAGCCTGGTGATGTCTCGTCCACGAGGCACAAGTCATGGGAGGAGGCGCTGCTGAGCATAAAGACGGCGGCTTGTGCCGCGGTGGTGTCCCACCCTTCCCGGAGTGCATTCACATCGCCGTCCGGATGTGAGGCGTACTCAGTGTGCCTCGCCTGCAGCGTCCCCGTACTGGCTGCGGGGGACGCTAGCATGTGGGGGGACGGGGGGACGTGGGCGACCATAGCCTCCAACAGCTTCAGAGCGACTCTATCACCCCTGGCGCACATCACGGAGCGCATCCGGCTGCCTGCTCACATCGACCAGTGGTCGCAGGATCATGCCGCGTGCGATCCGCTGTGCTCTACGTGCGCGCCACGCGAGCCGTCGTTGCGCTGGGTGAAGACGTCGCGCGGCAAGCTTGAGCCGGTGGAGAATATCATCGAGGCGGGGGTGTACGAGCAGGCTCTCAAACGCCGTCCGGCGCCCTTCGTGGTACAGCTCATGCACGACCGAGATGCCGGCACCGGGAACATGCGCATCGCCATCAACGGGGTCACTCTCATGCACAGAGCGACGGGCGCGTTGAGCGAGGTCACAAGAGGAGATGCACCGATATCGTGCTCGTGGCGCGTGGTGGACGACTGCGACGAGCAGCCCCGGCCGGCGGCGTTCACCCTCGACAGCAACCGTGATGACGATCCGTGCGAGCAGCCGCCGCACTTCGTGAGGTACCCGCTCCGCCCCGAGCAGCTCCGCAGCTTGAGCTGGATGTTAAAGCAGGAGCAGAGCGTGGAGCCGTTCATAGAGGAGGAGGTGTGCGAGGCGGTGGGGGCACTGGGATGGCGGGCAGAGGGGCGCGCGCAGCGGTGCGTGCCCGTCAACGGAGGCGTCCTCGCTGACGAGGTGGGCTACGGCAAGACGGCCGTCACTCTCGGCCTGATCGACTCGACGCCGTCTCTATGCCCCCCTGACGACTTCGGCCGCGTATCGCTGAGCGCCACGCTGATCGTGGCCCCCCCTCATCTCATGAAGCAGTGGCCGTCGGAGGTCGCCAAATTCGCTGGGACCTCTCTCCGGGTGAAGCTGATCAAGACTCTCTCAGATATGTCTCGGCTCACTGTGGCCGACATGCAGCACTCCAACCTGGTCGTCGTGGCGGCGACGGTGTTCAGGAGCGACTTGTACTTTGAGAGGTTCACCAAGTTCACGGGGGGGAAGACGCTGCCGGCGAGATACGGCCGCATGTTCGGGCTCATCTACAGTGACAGCCTGGACAGGATGCGCGAGAGGGTGGAGTGGCTCAAGACCGGCGAACAAAAAGGCGTCGGCAGGTTTGCGGACGCCCTGCGTGCGGACGAGGCGGAACGGGATGCGGCGAAGAATACCAACGAAGAAGGCGATGATATCCAGCACTTCATCAACAAGAAGGCCGCTTATGCCGGCGACAAGCGCAAGAAAGGCAAGTCCGCCCCCCCTCCCGCAGCGCTCCATGATGCCGATGGCGACACCACGGAATCAGATGCGTCCGGGCCGGCGAAGAAGCAGAAGCGGCGCCCCAACAAGAAGCCGAAGCGCACCGATCCCTTCGCCATGGACAAGATGCTGACGGCCTGGGAATTGATGACCAGCCCTCCCCTCGAAATGTTCAAGTGGCAGCGCATAGTGGTGGACGAGTACACTTACCTCGGCGGCGAGGACAAGATGGCGGTCAACAGCATCAGCGCTGTCAACAGGTGGTGCCTGAGCGGGACGCCTCCAACCTCGTGCTTCGAGGACATCAACTGCATGGCCGCCTTCCTCGGCGTGTCGCTGGGGGTCAGCGAGCCGCAGCGCAACAGGAAGGACATCACGCAAGGCGAGAAGTTCAGATTCTTCCAGAACGTCAACACGGCAGCCTGGCACATGAGGCGGCAGGGCATCGCGCAGTCCTTCCTGCACAGGTTCGTGCGTCAGAACATCGCCGAGATCGACGAAATACCGTTCGAGGAGACCCGCGTGGTTGTCACGCTGCCTTCGGCGGAGAGAGCGATATACATCGAGCTAGAGGCTCACCTGCAGGCGCTGGACATGAAGTCGGCCAAGACAATCAAGTCCAGCAAGGTAGCCAACGGCGATCGCGATGTGCAGCTGAGGAGTATACTAGGCTCGTCCGCCACGCCGGAGGAGGCGCTGATGAAGAGGTGCGCGCACTTCGACATCGAGGGAGGCTCCGAGTCGGCGGAGCAGGCGTGCCAAGTCATTGTGGAGCTGAGGGGGGACCAGTTCAAGTCCTGCGTGGGCGACCTCGAACGGTCGGTGATGAAGGCACGTGCCTTGCGCGCAGCCATCGTTGAACACGATTCCGACTATGAGACAGACACATCGGACCCGCTCGCTCGGTGGGTGGCCAGCCTGCAGTCCGGCGGCGGTGACGGCGGCGGCGGCGCCGGCGTCGGCGACAAGGACGGCGGGGACATGCTGCACGAAGTCGTGCAGAAGGCGATGGCGAAGCCGGTGGAGCCGACCGATGATGACGGCGACGATATCGATATAGGCGACAGAAAATACAACCTTCGCGAGGCCGTACACGGCCTGAGGAGGCTGACGAAGGAGGTGGTGGGCCGCATGCGCAGCCTGAGGTACTTCAAGGCGGTGAGGGACCTTCAGAGCACGGCGGCAGAGGTGGCAGAGTGCGCGGGCTGCGGCCTGCCGCCCACGGAGCCGAGCATCCTGTCGACATGCGGGCACACCGGCTGCCACTCGTGCCTGATAGAGCATGCAGAAAAGCAGGAGTGCTGCACTGACGGCTGCGGTGCCCCCGCGCGCGTCACGGCCGTCGTCAAGGCGAAGGACCTGGGGGAGACGTCTGCTTCGGCGTCCGGGCGGTTCGGAGCCAAGCTGACGTCCCTCCTCGAGACCATCGCAGCCGTGCCCGCCGACGAGAGGATCTTGCTGTTCGTGCAGTTCGCGGACCTCATGCAGCTGGTCACCGCGGTGTTGCAGGAGTCGGGAATCAAGGCCCTCCAGCTCAAGGGCAGCGTCCACACGAAGATTTCTGCCATGGAGCAGTTTCAGAAACCCGGAGGGGATGTCCGTGTGCTTCTGCTGGACCTGGCGGGGGAGAGCGCGTCCGGCGCGAACCTCACGGTGGCAAATCACATCATGTTTCTCCACCCCGTCCTCCTGCCCACTCCGCACGAGCGCGCTGCCGTCGAGACGCAGGCGATCGGGCGTGTAGTGCGTTACGGGCAGACCAAGCTCGTGAAGATATGGCGCTTCATCGCCGCCAACACGATAGATACCGATGTGTGCGGTCAGCTGAGGGCGCCGACGGTGTGAGCGCATGCGACATGGAAGTGGGGGTGACTTGTTTAAATAGCACGGGTTGTACATACGCCATGTACATGCGACATTAGCTTCCTCATGTCTGTTGAATTGCATGTTGATGCACAAGTGCATTGAAAATATGTATGAGACAACTGAACACGATTCACAGAGCATGCTTGTGGTCACGCTGGCGCCGATAAACCTGACGGCGTATGCAAATTACAGCGGCGCCGTCACCGTCAGTAGTGTCACTGGTGCTGCGGGCCCGTATCAGTACTCGTGGACTGATAAGGGCGTCGTCTCTACAATCACACCCCAGTCGAGGACTTACCTCACCGCCGGTACGTACTCGGTGACTGTGACTGCAGCAAACGGTACCACTGGATCAGCCAGCATCACGCTGACTCAACCATCGCCTGCACTTGTTCTACTAGCGACGCCTGTCAGCATTAACGCTACGTGGTCCAAGGTTACAGGAGAGTTGACTTACAAAGTGCTCTGCAGGAAAACCGGGGATTTTACGGATACTCTAGAAGTGGGCAACACGCGTGCCAATACGTTGATCATTCGAAACTTGCTCCCATCGTGTGAGTACACGGTGAAGGTGTATTCGTCGTCGACGGGGACCCAGCCGCATGCGCTGAAATACACCGCAGTGGTGACCACGACGGTGAATTCTATAGGAAACTTTGGTAAAACCGCATTCATCCCGGCGCAGGCGGCATCTCTCTACGACATCAAGTACATCACCAACAGCACCAACAATGTCAACATGGCATCTGTCATTGCTACAGCATTTTCTAGCGGTGACCGCCTCGCATTGAAAGCTGAGGTGAGCAGCAGCAATAAGAATGTCACGCCGAAGGTCGCCCAGGTGGGAGCCACCACATCTGTTCCGACTAAGGGCGATAGTGTGTATATCCCCTTCAACTCTACTGGCGTAACCTCGCAAGTTGCTACTCTGTCCTTCGGCACCGCGAGCACTTCCGTCTCTTACGACAAGACCACCGATAGCATCACAGTCGACGGAGTGACGTACAGTCATGGAGACACGTTCACACTCAACTCGCAACGGTGCACCGTAATTGTAGCATGATACTTACAAACATGGCGTATATCACCTTGACACACCCTGTGTGTGCGGACACATATACCGAAGCGGTAGCAGCTCACCTGGGGTTGTCTGTGGGCACTGACAGCTTCACGCTGGACCAGATGCCTTATGTAGGACGAAATTTCGCAGCTGAGCAAGCGCAAAACCGTCTCCCGGGTATTTCTGATGGGGTGCTGGTGTTAACGAGCATCCCAGTGCCTGCAGTGATTGATTTGATTGTGCTTCAGGTGAATGGATCTGTGGAGATCGTGGAGGGCGAGTGCACATGGCGGTTTTACTGCCAGGGTGCAACTGCACCTTTGCCCTGTGAGTCGCAATTGATACGACGCATCATGACAGCGACGCTGTTCATGCGTGAGATCACGCATACATCACAGACACCGCTGTGCGTAACTGTCTTTCTCCTAGATCATCCGAAGGGCTACGATCGGTATGGAGGGCACAGCCCGTGTTCGCCAGAGGTATTGAATTCAGGCGTCACCCCTGACACTCACAATATCATCGTGTATAGATGTGAGGAATCTGCCAAGGTGATCATGCACGAAATGGTTCATGTAACACGGACAGACTGCATGACCGAGGGCAGGAATCTCATGTCACGACGCAGGCTCACATGGTTTCAGGTTGAGGGCGCTTACAACCCTATTGAAGGCTTGACAGAAGCGATCGCGCAACTGATGATGTGCGTTCAGCACTCATGCGAAACTGGCGAAGACATTGAGTCCGTGCTGGACAGCCAGATCAAGCACAGCATGAAACAGTCGGCGCATCTTTTCGTACGGAACGGCGGGGGTCAAATCCCTTGGCGGCAGACGACATATGCACTTGAGTACTTCTTATTCAGGACGGCAATGCTGGTGGCGGCGCGCGATGATGGAGAAGTTCTGGAATTGATTCTATCGCGAATATCTGTGTCTCCCACCCCGTGTTTGCTGCTGGTGGACAAGCTTGCTGATGTAGTACAATGCATGTGCGGCACGAAGGACACTCCATTCATGCAATCACTTTTTGAAGAGATGAAGTGGGTGAAGTGTGAGAGGTTTAGTTCAATGAAAATGAACCTTTTTTGATTATATAATAATGTTCATGTACAACTGACAATGAATCCGCTTTTATTGATTGCTCTCTTATCTCACAAAGCATACGCTCTGCATATGGCAGTCACACCACTGCACACATGGCAGCACGTGTTCGCATTGTCCCCCGGCAGCGCAGTGCTGTTTTATGGACAAGTCGGCAAGCGCAGTGCGGAGGCGTTAGAAAATTTCCAAGTTCTGTCCGACGAGGTCAACGCTGCGCCGTGCTTTTCTGTGTGTATAGGACGAGCCGACGGCACGCGAGACGTAGCTAAGCGCCTGGAGGTGCACAGGCTCCCTGCTCTGCTTATAAAAGGATACAGTCCGGTCAAAGAGGGTATCATTTTGAGAGATTTAGAGAATGCTGTAAGGGGGAGCGGGCTATGAATTTGCTCGTAATCACAGTCACCTGCGCTCCAAGCACCAGAGCTCAATTGCTTTTTACATTTAGAATCAGCAAGCATAACAGTTGGACGCATGCACTTTATAAAGGTGTGCCCACAGAGAAAACAACCATCGTTTGCCTCATGTCATAAATGCACATTTTATTGATGGCCCACATGTCACACACATTAACTACTTGACAAAACCTTGACCAGCATGACTATAGGGTGATCTGCTGTCCTCCTTGCTTCTCAAACATGAGGTCGACGACCCGCGGCAGCTCGGATGCCGGGTACTTCTTGATCCTGTAATCTACCCCCTTCTTGCGTTCCGACTTGTTCCAAAAAAAGGCCTTACCATTGCCTGTATACACTGCGCTGCCTCTGATGGTAGAGAAGCTTTCCACGGCTGTGCGCGCCTTGTCCAGGTAGACGACCAATACCCAGTCACACTTGTCGTGGTCGGGCGCCGCTCCTGTATTGAAGAAATAACCCGAAAAACTCCCATCGGGCTTCTTGTTGTTCAGGACTGCAGTCTTTGCTGATATGCCCATTGATGTGGCTCCCCGATGGAGTGAGAAGTCGACTGCCTTGCCCTTGTCACTGGCCAGCGTCATCGTTGTGTTCTGCGGGAGGCCACCCATGATGTGCTCGAGACCTATGAGCTCCTTCTTGGTGGTCGTGGACACGTAGCGGTTGACGTCAAGGCTGAAAAATGTGTCGTGAAGCGTGTGGTGTGTAACCTTCTGCATACCGTCTAGAATAGTTTGCCCGCACCCCTTCTGCAGCTCATCGCCGTCCATGCGATTTCGAAGGTGCGCATGCGAATCCTCCCCCTTAGGATCGACCCTTGGACACAAATATTCGCCTGGCATATCCTTCGCGTCAGACAGCACGAAGACTTGGGTGACTATGATCTCACCGTCATTACCCAGCTTGTAGCCGATCGCGATGATCAGCTGGCCGGCGTACTTGGTGCGCATATCTGTTTTGGAGATGTTGAAATTGAAGTTCCCTCCGTCTGTAGTCATGGACGACTTGAGTTGAGTCTGGCAGTGTGCATCCGCGGCCGTGCTCAAGAGTTTCAGCGCCGTGTCCACTTGCACGCCGTCCGGCGCCCACTGGTACTTGAGCATGTCACGCAGGCCTGTGGCGTGCATAAGCGCTTCGAACGTTGATTTCTCCAGATGATTCTGTTGGCCGAGACCTAGAGCTATCATCGTCGCGCTCTGCTTTGCATGTCCCGCTGCCTTGCGCGCCTGAATCTCCTTGAGTGTCGTGTTCGCCCGCGCAGTATTGCCTTGTTTTATGTTATTGTATAACGGCGTGACGGTGCCATCGTTCTGGAGCATGGTGCACTGAGACATGCGTTGCTCCTGCTCTTGGATGTACTTCTTCTGCTTATCGTCATCGTCATCAAGGTTGTAGCCCCAGGAAATGAATTTGTCCTTCAAGTACTGAAACGTCAGTTTCGTGCGTTTTGCAGCCGGCGGCCCCGGTTTCTTTGCCTTGGCCCAAAGCCGCTTCTGCTCATTAATCTGCTTTGCCGTCTTGCGTGCCACTATGGTCATGTTGCAAGTGACCTACGGTCAGAGAGGTTGTGAATGAGTGCTGCACATTGACGTGCCGCAATATTTAATATTTGCGCGCCCTGACATGATATATATATATCCGCCGAATCTTATTCAGAATATACGCAGCGTTGGTGCGCGCGTATATGGGATAAATCGTAAGGCTGACCCCAAGTCATTAAGTGTAAACTAAAGAACGCAGTACTTGAACTTTCTGATCTGCATGAGGATGATATCATCAGTCAATTATGAAGTGTCGTACCCAAACGCCTTCCTCTAAGCATTCGAACACCATTTCCGTACTCACCTCCTCATAGCGCAGTCTCCACGTTCCGTTACCAAAAAGAAGGCACGCATCATCAGATATTGTCACGCCGGCTGACGTCAGACTCACTGAGCCGTTATCTATGTTGAGAGAGTTGGACGAGAATGCGTTCGCATGCCACGCATCTGCAACGACCGACAGAGCATTACCCCCGCTTTCTGTGATGCCTGTAGTTGTGATACTATAATCGCCAGCAGTCGTCGCTGGAGGGCTGATCGAAGGAGTAGGAGCTTCATCAATATAATAACGGTTACGTGCACTTGAGCGAGTCGGGCGCGGGTCGCCCAGTGTATTAGGCGCGGCGGCGCGTTCGCGTGGCTGCCGCACCACAAATGTGTGCTTCAACGACAGTCCTGACCCGTCAGACGCAGTCAAAATGTACATGCCCGCCTTCACATCGAGACGTTGCGCGCCGACAGGTCCGTCCGACCACTTGAAGGTGTAGGTGCCATCCCCACCGGACACGGTGCTGGGCCCGACTGCGCCATCGTTATCTTCAAACTTTGAGCAGCTTTGTACGGCACCCAATGCCGTAAATGCGAACGGCATGTGTGTATGTATATATACACTCCGGAAACATTTATTTAGCGAGGTTTCTGGTCACCGGTGCTGCAGGAGTATTAACCAGCCCACACACTTACGAAGCTTGTTGATGGAGAGCAGCCAAACTGGTGTAACCAATCTGAACCACACGCGAATCACAACAGCCGCAAATCTCCGACCAAGGCTCATGCGACATGCTTTTGACTATACTTCTTCCTTCTTCTTGTCATCAGGTATGGCTGCGAACTCGTCATCATCATGATTTGAGTGATGCTTAACCCAGTCGTGCGCCAGTATTTCTGCGAGCGATGGTCTCTTGGCAGGGTCGGCTTTGATGATTCTCCTAATCAGATCCTCCGCCTCTGGAGACATCGAATTTTTGGGGATCACAAACTTTGCGTGCTTGATCTTGATGCGCAGAGCTTCATGCAAGTCGTCATCGAATGGTAGGTAGCCCAGCAACATTACGTACAGCAGGACTCCGATGCTCCATATATCACTTAGCGGTCCATGATACTGGACCCTTGACAACACTTCAGGGCTCGCGTAGTGTGGGGTCCCGCAAACAGTGAAGAACATGTCACCGTATTTTTGACTGGTAATGTTGGACAGACCGAAATCGGTGACCTTGATCTCATCATCAACTGTCACCATGCAATTCTCAGGCTTCAAGTCGCGGTGAGTGATGCCGTTGTCATGGCAATACTGTATGGCCTTGACAATCTGAATGAAGTACTTGCAGGCTAGAGGCTCTGGCAGTGATGTGAGGCCGGAAATTTTGTCGAAGAGGTCTCCCCCCGATATGTATTCACAAACGAGGTAAAGCCTGCTGCCGCCCTTCAGGACCCTGTACAAGCGGACGATGTTATCATGGTGCAGCGACTTCATCACACTGATCTCTCTCTTGATCTGCGTTGACAGGTGGTTGCGGTGGATGTACTTGAGCAATATGATCTTGATCGCAAACAGCTTATCAGGGTTGTCTGTCTCACGCGCCAACACCACTTCCCCTGACGATCCGGTCCCCAGCATTCTTATCACCGTATAGATCTCAATGGTGTCACCCACTTTGGCCATAGGGGGTGGAGACGTCATGACGTCCATTATGTTTACGCTGCCACCCTGTACTAAGGGACGCACAAAAATAATCTCAGTAATGTCATATAGTTGCTCCACTGCGTATCATGGAATTCGCACTGGGCACCGCTCTAGGCGGGGTACTTCTGCACATGTACTCCAAGACTCGGAGCGATGTCGATGACCCGACCCGCATTCCACTAGGTGCGCCCGGCGATGAATATGCCGACCTCGCAGATGCGTCTGCCCCCGAACCACCTGTGCCACCTGTGCCACGTGTGCCTCTACCTGCTGCCCCCTCTGCCACAACTTCTGTACGGCGCATATATGGCCCAGATTTTGAGGACCCGGAGCATGAAGATCCCGGTGCTCCCATCTTCAGAACCATCGCTCCATATCCTACGCAGGACATCAGTGACCCTTACACGAATGAGCTCGACGGACAGTACATGAATTTTATGAGTACCATGCACAGCGGCCTCATCGCGCGCAAGGAGGCTGTAAAGCAGCGCATAGAACGCATGAAGCACGCAGAGGCCAACTCTGAGGCCGCCAGAGTGATGAAGATCATCGACACTCCTGTTCCGGACCGAGACCCCACACCGGCTTCCAACACCAAGTATCCCGCATGGATGCGAGCAACTGATGCTCCACCTCTCCCGAAGCGCACACAGGTCCTACCCCTTCCGCCAGCAGAGGACATATATGGTCAAGGCGAGACGCAACACCGCAAGAGCCTGATGTCGACCATCGTGGGCTCATATGGAAAAGCCGGCACCTCCACCTACAAGAACTGGGCTCTCCCTGTCAAGCAGGAATGGACTGGCTACGGAACAGGTCAGGGGTCGATAGCACCCAAGTGGGAGCGGCCTTCCTTCGTGCTAGAAAGGACTGACAAGGATGTGCAGCCCTCGCTTCCTCCTCAGGCGGTGGCGTCGTCTATGCAGCCGTCCTTTAGAAGCCAGGAGAACGCTTCTGTCGGCGTGAGCCGCTCCTTCAACCTTCATGTGGACACCACCAGCGCTCCAGGTGCGTATGCGGTGCCGCTGGGTGCGGCAGTCGTGGCTCCATCGGAGGCCGCGCCGCTTAAGCAGACGACGCTAGGTATCGGGCCTCAGGGCACGGGCCTCGGGGTGTTGCCCGCAGGTGGGGCTAAAGCGCCTCAAGCTAGCATTCGGTTGAAGTTGGGGGGGATCAAAATCGACCCCTCTTCGCTTCCTCCCAATCAGATCGCCGCGTTCACAGTCGGTACCGGATTTTCTTCAAATGTGCGTCTGACAGATGATACCAGCACGGCGGTGGTGCCATCGGCAGATGCAGCTGGTCGCGCTGACTATCCTTCGGCACCGGCGACAGAGATGTCTGCTGACCCTGACAGGTACGCGGACGCCGACGCACGTGATGCGCGAGCGTCTGTACTCACCACCACCACCAACACCGTATCGGGAACGGTGTCCGCATCTGCCACCCCAGCTGTACGCAGCGGGCACGACGGCCTGAACTACGTGAGCGACGAGCAGCTGAAATCCCGCACGGCTGCCATCATGCGGCAGATGGATACCGTGTCTGGAGCGGTTCCTGCTAATGCCACGCCGGCTGTGCACAGCGGGCACGACGGTCTCAACTACGTGAGCAACGAGCAGCTGGAATCCCGCACTGCTGCCCTCATGCGGCAGTTAGACACAGTGTCCGGAGCGGTGCCTGCGAACGCCACACCGGCGGTGCACAGCGGGCATGACGGCCTGAACTACGTGAGCAATGAGCAGCTGGAATCCCGCACTGCTGCCATCATGCGACAAATTGACATTTCGGGTGTTTATTCGGCCCCAGCTCAGCCAGCTTCTGAAAGTGATCGCAGTGAGGCAGCGCACTTGCAGCAGGAGGCTATAGGGCTCAAATCCGCGATACTACAGATGCAGTCATCTGACATGTCCGGCCCGGCTTCGGGCGCCACACCTGCGCCGTACGAGGCTGGACAGCGTGTCGACGACCTGCTCGATCTGCAAGATCGCCTGGGGTACGTACTGCAGCGGATCGCAGTGACTTCCGGCACCCCCAGCGCCCCTGCGGTGCCATCAGAGGTTGAGCATTTGAGAGATGATAAGGGTGTGAACCCCGAGGAACCAGATGGAAGGGGGGCGAGCACGTCTAGCAAGATCGGAGCGTTCCACGGCGACTCAGTCCTACGTGGCGCACAGGGTTTCACATTCGATCAGTCAGCCCCTCATGCTGCGTTCGTCGGCGTGTCAGTGGACCAGCCCCCACGAGCTGCACACGCCATGGTGGGAGCGGGCCTCAGGACGGCAGGGAATCCCGACAGACTCGCTCAGTCATCGTTCAGTCAAAATGAGCAGAGATCTGCAGATGTGTCACGGCTAGGATTGCGCGGCCCCTCCGCTGGTGTGAGGGAGGTGGATCATAATGTACCGCAGGGAAGGGTGCGCGAGAACATGGGCATGCAAGCCATGGCATCAGCACCAGGGGAGGCGCCTGTACCTGGGGAGATGGGAGATGTGCAGCGCCAACATATACAAACACGTGACAGCGCAAGCGGACTAGGGCATGAAATGGAGAGAATGGGGTTTATGGTGAAATCAGACATGGAATTCAGAGACTCTGTCTCTGCTGACAGAGATGTGACCTCCCTCGTCCCGCCACGCAGAGGGGGGGATACGGTAGAGGTAGTTTACGCTCCGCTCAGGCAGAGCAAGGACATGCAGCTGAATCTCTTTGAGAGCAGCCGGCAAACGCTGACACCGATGGGCACATCCACGCCGACGGTGCGAGACGTCATACTAGGGCGACGAAGGAGTTGAGGTACCGTCTTAAAAGTAGTGCTGAGATGCATCCAGCATGTAAGGCCTGTCAGTATCTGTGATCCTGTTCATGTAGTCATCTCCGGTAGTCACTTTGATGGCCTCCTTGTTCTCAGCCTGATTATCCCTGAACACCTTGTCGTAAGCCTCTTTGAAGTCAAGAAGTGCTTGGTCCTGAGCGGCTTGCTCTGCGTCCACGCGAGGGCGGAGATTCTGGCTATACGCCCAGTTCTCAGCAATGTCAAAGCGGTTGTTGCCATCTGCAGCGTCTTCGGTCGTGTCGCGCGGGGTTCCGTAGGCGTCATTGAGGTCGTAATCGTTGAGTCGGTAGAGAGTGAGTCATGGCTCCCAGATTGTGTGCAGCATCAGAACCTCGCGGCTCTGAGTTGCCGTACACAAGTGCGAGTGGGCACTCACGAGTGTTTGAAGAGCGACGACGGGTCGGCGACGTACGTCGCTTGGTCTTGTACGCCTTTGCATGTGTCTGGGGGAGGGACTGCGGAAGGACTTCAGTCTTGCTGTAGTGATCGCTGTACACCAGATTGAAAGTATTTGCGTCAGTCAATGCGTCTGGGTCAGCGTCGGGTCCGTCGTCAGGATCAGAGTCTTGGTACGTGGCTTCAGGAATGAATTGCCTGTTTGCAGATTTCACTCCCAAGTCACGATATGTCTGCATTGCAGTAATTTCTTAGGGCCATGCTGCAGTGTTGTGATTGTTGACAGAGAAAAAAAAGCTTGAATAATCATGCATTGCAACTCTGCAACACACAGGCGACCCTACAGGGTGTCATGCTGCAAGAATGCGTGTTGCAGCCTGAAAATGCGGTATGTCATCTTGATGAAAGTCCAACGGCAGCTCACCGAGGACGTAGTCTGCGTTGGGCAATGTAAAGACACCGCAGTCGCAGCCGTTCTTCTGCTGAGGCGACGTGTCCCGGTATGAATAGCGTGTCCACATACCTTTAAGAGGTGACCCCTTCTTATCCGCGTGCTCGTCTTTAAAGTACCTGAACAATGCACTCATCGCACCTAGTCCGTCACCACTCATGCTGTCCATGTACTCGATACGTTTCTCTTGCACGTGCACGATCGCGAGGCACCAGTGCATGTTACCGATGTTGTGAGGGAACAGAATTTTGTCCGCTTCAAAAACATCCAGCTTCGCTTTCGTGCTCCACCTCTTGACGTTGTTGTAACTGTATGTCCTCTCGGTCAGCTTCGACAGAAAGTACTAATTGAAGATATGACATCTGCGGTATTTTGCAGTTGCAGGGTATGCGTCGTTGAGCAGATTGGCGTACACATTCACAACTTCGTCATTTAGCCAGCTTAAGCCCATCAGGCGCTTGTAACTTGAACGTTGCAACTGCTGATCGTGGCTCTCACATACGGTATCTGTGTCTGGGCCTAGTGCAGCGTTTTCCACGTCTTGCAACTGTTGAGGTTCCAGCGGTGACTTGCGGCGCGCCAGCTCAGTCCTTACATATCGGCTCATACGTGCAGGCACTCTCACTCGTGCAAATCCTGTGCTTGCATCGAGCAGCACTGCATCGCTGCCGATCATGGCATCATAGTCGCCCTGGGAATTGATCGCATAGTGATGTGGGTCGGCTTCCACACGCGCACAGAGTTGATTGTAGAGCTCATCAGCGGTGTTCACTGGCGGTAATCTATGCTCTCTCCAAATCCGATACAAGTTTGAGATCTGTGAGCTGCTAAGCCCCCTGCCGGCCATGATTTGGCGGAAGACGATCCAAGCATTCGGGTAAATGAAACGTGAAGGGCGTCCAGCCTTCTTTGCTGTTTTGAAACATTTGGGCGACCTTGATGCCATGTTTGCCATGTGATGCACATTTTTAATCACAAAAAGTGGCATTACGGGAACTCCCCTCTGACCAGCACTTCGATGGCCTCTGGCATATATCGGGAGGTAAGTGACATTTAGCCCACAATTGTTAGCATTTTTATGTTGCATACACTTCAGTGACCCAAACATGAGTGCCAGACTGGCAACTTTTGATGACTCATCACAGAGGAAGCTTGAAGCAATCTATCTCACCTGGAAAACAGAGCTAGAAAAGCGAGAACTTGAAGTGGACAGAGCTGGGCTGCAGCTGGTCAACGACAAGTGGCACGCAGTGGTCGAAAGAGAGATGGCACGTGTGGAAAGCTCTCGCAATCAGATATTACAGAGCCTTTCAAAAAAAGCTCGCGACGACTTGAAGGCGCGTGAACGCGAGCTGGAAAGAAATGCTGAAGCAGAGTTGCAACACGATGTCCGATACACATCACTGAAGGCGGGGGTGGAGTCTGACAAGAAGCGTATACAGCGCGGCAAGAAAGCAATTCAGGCCATGAACAGTCGCACATGGTCAGAGCTCGGCCACGACTGGATTCACGCAGTCAAGAAGGTGTTCAAGCGCAAGGTCACTGACAAACCTCTGAAAGAACTTGCCGACGAGCACAAGCTGTTGCAGCAGAGCATTCTGACGTTGGAGATCGGCTTGCAGCAGAAGGAGGAGCACGTCGCCAACCTGAAGCAACTCACCTTAGATGCAGCTCACTCAATCTTCATGAAAGAGCGCCTAGACGCGGCAAATGCCACATCACTCAAACTTACGCAGGAGGTAGTCACCGCCCTCAACGAGTTGTCTGACCTGCTCAAGAAATCTGACAGCGCCATTAAGTCGGCCAGGGCCTCTATTCACAGTCACATCAGCGCCATGAATGACAACCTCGCTGATCTCGCCGCCTCTGTAGCGGCACATGCCGACAGCGTGCACACTCTGATGGCTCAGTTCGAGTCTATGAATGTGGAGTCGACGTACAAGCAGGGTTCGGTTGAGTTCATGGTAATGGTGACTTCAACGCTGCAGACACTGCCGAGAATGCAAAAGCCAACGGTGCTTGAGAGTCGCTGCGGTCTAGCAAAGAAGAGTGACTACAGAAAGATGAATTACGATTCGGGCTCGGATGCTTATGACGCTGCTTATGGCAGTGACGAGGAGGATCAGGCTAACGCGGGCAAGTCATATCCTTTTCAGCCTGAAGCGTATCAACAGGCGGTCGCTCATATGGCAGAGCCATCATGGAATATGAACTTACTCCTGTATTGGGGACCCGGGAGTGGCAAGACTTGTGCGATATTATTGGGATTGCAACGGGCAGCTCAATATTACCTTCGACACCCGCCGCATGACAAGGACGGCGCGCCAGTCGAGGCGGGAGCCCTCATCCTCATGCAGAACACGGCAGGGCTGGAGGAGTACTTTGGCGAGATCAACAAGTTTTGCATTGACAAGGACGAGATGAAAGGTTTGCGTGTCAGGGAGGTCAAGCGTCCGAAGTTCAGTGAGGATGATGATGACGATGCTCCACCTTCTCGCACCAAAGTCTCTTCTCGAAAAGGACGAGGTACATCGACTCATGCCAAGAGCACGAGCAGCAGCCCATACAAAAACTCGCATGAGAGGTGTTTTCTCTCTAAGGACAAACGAGTGGTGTTACGTGTGATAGTTCACAAGATGAGCTCACCTCTGCTTGTTGCAGCAGAGTGGAGAAAGGGTCCAATACATAAGCACCAGAAGACACCAGCCGGCAGCCCGCGTTGGGAGATCCCAAGGGTGGGCTGCGTCATAGTCGACGAGGCGCACAACCTATTTGACACATCGCAGATGAAGACCAGCCAACACAGCAACCACGCAGTAAAGTTCATTGACCAGATGCTGGCTCGCCCAGACATCAGAAGATTGCTGAGCACCGGGACGCCGGTCGCCGACAGCAACGGCTTCTCCAAGCTGATGACGCTGTTGGATTTTCTGCGACACCCTGCCTCCCCTGGTGCTGATGTCCTGGCGAATGCGCCAGCATGTGCACAGCCATCAGACTCAATCGCAAAGGGGACGGGCAAGATGACTGACCTGGACGAACTGGAGGAATCATCCAAAGCCAGTAAAATCGCGGACCGCACCGCCATCAACGAGCAACTCCGGAAGTACGCTATCGAGCGGGCTGTGCGAAAAAAGTGGTTCTACCAGCTGCCCGACGATGACTATGCGTGGATGCCTTGCGCAGAGCACACCTTCAAGCAGATGCTGTACGGCTATGTCTCTTACGTCAACATGGAGGCTGACACGACGGCATTTCCGCAGTTCGGTGTGCAGTGGGGTGGGAGCAAATTTGCTAAGGGGATGACTTATACGAATTTTCGAGCGGCAGGATTTGAAGCTGCCGATAGCTTTCCGACTGCGAGTGCCACAGATACGCCCAAGAAGGGAGCGAGAAAAGGCGCTACAATAGCTGTAAGGAAAACCAAAATGGCAACGAGGTTTGAGTTTCAAGATTTCGAGCCAACTGGAAAAGGCCCGTCAATGCTAGTCGTCGATGTCCCTACTCACCAGCCGAACTTGAAGGCGGAGGAGTCACGTGTCACCGTACAGGGCCAGATCGGTAAGCACATCACTCAGATAAAAGATGTTCCGTTCAAATGGTTTGCACTACGCCAGGCTTTGCTGATGAACCCAGAAGTGAAGCACTTTGTGTTCCTGGAGAAGCAAACCGATGACCTTTTGAAAAAATTCTGCGCATGGCTCGAGAAGTCAAACAGGGACGATCCCGCAGTCGCTGCGACGGACCCGATGCACAACACTCAACTGTTCTCATTGCCGCGCGGGTATAATGACAAGTGGAGTGATGGTCAGGTACATGAACACTTGATTGCGTTGAACCAGGGAACCCAGAGGGTGTACCGCTACATGCTACATGGCTATACCGCTACCGCTACATGGCTAGACGGCCCCTCGGTTTGTCTGTGTGGGCCATTGTTGCAGCGGTCTACGCGGTCTCGGTGACGGTGTGGCAGGCCAAGCCTCAGGCCACTGGCAGCACGCAAAAATCAACAGGGCTGGTGCTGGCACAACTGATGGGGCTGCCAGCGGTATTCGCACCGGCGACTCCAGCTCAGCCTGACTGCCATCTGGATGTGCTGTGGACGCCGCCTGGGCTATATACAAATGTGGGACACTTTGAACTGCTTGTCGCCCCTGCGGCAGCTCCGCCCTTGCCAACCACTATGACAGCGTCGGCGACCACTCAAGCTGACAGCACCCACATCACGGCTCCGAGTCGGACACAGCCCCGTACTGCGCTGCAGTTGCCACAGCAGCCTGAGCCACTGAGGTGTCCACTATGCACACTGGCATTTTGGCAGCTTGGTCAGAAAGAGGACAGCAAACAGCGAGGCAAACTGTCAGCTGCGAGCCGCATGGCACCGGTAGTGGCCCACTTCAACGGTGGTAGCTGCACGAGGTCGATGCTGAACCCTGAGGCGAGCACATCACACTGTCAGCAAAATCCGGCGGCAGCATACGCCAAGGGCATCCGGCAGCAGGTTGATCACGACCCATCCGGTGACCGTGCCCCTTCAGGCAGCAGTACCTGCAGCACTGGGGCACACCATGCCAAGCATGTGCAGGAGATGAGCACCATGTATGGTTGCACGGCAGAAGACTTCCTACGGGCGGTAAGGAAGCTGAGTGCATGCACAGGTGCCTGCGGCCTGGTCCATATGTCAGCCAGCGCGGGGCAGAGGCAATGCGCGCTGACCTCGCCATGCCACACGTGTCGACGGAATGGAAGCGCCCCCACGCGCGCACGCCCGGCAGTACCCCCGGGCCAGTCCGAGGGCGGGGGTGCGGGTAGCGACGGCGCGGCCGCGGCGGCGGGGGCTGCCGCAGCGACACCTCCAAAACTACCGGCGGTGCCGGCTAGTGGCGCTGCCAACTCAAAGTCTAGCAAGAAACGCCCGGCGGCCACGGCAACCGGCGCGCAACGCCGGCGCCGAACGGCAGCTGCTGCGGCACCGCCTAGCAGCGCCGGCAGCCGCACTCAGTCTGACAGCCTGAGGCTGCAGGACAGCAGCCCCCCCCGCGGGACGGCCGTGGGATGGGCGGACATGGACGTGGACCCGCCGGACGATGCCGCGTCACCGCCCCCCCCGACCACCACCACCAGTGGCAGGCCCTCAAAGCCCCAGGCACGAGCATCCCTGGCTTGGGACCTCTCGACGCCCTCGGTCGTCCACGCACTTGACCAGACCAATGAGGCGGATCTACTGCTGCTGCGGTTCACCACGACTGCCAACCCCTTCCGCACTCAGCTGCAGTGCACCCAGTGGGCACGGCTAGTGGAGCACGCCACACGACTACTGGCGGACGCCACAGACAGTGCACGTGAGGCGGCACGGGTGCGCCTCCACCATGGTGCCGGGGCGTTTGCTCATCAGGTTTCTCAGACTCTAGTGCAGCGCGGCTACAGGCTGCTGCACCTGCTAGCAGCGATGGCCTTTGGTAGGCAACCGGAGGGAACCGGTATGCCGCCTGCGGCCCGGCTGGCAGCGTTGCTGTCTGGCGACTTCGCGGAGCTACTGAGAAAGACGCTGTCAGCAGCAGCGGCGCTGCGGGCCCCCAAACCAAACAACGCAGCTATGGCGTCGGCACAAACGAACTTCGATGCCGACTGGACGGAGGCTGACTCCAGGCAGCAAACAGCATGCGCTGCCCTCTCAGGCAAGCGACGGGGGGTAGGCTTGGCTGCCGCACGACTAGAGGCGCGTGAAGCATGCGCCCCAGCAGACGAGGTCACGGCACAGGTGCTGGCAGCAAAGCACCCTGAAACTGGCACCCGGCCGGGGGTAGTCGATACGCCAATGGAGCAAGTGCGCGGCCTGGTACGCGACGCCCGGCGGCACTGCTTACACAGCGCAGGGGTGGCAACGACCACCGGGCCAGCTGGCAGCGGCAGTCCTGTCTTCGAATCGGGTCAGGCACATGATCACAGCGATAGGCCTGAGGATGCTGCCAGCGCAGCCGGACGGCGCCTCGAGGTGGAGGCGGCAGACATACTGTCGACCTTGTCCGCAGCAGGGGCGGGGAAGGCAGGAGGGCTGGACGGCCTACGCTATGAACACCTCTTGATGGCCGCTGGGCCTGGTGCACCAGTGAAAGCAGCCACCCGCCCCGTGAGCAGTGCCTCGCCAGGACTAGCTGGTGATTCAGAATCAGATGTGATGGAACCGGCATTCGCTCATCACCTGGCCAAGGTGTTCACGACGCTGCTTGTTGAGCCCGAACTGCTGCCGGAGCAATCGCAACGGCTTCTCCGCGCCGCGGCCCTCTCAGGCATAGGACAGAAGCGGCGTCCGATCGCCTGCTCCAGTGTCTGGCGCAGACTCCTCGGGTCCACAGCGGCACGGAGTGTCAAGGGCAAGATATCGGGGCTGCTGGCCTCCATGTCGCAGTTTGGCGTAGGATACCGGTCTGGCGTCGAGCATGTGGCAGCGCGCGCGCGCGTGTGGCACGAGCTGTATGGCACCACTATCCAACTGGACTGTGAGAACGCATTTAACAGTGTGGATCGCGCCGCCATTGTGCGGGGGCTTATGCTCTTCTGTCCGGAGCTGCTCCCGCACTTTGAGTCCGTATACTGTGGTGACACTGCCCCAGAGATGCGGGTGGAGGTGAACGGTGAAGCTCGCATTATCTGCTCCCACCTAGGGTGCCAGCAAGGGGACCCTCTAGGGCCGCTGTACTTTGCAGTGGCAGCGGCCTTCCTACTCTTCTACCCTGATGGAGTGAATGCGACGCCCGGCAGTATGCCGGCCTACGGCCACAGCACAGCGGAACCGCCAGCCCCGCACTGCGCTTTCCTGGATGACCTCAACGTGCTGCAAGCTGCCTACTTCGACGATGCAGCGGCCGCTGGGGTGGCAGAGGTGATCCGCCGGCTGGCGGCAGGGGGCCTACGCGTTCGACCAGACAAGTCGCTGGCCATCGCCATGCGCGGCACAGTGTTTGATGAAGCGGCCAGAGCACGCCTGCGCGCCCTTGACATACCGTTTGTGGACACCACCATGCCAGAATCCAGTCAGGGCTTTACATCGGTCGGGGTACCGGTAGGGCACCCAGCCTATGTGCACGCTGCCATGAGCAAGCATCTTGTCGACGCAGGGACATGGCGATTGTCGTGGCAGCTAGCTGGAATGGCGCGGCATCACCTACAGGCAGCACAGTTCATTCTACGCAGGTCACTGACGAAGCGCATGGGCTTCTTAGCTCGGGTCGTTGACACGGCTTTGAGTGAGACATGGTTGCACGCGTTTGACGGGTTCTGTGCATGGACGCTCGAACGCATGCTGCATCTGCACGGCTGCTCTACCGCGGCAGCCATGAAGTCACACCTGCTGGCCGCCTGCACTGCTGGTGACAATGAGGAAGCCAGCAGTGGCAGCGTGCTGGTATTGCCGCGCTTGGGCCCGCCAGAACTCACGGACATCGCAGTGCCACTGCGGGCGTCACGGTTGCCGGAGCGACGAGGCGGTCTGGGCATGCCGCTTTTGGGGCTACTGGCACCAGCCGCATACACGGCCCAGGCATGCACAACACTGAGGCCGGCAATAATTCATGCCACTGTGGCAGCAGGGGCCCTGAGGCTCGGCACTGACGAACACGGCGCAGTCACCTGGTTCGCGCAGCACTCATGCGCAATACGCGAGGACCAGGGACTGCCGCCAATCATCGAGGCCGTGCGACGCTCTACGCGAGCGCTGACAGCTGATGGCGGCGAAAAATCACGCACAGCTGTGGCCGAGCAGCTCCCAGCATCGTTGCTACGGTGGGCAGCAGATACGACGGCCGCAGCGTCGACGCTCCCCACTGCGGTGCAAGCGATCTACGCCGCAACTGCCGTCACGGAGACAGTGACCACTGAGCCAGCCCCACACACCCACGGCATTGTGCCTGGCGCCGAGGCGGCCGCTGCGGCGGCGACCGTACCTGGCCCTCAAGCCGCTGCCGCGGCTGCCCCTTCCACGCCCGCTAAAACACAAACTAGCGCGGAAGAAAGCAGCTGCAGCGGCGGGCAGGAGGACGACGACGACGACTGGGAGGCCTATGCTGATGAGATCTGCAGGAAGGTAGTGCCCCGCCGCCGGCGCGGTCACTTCACGCACGGACTACAAGCCGGCCTTTCAAATGTTCTTCGACGTCAATACGAGGATTGCCTGGTGGAGGACCTAGAGGCTGCCTCGGCTGGTGCCGTGGGCAAGCCGACGCAGGCTGCACCTATTGGTGACTCGCGCGACACCAGCCGCCGCCGCCAACAGGCTAGCGCACGGGTCCTGGCGCAGCTGCGCAGCCAGCGTGCGTCCGGGGCAATGGCGTGGATGAGCGTGCCACCCACTGCCAATGACCGCCCGGGTGCGGCGCCCATGTCCAGTATGGCAGCAGCCACGATGATTTTGATTGCGATCTTCATAGACGGGTGGGGCATACAGGGCGAGGTGTGCCCATGGCGGTGCAGTGATGTGAGCCCCACCTCCACGCATGCGATCAGCTGCCCCAGCCAGCACATACGGGGGCACAACGCGACACACACTGCCCAAAAGCGGTGCCTGCAGCGCATCTTGAGACAGCACCATGTCTCTATTGTCCGCAATGAGGACGCTAGCGTCTTCAAGGTACCGGGGTATCGGGCGGACACAGTCATTGACCCAGGGTGTCTGCACTTTAGCAGTGCATACCGTAACAAGGGAATAGTGCTAGACACAAGTGTGCGCGCGCCCACAGCGAGCTCGAACCTGACAGGCAGAACAAATGCCTCGAACACGGACGGCTATGCTGCTGGGGTGGGGGAGGACGCGAAGGTCAAGCACCACACCGGCACCTTGACGTCATCTTGGGCTTTTGTGCCATTCGTGCAGGAGTCGTACGGACGGCTGGGCAAGCAGACAAGCCTTTTTGTTAAGGAGTTGGCAATGCACTCAGCACTGTGCTCAGGGGGGGGGAAGGCAGATGTGTTACGCAAGGCCGGGTTAGCTAAGCGTCAGATCCTCATTGAGCTGAGCATATCGCTGGCGCGGGAGTTGGCGGAGCGCGTTATGGCGTACACACGTGGAGCGCGAATGCTGGGCTGTGTTGCGGCGCCGGTATCCAAGCTCCTAGGGCACAGCGCAGACTAGGCTGCTGCGTTGACGCAAGCTTTTCGATTGCATAGGCAACCCGGCCTCCCTTGGGCCTTTATAAATACAAGTCCATACGTACCGCTACATGGTGTTGGGGGACGAGTTGACTATCAAGTCGTCTTTGCGGTTCTTCAATTCCGTGTGTAATAAAGGCGGAGACTACATTGCGATCGTAATGGGTCTGTCCACAGTGAAGGAGCAAGTCACGATAAGTGACATGAACTTTGTGCACTTGCTACAGGCTCCGACTTCTGCAACCATGCTGAACCAGGTTGTCAGGAGGGTTGCGCGGCGATGCAGCATGTCCAACATTGAGCCGATCGACAGATGGCTGGTCACCATCGTCATCTACCATACTTCCGAGTCGCAGAAGGAAGCGGCATGGTTAGTCAAGAGTATGGGGGCAGCAAATAGTCCCGTCGAGCTCGCATACCGCGCTCTGCAGTCCACCGCAGTCGATTGCGCTCTGTACTCGGTTATGACGGGTGTGAGTTGCGATGATCACAAAGCCCAGGAGAGGGAGACTTACTGCATGAGGTGACAAGCAGCGTCTGATAAAGATGGTCTCGGGGTCTGACGGCACTGTGTACAGTGAGCCGGATTGCATCAACGATGAGGGTATTGTTGCAGGCCTTCTTGAGTATGAACTGTGGGACGAGATTCTCTACCAATTGCTGAGCAAGTCAAAGCGGTACACTGCTCGCCCAATACCGCCTGAAGCTGCGCCCGACCTGATTCGTAAATTTCCGACTACCGTAAGGTCCACCTTACGTACAGGTGTGTGGATTGAGGAGGGCCAGGTCCCTAAGCTGACATTTGCACGAGATGTCCCCCCTGAGGTTCTGGCAAGGTGGATAGACGCTACCCCTGACCATGTTGGAAATGCTGTGCTCTTTCTCATTCAGAACAAGCGACATGGTGCAGATCATCAAGCTGTGAAGAAACTCGAGAAAAAAGCCAAGACCTACATGCACAGGGTAGAGGCCGATGTGATGATGCACGACTCTCTCGAGAAGGAAATTAAAGCTCTGCAAGCAATACGCAATGACGTCACGTTCAACTTGAACGACTTGCAGAGCGCATCTCTGCGCATTGACACAGCAGGAAGAGCAGCACAGCAACTTGTAGAACGCAACGCTCGATACACTTGAAAATGATGTGTGATTTAGACACCCGTGTCGAATCTGAGGACCTTGAATTTGCTACTCAAATTGAAATTGATGCGCGTAGTCTTGAGTTTTCCCAGGACATCCATACCGAGCTGTTCCGCCTCGTCAGGCATTTTGTGTCTACTCTGTACTGCGTAATTCCTCGGAAATCCGTTGCCATAATGTGTCAGCAGATGACCCCCTCCTTCGATAGTCTTGGTCACAATCATCCAAGCCCCCACCAGCACAGCCCCTTCTCTGAAAGCTGTTGTTATGGTGCCAGCAGTGTTGTGAGGGGCAGCGAACAGCTCGCAGTTCACGTCACTGGCAAGGCAAGCCTCATTGATGTAGCTGGCGTATGTCCATGTTTCTTCTACTTTGCTGCTGACCAGCTGGGGATGAGCGTCAAAAACGACCCCATCCACCGTCAAGGCATCCCATGAAACGTTGTTGACAGATATATAGGCAGCATCTACCTGATAGCACGTGTCCTGCCGCGACCCCTCTGGGATCGCTACGGTCGTTAGGGGGAGGACGGTGCCCTTTTCCACTCGGCATTTGGCCACTAGGCCTTTCCCCATATTCTCAACATCTACCACCTGCACCACTTCATCGAGATAATGCACCTGTTTGCTCCTGAAATCCGCGGACCTGCGCCTTTCCTTCTCTGCCCACTCGGGCTGTTCCCTCCTCTTGGCAGCCCTAGCCTCCTTGATTTCCTGCTTCTTCTTCAGCCTGTGCTTTCTAGCCGCCACCGCGTTCCTCTCCCTCACGCTCTGACGGTAAGCCTCGTCGTCCTTCAGTTTCTGTGCTGCACGAGCGTTGATTTTTGCCCTGTACTTTTCTCTGTACTTGGCGGATGATCTAGCGGTGAGGCTAGCTACAGGAGCTGCTGATGATGGCAAATCATGCTGCTGTCCCGTCTCAGCGCGCTCGTCCTCCTGCATACTGCCTGCTGCTGCTGTAGTGATCGCGCAAACAAACTTCAACAATTTTGCTGAGCAGCGCTATGCGTTCTCGTCACTGATGACGCGTTCTGTCGTCTTGCCGCTTAAATAGTATTCCGGGGGTACGTATGGACTTGTATTTATAAAGGCCCAAGGGAGGCCGGGTTGCCTATGCAATCGAAAAGCTTGCGTCAACGCAGCAGCCTAGTCTGCGCTGTGCCCTAGGAGTTTGGATACCGGCGCCGCAACACAGCCCAGCATTCGCGCTCCACGTGTGTATGCCATGACGCGCTCCGCCAACTCCCGCGCCAGCGATATGCTCAGCTCAATGTGGATCTGACGCTTAGCTAACCCGGCCTTGCGTAACACATCTGCCTTCCCCCCCCCTGAGCACAGTGCTGAGTGCATTGCCAACTCCTTAACAAAAAGGCTTGTCTGCTTGCCCAGCCGTCCGTACGACTCCTGCACGAATGGCACAAAAGCCCAAGATGACGTCAAGGTGCCGGTGTGGTGCTTGACCTTCGCGTCCTCCCCCACCCCAGCAGCATAGCCGTCCGTGTTCGAGGCATTTGTTTTGCCTGTCAGGTACGAGCTCGCTGTGGGTGCGCGCACACTTGTGTCTAGCACTATTCCCTTGTTACGGTATGCACTGCTAAAGTGCAGACACCCTGGGTCAATGACTGTGTCCGCCCGATACCCCGGTACCTTGAAGACGCTAGCGTCCTCATTGCGGACAATAGAGACATGGTGCTGTCTCAAGATGCGCTGTAGGCACCGCTTTTGGGCAGTGTGTGTCGCGTTGTGCCCCCGTATGTGCTGGCTGGGGCAGCTGATCGCATGCGTGGAGGTGGGGCTCACGTCACTGCACCGCCATGGGCACACCTCGCCCTGTATGCCCCACCCGTCTATAAAGATCGCAACCATAATCATCGTGGCTGCTGCCATACTGGACATGGGCGCCGCACCCGGGCGGTCATTGGCAGCGGGTGGCACGCTCATCCACGCCATTGCCCCGGACGCACGCTGGCTGCGCAGCTGCGCCAGGACCCGCGCGCTAGCCTGTTGGCGGCGGCGGCTGGTGTCACGCAAGTCACCAATAAGTGTAGCCTGCGTCGGCTTGCCCACGGCACCAGCCGAGGCAGCCTCTAGGTCCTCCACCAGGCAGTCCTCGTATTGACGTCGAAGAACATTTGAAAGGCCGGCTTGTAGTCCGTGCGTGAAGTGACCGCGCCGGCGGCGGGGCACTACCTTTCTGCAGATCTCGTCAGCATAGGCCTCCCAGTCGTCGTCGTCGTCCTCCTGCCCGCCGCTGCAGCTGCTTTCTTCCGCGCTAGTTTGTGTTTTAGCGGGCGTGGAAGAGGCAGCCGCGGCAGCGGCTTGAGGGCCAGGTACGGTCGCCGCCGCAGCGGCCGCCTCGGCGCCAGGCACAATGCCGTGGGTGTGTGGGGCTGGCTCAGTGGTCCCCGTCTCCGTGACGGCAGTTGCGGCGTAGATCGCTTGCACCGCAGTGGGGAGCGTCGACGCTGCGGCCGTTGTATCCGCTGCCCACCGTAGCAACGATGCTGGGAGCTGCTCGGCCACAGCTGTGCGTGATTTTTCGCCGCCATCAGCTGTCAGCGCTCGCGTAGAGCGTCGCACGGCCTCGATGATTGGCGGCAGTCCCTGGTCCTCGCGTATTGCGCATGAGTGCTGCGCGAACCAGGTGACTGCGCCGTGTTCGTCAGTGCCGAGCCTCAGGGCCCCTGCTGCCACAGTGGCATGAATTATTGCAGGCCGCAGTGTTGTGCATGCCTGGGCCGTGTATGCGGCTGGTGCCAGTAGCCCCAAAAGCGGCATGCCCAGACCGCCTCGTCGCTCCGGCAACCGTGACGCCCGCAGTGGCACTGCGATGTCCGTGAGTTCTGGCGGGCCCAAGCGCGGCAATACCAGCACGCTGCCACTGCTGGCTACCTCATTGTCACCAGCAGTGCAGGCGGCCAGCAGGTGTGACTTCATGACTGCCGCGGTAGCGCAGCCGTGCAGGTGCAGCATGCGTTCAAGCGTCCATGCACAGAACCCGTCAAATGCGTGCAGCCATGTCTCACTCAAAGCCGTGTCAACGACCCGAGCTAAGAAGCCCATGCGCTTTGTCAGTGACCTGCGCAGAATGAATTGTGCTGCCTGTAGGTGATGCCGCGCCATCCCAGCTAGCTGCCACGACAATCGCCATGTCCCTGCGTCAACAAGATGCTTGCTCATGGCAGCATGCACATAGGCTGGGTGCCCTACCGGTACCCCGACCGACGTAAAGCCCTGACTGGATTCTGGCATGGTGGCGTCCACAAACGGTATGTCAAGGGCGCGCAGGCGTGCTCTGGCCGCTTCATCAAACACTGTGCCGCGCATGGCAATGGCCAGCGACTTGTCTGGTCGAACGCGTAGGCCCCCTGCCGCAAGCCGACGGATCACCTCTGCCACCCCAGCGGCCGCTGCATCGTCGAAGTAGGCAGCTTGCAGCACGTTGAGGTCATCCAGGAAAGCGCAGTGCGGGGCTGGCGGTTCCGCTGTGCTGTGGCCGTAGGCCGGCATACTGCCGGGCGTCGCACTCACTCCATCAGGGTAGAAGAGTAGGAATGCCGCTGCCACTGCAAAGTACAGCGGCCCTAGAGGGTCCCCTTGCTGGCACCCTAGGTGGGAGCAGATAATGCGAGCTTCACCGTTCACCTCCACTCGCATCTCTGGGGCAGTGTCACCACAGTATACGGACTCAAAGTGCGGGAGCAGCTCCGGACAGAAGAGCATAAGTCCCCGCACAATGGCGGCGCGATCCACACTGTTAAATGCGTTCTCACAGTCCAGCTGGATTGTGGTGCCATACAGCTCGTGCCACACGCGCGCGCGCGCTGCCACATGCTCGACGCCAGACCGGTATCCTACGCCAAACTGCGACATGGAGGCCAGCAGCCCCGATATTTTGCCCTTGACACCCCGTGCCGCTGTGGACCCGAGGAGTCTGCGCCAGACACTGGAGCAGGCGATCGGACGCCGCTTCTGTCCTATGCCTGAGAGGGCCGCGGCGCGGAGAAGCCGTTGCGATTGCTCCGGCAGCAGTTCGGGCTCAACAAGCAGCGTCGTGAACACCTTGGCCAGGTGATGGGCGAATGCCGGTTCCATCACATCCGATTCTGAATCACCAGCTAGTCCTGGCGAGGCACTGCCCACGGGGCGGGTGGCTGCTTTCACTGGTGCACCAGGCCCAGCGGCCATCAAGAGGTGTTCATAGCGTAGGCCGTCCAGCCCTCCTGCCTTCCCCGCCCCTGCTGCGGACAAGGTCGACAGTATGTCTGTCGCCTCCACCTCGAGGCGCCGTCCGGCTGCGCTGGCAGCATCCTCAGGCCTATCGCTGCGATCATGCGCCTGACCCGATTCGAAGACGGGACTGCCGCTGCCAGCGGGCCCGGCGGTCGTTGCCACCCCTGCGCCGTGCAAGCAGTGCCGCCGGGCGTCGCGTACCAGGCCGCGCACTTGCTCCATTGGCGTATCGACTACCCCGGGCCGGGTGCCAGTTTCAGGGTGCTTTGCTGCCAGCACCTGTGCCGTGACCTCGTCTGCTGGGGCGCATGCTTCACGCGCCTCTAGTCGTGCGGCAGCCAGGCCTACCCCCCGTCGCTTGCCTGAGAGGGCAGCGCATGCTGTTTGCTGCCTGGAGTCAGCCTCCGTCCAGTCGGCATCGAAGTTCGTTTGTGCCGACGCCGTAGCTGCGTTGTTTGGTTTGGGGGCCCGCAGCGCCGCTGCTGCTGACAGCGTCTTTCTCAGTAGCTCCGCAAAGTCGCCAGACAGCAACGCTGCCAGCCGGGCCGCAGGCGGCATACCGGTTCCCTCCGGTTGCCTACCAAAGGCCATTGCTGCTAGCAGGTGCAGCAGCCTGTAGCCGCGCTGCACTAGAGTCTGAGAAACCTGATGAGCAAACGCCCCGGCACCATGGTGGAGGCGCACCCGTGCCGCCTCACGTGCACTGTCTGTGGCGTCCGCCAGTAGTCGTGTGGCGTGCTCCACTAGCCGTGCCCACTGGGTGCACTGCAGCTGAGTGCGGAAGGGGTTGGCAGTCGTGGTGAACCGTAGCAGCAGTAGATCCGCCTCATTGGTCTGGTCAAGTGCGTGGACGACCGAGGGCGTCGAGAGGTCCCAAGCCAGGGATGCTCGTGACTGGGGCTTTGAGGGCCTGCCACTGGTGGTGGTGGTCGGGGGGGGCGGTGACGCGGCATCGTCCGGCGGGTCCAAGTCCATGTCCGCCCATCCCACGGCCGTCCCGTGGGGGGGGCTGCTGTCCTGCAGCCTTAGGCTGTTAGACTGAGTGCGGCTGCCGGCGCTGCCAGGCGGTGCTGCAGCAGCTGCCGTTCGGCGCCGGCGTTGCGCGCCGGTTGCCGTGGCCGCCGGGCGTTTCTTGCTGGACTTTGAGTTGGCAGCGCCACTAGCCGGCACCGCCGGTGGCTTTGGAGGTGTCGCTGCGGCAGCCCCCGCCGCCGCGGCCGCGCCGTCGCTACCCGCACCCCCGCCCTCGGACTGGCCCGGGGGTACTGCCGGGCGTGCGCGCGTGGGGGCGCTTCCATTCCGTCGACACGTGTGGCATGGCGAGGTCAGCGCGCATTGCCTCTGCCCCGCGCTGGCTGACATATGGACCAGACCGCAGGCACCTGTGCATGCACTCAGCTTCCTTACCGCCCGTAGGAAGTCTTCTGCCGTGCAACCATACATGGTGCTCATCTCCTGCACACGCTTGGCATGGTGTGCCCCAGTGTTGCAGGTACTGCTGCCTGAAGGGGCACGGTCACCGGATGGGTCGTGATCAACCTGCTGCCGGATGCCCTTGGCGTATGCTGCCGCCAGATTTTGCTGACAGTGTGATGTGCTCGCCTCAGGGTTCAGCATCGACCTCGTGCAGCTACCACCGTTGAAGTGGGCCACTACCGGTGCCATGCGGCTCGCAGCTGACAGTTTGCCTCGCTGTTTGCTGTCCTCTTTCTGACCAAGCTGCCAAAATGCCAGTGTGCATAAAGGACACCTCAGTGGCTCAGGCTGCTGTGGCAACTGCAGCGCAGTACGGGGCTGTGTCCGACTCGGAGCCGTGATGTGGGTGCTGTTAGCTTGAGTGGTCGCCGACGCTGTCATAGTGGTTGGCAAGGGCGGAGCTGCCGCAGGGGCGACAAGCAGTTCAAAGTGTCCCACATTTGTATATAGCCCAGGCGGCGTCCACAGCACATCCAGATGGCAGTCAGGCTGAGCTGGAGTTGCCGGTGCGAATACCGCTGGCAGCCCCATCAGTTGTGCCAGCACCAGCCCTGTTGATTTTTGCGTGCTGCCAGTGGCCTGAGGCTCGGCCTGCCACACCGTCACCGAGACCGCGTAGACCGCTGCAACAATGGCCCACACAGACAAACCGAGGGGCCGTCCCCACACGCCCTCTTCCTGTAGGCGTTGCAGCAGGAGCGTGTGCCCGCTGTCCGCGCTGTCCGTTTCATTTGTGCCGTACTCGATTGCGAGGCAGCGAGCGCGTGTCCCGTACGTGTCGAATTGTTCACGTGTACACGCAGGTTGGGCTGCTGCATGCGCGGTCAGTTGACGCATCGATGACATGCTGGCCCCTTGTTTGCCCGCCCCCTGCGTGACGTATGCCACCATCCCGTCCAGCAGTGCCTCTCGCATGGCAATCACCAGTGCTGGGGCCGGCAGTCCGTGCTCAACTGCGACGCTGTCTATGCCGTGTAGAGCTGTATGAATCAGGCAGTTGCCGTTGCCCACGTTGCTCACGGGGCGAAGCTCCCCACCACGTGCTAGCGTCGCTGTGTTTTCCCCAAGCGCCTGTTTGTGGAGTGCCTGCAGGCCCGTGTGCCAAGTGGAAAAACCATAGTTGGTGGCTTTTGCCAGCGCGTCTTGCTGCTCCTCCACGGTGACTGTATGGCACACGGTTGAGGGTATCCGGGTCGCCACCGTCACGGTGGTGACCTTCGCCGGCCCGGATATTGGTGCTGAGGGGGCAGAGGCACCGCCCCTCGGCGGTGTGGTGGCTGGTGCCAGGGGTGCACGAGAATTGTCGCACTGGGCCTGTCGCTCCTGCGTCCGCCGTCTGTGTTTACCTCTGCGTCGACTGCGCTTTCCACTGGCAACCATAGCCGTGACAGGTGCTGTCTCGGTCATTGTTGCGTGGGTGCTGTTATCACCAGCCTGCGTTACGTCTGACTCACCACGTTTCCCGGCTGGCTGGCGAGGCGACCTGGCAACGACCGGTTCCCTAAGGGAGAGTTGGTCAAACACCGTTGCCAGGTCATTACCTTCTTCTCGGAGGGAGAGCAAGCTGAACGTGACCGTCAGGTCATGCATCTGACTCACCAGCGGTGCGCAGGAAGTCCGGCCCAGCAGGGTCTGTGTTGCTGGCGCGTCGCTGGGCGCCGGCCGCATATGCAGTCGGCGTGACGTGCGGCAGGGTCCAAGCTTGGTACCCGTCGGCCAAGCGCAAAGCACCGTGACGCGTGCCCGATTGGGGGCAAGGGCCAGTGCACGTACCCTGCGCGCGAGTGCGCCAGCCGCCCCCAGCAGGCCTTGCCAGTGTGATCCCGTCGGGTCCCTGGGGCATTCGCTAGACTGAGCGCCCGCTGCGACAGCAGCTGCGGCACTGCCAGGTGTGCTGGGCACACGATCGTTGCTTGACATCGTTGCGCCGCTATCGCTAGCACGACTTTCGCCAGGCAGCACACCCATTGTGCTGCTCCGGGTCAGTCTCGGCAGCGGCGCATCTGCCACACCGTCCAACGTAGATGCATGGGCTTGCCTGGGGTCTACCCCCAGGTGCTCGCATCCGAGGAATTTGCGTATGGGACCACATTTGCTAGCGGCGGCGAGCAGCGCGGCTGTTGGCTTCAGGCTATTCCCCCCACCAACAGCTGCACCACCCGCTGCCGCCGCGCATGTCGTTGGTCGGGTGTGTATGTCAGCAATGTGATCATGGCCTGATGCACGGTCACAGCCTGACAGTGTGCATGCTGTCGCGGCGACCGGGCCTGCGAGGCAGTCGGCGCAGCGCCACACGTCGCACTGGTCCAGGGCCCCTAGATCACCAGATGGTGTCGTGGCGCTTGCTGCTGTGCGTCTGATGAAGAGGTTGCCGCACCCGTCGCAGACCTGCTCTAGGCCGCCGTATATTGGTCGGTGGTCTAGGAAAAGCTGAACATGCAGTTCTGCAAATTGCTTCCCTTTCCCTGTGTGGCGCGTGCGCTGGTGTGCACATGCGTGTGCCGCTGGGCAATTCTTTCCCGGGGCCCGAGGATTTGCTCGCACTATGAACTTGTCGCACATGCGGCAGTCCAGCCCCGGGATATTGACCTTCCGGTTGGCAGCGGGTGTCTTGGCGGGCGCCAAAACTGTCATAGCGGTGATGCCGGATATTGGGTGCCCGTTGCGACTGTTACCGTCAGAGGTGACGCTGCCGCCTGACAGAGAGGCGCCGCTGCCAGCTGGCTGCAAAGACCGGGACGTGATTCGTCTCTGGTGACCCGCCGGCCCAGGTTCGCCAACTTCCATCGGTACAGGCATGGTCACGGTGACCGGCTTTGCCAGCGCACCGCCAGACTGTGGCTCTGGACGGGTGACGCTGCCAGTGCTTTGGGCGCTGGCGCGGCGCCGACCCCGCCGGGGTGCAGCCGCCCCACGTTCGCCGCCCGGTGCAGCAGCCGCTGCGGCCGCTGGTGCTGTTGTCACCATGTCTGCAGTACATGGGGTTTCCGCTGCGGTGACCTCCATCGGCTGAGGACCGGGATGCCACTGGGGAGAGGCGCCGCTGCTAGCTGGCTGCGAAGGCCGCGACGTGATCCGTCTCTGGTGACCCGCTGGCCCACTGGTAGGTTCGCCAACTTCCATCGGTACGGGCACGGTCGTGGTGACCGCCTTTGCCAGCGCACTCAGTTTGCCAGACGGCGACTCTGGGCGGTTGATGCTGCCAATGCTTCCGAGGCGTCCCAGGGGCGGCCCGGCGCTGGCGCCGCGACGCCGACCCCGCCGGGATGCAGCTGCCCCGCGTTGGCCATCTGATGCGGCAGCGCCTGCCGGCGGTTTTGGCACCATGTCTGCCGCACGTGGCGTTGCCGCCGCCGTTAAGTCGGAGGTAACCTTGCGACCGCATGCAGCGGCGGCTGTGACAGTCGTCCGTGGCTGTGCAACCACCGGGTTGGCCGGTGCGGGCCCCGCCGCTGGTGCGGCAGTGGCAGCCGTCACTAAAGGCGTTTTCCGCCGCGAACGTCGTTTTGGCATTGGCGTTGTCGCTACTGGTGAATCCGGCGGCAGTGTCGCCCGACGGCGTTTATTTGCCGCTGGTGGCGGTAGTACCACCAAGCTCAGTACAATCATCGCTGCTGGCGGCAGTGCCTCCCGTAAACTCGCCGCTTGAGACTCCGAGTCACTGGCAGGCTGATGCCGCGGGCGCTTCGTCTGTGAGCATCCCCTGTCACAGTGATTAGCGGCACCTGGGCTAGACAGATGGCGGCGGCGCTTCTTGACGTGCGCGTGGCTGCCACTGCCCTGAGGCTCGTCCGAGTCGGCTGACGACAAGTGTAGTCTGCGCATGCTTCTGCACAGCTCTGCAACCTGACTGCACACTGGCACCTCTGGCATCGGCCGCGGTCTAGAGCTCTGGGCCATCAGCTGAGGTGGTGGCGGGCCGGGTATCGGTGGCGGGTCCGGTATCGGCGGCGGGCCCGGTATCGGCGGTGGGCCCGGTATCGGCGGCGGGCCCGGTATCGGCGGGGGGCCCGGTATCGGCGGCGGGCCCGGGATCGGCGGCGGGCCCGGGATCGGCGGCGGGCCCGGGATTGGCGGCGGGCCCGGGATCGGTGGCGGCGGCGGTATCACTAGGCGTACCCAACGGCCAACACCATGGCGGCGTCTGCGGCGTGTGTCAGATTGGCGTGCAGCTTTGACCTGCCACCACCACAAGCCAGTATTCAGCCCGTGGTTGCGCTGTTCCCGTTTGCGTTTCAGAGGTGACCCCTCCCCACGTGAGGCAGGGCTGGTAAGCCAGTGGAGAGCCATAGCTTTGAAAGGCGACTTTGAGGCGCGAGAAAAAAAAAAAAAAAAAAAAAAAAAAAAAGAGCCCAGGCTCGGTCTCGAATGCGCGGCTGCCAACCGCGAATACTCCCCTGCACAACTATACCACTTTCAGTTCAAGATCCCGTCCTGCTCTGGTGTATCTGTTGAGGTGCTTCTCCCGCCGTCGTGAAACGAGCGGTGGTGGAACGAGTCGGTGTGCTCAAGCTCTCTGCCTCTGACCAACACAAGGCAGCTGGGCTGAATGCAATGCTGTGCAATTCGTGTCCTTGCCGCTGCAGTGTCGTGGTCCTGTCGTGTCTGTGCGTGTGCTGAATGCAGTCAGTCTCTGCCAGGCGAGGTCCCTTGTGCGGCTGCAAATCAAGCTGGTCAGCAAGCGTTCAAACCTTAATCTGGTGAACTGCTATCTACTGCCCTGCGATCCAGTGTTCCGGGGGTACTTCATTTGCGAGCAATTGCTCGCTTCGTCTGCTGGATCCCCTTTTGCGAGCAATTGCTCGCTTTTGCTGAGCACTGCGCGTACTTGGCGCTGGTTTTTAGATTTTCGCGCACAAACGGATCTAACACCAGACATCGTTGTTAGGGCGGAGAGGCCAGGTTTTTTGTTTGCTTAGGTTGACATCAATGGATGTACACGAAGAGTGTATATAATCTGTGAGATGTGTAAATGAGACGCATATTGTGTTTAGCTCTTGCGTGCGCGGAAGGCTACCTCATCGGTCGCACCCCCGATGTCAGGTATGAGTTGCTCGGGATGGAGAAGATCTCTGCGATCAAGCATTTCAGGATAATTCAAAGCGATTGCGTGCTGGCAGGAATGCCAGAGGATGTGGTGCGTGAGTATGGAGAGGCCAAGGAGTGGTGCCTTGACTTTTTGCGTGAACCCAGCGCTCGCGTGAGCGTGCTCCTTGACCGCACCGAGCAAAACTTGCCGTATGCCATTCTAAATTAGGCTGGCCAGCCATTGGATAGTCGGCCAAATATCATCAATTTGCATGGCATGCTGGTAGACCCGTTCATATCGAGTCGAATGTCTCACCTAGATTTGTTGCGCCTGATCCAGCTATTCTGCTCATCAAGGCCTCTATATGTGCAACACCGAGGTGTCCAGCGGTGGCAAAACGGGGCCCTAAAACTACGTCTACATTTAGAAATGTGTGCGTCTCAAGCAATACATGACATGTGATCCGGCTTACCTTTTTATCTGACTGTACTTGGAACAGCACACATACCTATTCTTATGGCGAGTGCTCGCCCGTTGAAACATGCCTACGGAGGCACTAGGTCAATAGCTGCACAAGCATCTATTGATGCTGCCGCTCCGGGTGTATTGTATGATTGGCAAGCTGACGCCTTCGACCCCAAGGAACCAGATACCTGGGAAGAATTGGAAATGACACCTGAAACAGAAATTGAAGTTGATGCCATGAAAAGGCATGTTGCTGACACTGAAAGACTGCATGAAGCCCTGAGAGATGACTACAGCGACTTGAACAAGAAGTACCAATCATGCATGCGTGGAGGGGTCACACAATCATTAAAGTCATCAGCTGGCATGACCGCAAAGGATGCCAAAATCAAGGATCTGATTGCGGATAAGGCTAAGATCGCCTCCGATGCCGCCCACGCTTTGAAAGTTCTCACCGCACAGAAGCATACGGAGGCTACCGCAGCATCAGCATTATACACCGCTCTGGTTGCTGACAAAGACCAGGCAGCTCGTAAGGCAGCAGCAGACATATCCGCTATAACTGCACAGAAGGATGAAGAAATTAGAGATTCTGCAGCAGCACATGCCGCTGTTGTCGCCTCAAAGGACCAGGAAGCTCGTGACGCAGCAGCAGCATATGCTGCTTTGACTGACGCCAAAGCCAAGCAATATCGTGATGCTGAAGCAGCATGTGCCACTTTGGAGGCTGAAAAAGATAAGCAAAAGGCCGAGGCTGCAGCAGCGTATGCTACTCTGGAGGCCGACAAAGACGATGAAGCTCGTGATGCCGCTTCAGCTTATGCCGTACTGGCCTCTGAAAAAGCTACAATGGTCTCTATAAAGGACCAAGAAGCTCGTGATGCTGCAACAGCATATGCTGCTTTTGTAACTTCCAAGGACCAGGAAGCTCGTGATGCAGCAGCAGCATATGCCACTTTGGAGGCTGAAAAAGATAAGCAAAATCGTGAGGCTGCAGCAGCGTATGCTACTCTGGAGGCCGACAAAGATGATGAAGCTCGTGATGCCGCTTCAGCTTATGCGGTACTGGCCTCTGAATCTCGTGATGCTGCAACAGCATATGCTGCTCTTGTAACTTCCAAGGACCAGGAAGCTTGTGATGCAGCAGCAGCATATGCTGCTCTGACTGACGCCAAAGACAAGCAACATCGTGATGCTGCAACAGCATATGCCACTTTGGAGGCTGAAAAAGATAAGCAAAATCGTGAGGCTGCAGCAGCGTATGCTACTCTGGAGGCCGACAAAAAACGATGAAGCTCGTGATGCCGCTTCAGCTTATGCCGTACTGGCCTCTGAAGCTCGTGATGCTGCAACAGCATATGCTGCTCTTGTAACTTCCAAGGACCAGGAAGCTCGTGATGCAGCAGCAGCATATGCTGCTCTTGTAGCTGCCAAGGACCAGGAAGCTCGTGATGCAGCAGCAGCATATGCTGCTTTAACTGACGCCAAAGACAAGCAATATCGTGATGCTGCAGCAGCATATGCCACTTTGGAGGCTGAAAAAGATAAGCAAAACCGTGAGGCTGCAGCAGCGTATGCTACTCTGGAGGCCGACAAAGACGATGAAGCTCGTGATGCTGCTTCAGCTTATGCCGTACTGGCCTCTGAGAAATCTCGTGATGCTGCAGCAGCTCTTGGTACTCTGGCGGCCGAGAAGCAGATATTCGATGACGAACTACAGAGCCTGACTGTCGCTAAAGACAAGGAGGCTGTTGAAGGTGCAGCAGCTCTTGCTACTTTGGCCGCCGAGAAGCAAATAGTTGATGCTGAGGTACAGAGGCTGAGCAGTGGTATTGTTGCACAAGGTACAGCCATGCGAGATTATGATGCTGTGATGAGACAACGTGTGCAAGACTGTGAGAAGCAGAAAGCCATCAGCAGCGCAGTTCACTCAAGTGAAATTGCAAGCAAAAATAAGGAGTTTCAAGATTTTGAGACACGTGCGCAATCCGATTACATGGATTTCACCAGCAGGTTGTCGGACTGCTCAACCAAACGTGATGCGCTCACACAAGACATTGAGCAACTAACCGAAGCACGTTTGATGTTTGCGGAAGAGCTATTGCAAGTACGTGTGGCGCGTGATGCTTGTAAGGCGGAACTGAAAGACGCAACGAGCAGCAGCTCAACCAAGGAAACTGATCACGCAGACCTTGTGAAACGTCTTGCTGAGATCGATAGGGCTCATGCAGAGCTGGTCTCTGAGCACGCCACCACGGTACTGACGCTTGAGCGATGTGTGACAGACAAGCGCTCCCTTGACGAGACTCATGCAGCTTTGTTGGCCGAGAAGAAGTCCATGGACGATTGCGAGATTGGATACAACAAACTGCTTCGCAAGTATGAGCGTGCAGAAGAGCGTCTGAGATTGCATTCCGGCTCAGCAGCTCCTGTACCTGCAACTAAGAAGAATGATGTGCTTGACAGCATCGGTGTGTGCAGCTCAGAACATGACAAGTTAGTAGGAGATATGTTATCCTTGAGGCAGCAAGTCACAGAGCTGGAAGATCGTGAAACCACACGAGAGAGAGAAAAAATGGACGCTGTCAATGCTATACAGGCCAAAAAGGATGAGATGGATCACCTCACAGGTGAGATGCTTCAACTTGAACAACAAATTCATGAACTCCAAAACATCCTAGAGCAAGTTGAGGAGAAGGTGGTAGAGAGCATGAATGATGGTAGGCCACTGGGTGATGAGGTAAACAAGTGGTCTGATGGTACAAAGTTCCTGCGCAATTTGACTGATGTGCTCGACAAGTCCGTGAGCATGAGGAACGTGCTGGCCGCGGAGTTGGACCGTGCACAAAGAGATAGTAGAGAAGCCGAATCTGCCAGAGCACTCGAGGTGGCGGAAGAAGGACAGCTGAAAGCGCAACTAGAGGCTCAGATCCTTACGATGAGTTCCACTCTCGCAGGGAAAACTGCTGAGCTTGCTGGTTGTCATAGTGACTTGAGTTCCGTGCACACCTCACTGCATGAAACGGTTGCAGAATCTCAACGTTGTGCCAGCGATCTAACGGACAAGGTTAATGCTCTCACATACATGGAGAGTCAGCTCAATCAAGTGCAGGAAGCGCTAACCCAGTGTGGTGCCGATAATCACGCAGGACTCGCTGAGCTGGCCACGCTTGGATACCAGATACGTACTCTCCAGGAGCAATTCACGACACTCACAGAGCAGCTGCAAGCAAAAGCTCAAGAGATGGAGACGCTGACAAACGGTTACAGCACAGAGATCGCGAGCAGAGATGATAAGATAACCGAGCTTGTGTACGACTTACAACAGAAGGCAGATGAAGTAGCGGTCATGACCCACCTCAAGACTAGATGTCAGCAGGATGTCCAAGACATGGAACAGGACCTCAAAGATCGCGAGGCAGAACTTATTGCGCTTTGGCAACAGAAGGAAGCTGACATTAAAGCAGAGGGTACAAAGGTCTGCGATGACATGTTGAAGCAGAAGGAAACTGAGATTGCACAATGTCAACAAGCTCTGCAAGACAATCACATGCAGGCCTTGCATAACTTGCAGCAAAAGGAAGATGAAGTAGCACATCTGACCACTGAGTGCCTGCAGAATATCCAGGTACTTCGAGACAGGGAGAGTGAGCTCGCTGCTGTCACTGCACAGAAGGACTCGGGGCTTACCAAGATCGCACAATGCCAACAGGCTCTTGAGGAGAAGGAAGTAGAAATCGATACACAATGGCGCTATAAACAAGGGGGTACGAGAAAACGAAGATTACAAGACCCGGTCGACATGGATGTCTCTGCTTGATAAGTAAGCAAGAGTTAAATACATTTCTGTTCGCATTGATGCATTGTAGCATACGAGGTAGGCAAAAAAATGTTTGCTTGCACTCATACATGACATGCTCAGGTTCATTACTAATATATTCACAAATGCACCTTCGATATGGATTTCTGTGGAGACTACTGACACCATAAAGCATCCGCAGGTATTGAGTGCCACGTCAGTGCGGACATGCGATGTTGTGCACAAATTTTGATCTCTATGTACTGAGTAGAGGGTAAACTATGCTGCGTATGAAGTACCTCATAGTAGCTCTTTGCCCATTAATGGCATCATGCTTTGTGACCAGCAGCATGTCCATGTCAGTACCTATAATGAGCAGAGCTGCATGGCTCAAGCACAATCGCTCAGCTCTTGCAGTAGCTTCTATGGTGTGGTCATCTAGTGCAGCAAATGCGGATGATCCTGATTACGGCAACGTCGAGAGGGTGAACAACAAGATATACCTTTATTCAGAAGTGAGTGCCGAGGCATGTATAATGACGAGGAGAGCCATCGCAGATGCAACTAGAGAGATTCAGCAGTACAGTGCTGCACTATCCATATCTCAGCCTGTACGTATAGAACTTCACATTCAGAGCTACGGCGGGTCTCTCCTGCCGACCTTTGGTCTAGTAGATTACATCTGTCGCAACTCAGTGCCAGTGGATTCTTTCATCGACGGCTGTGCAGCTTCTGCCGCTACTCTTATTAGCGTTTTGTGTGCCAAACGCTATGCGTATCGCAACTCCATAATGCTGCTCCATCAGCTCTCAGGAAAAACTAGCGGCAAATTCACCGATATTGAAGAGCAGGTTAGCAACATGGATCTGTTCATGGATATGATCTGCAACATCTATGTCGATCGCACGATTATGAGCCGGTCGGAGATAGATGAAGTGTTGTCTAACGATAAGTGGTTTTCAGCCAAAACATGTCTTGAGAAAGGAATCATTGACGAGATCTTGACGTAAAAAATATTGCGCAGAGGTATCAGACTCAAATGGGGCACAGCAAGAGTCCACGCACACGCAAGAGTCCGCGCAAGAGCCCACGAAAGTCACCCCGGCGCAAGACGGTCACGCCGAAGCGCAAGCCTGGCACCCCTAAGCACCGCAGGAATAAGATCCGCAAGCAGTTGGCTCACTGGGGACTGTAATTCCCGCATTTCAGGCATAGCGGTATCAATGCGCTAGAAATTAACAGAGTCAGCATGACATCATAATGTAGCTGTTTTCCTGCGGTTAACTATAAACGTATTGTTACGTAGCGCAAACATCCCTCCGGCAATGGTACCGATTGCTATGGCAGTTCCCCACATCAGAATAGCATACGACCTGGAAGATAATTTGCAACATACCCAGGCATTGGCCGGGTCAGCGTTATCAAATTGCACGTCCACCGTGCTGCCCTCGGTCACTGAGAGGGTTTGCGTAACATCTCTCTTCGTGTAGTCCGTATCATTGTGGGTATACAGTACATTGAATTTGTACTCAGTGCCTGTGATCGTGTCGTACCTCTGAGTGTGAGGATTGAGAGTGTGGTGTGTTGTTGTTGTGCTCTTCACGCTGTCGGCTTTGCCAGACACTGTAGTACGAGGCGGGTCTGTCTGCATATAACTGTGCAGCCCGATGGCGAGCAAAATCACAGATAGTGCACTGCACCCTACATATGTGACTTTGTACACTAACGAATTAAACTTGATCTCGTCAGTGATGAGGCGGTTACCTACTTGATAGCGCTCTCCTAATGCGCGCTCCGCTATGCCTCCGCTGGCCACTGCGACAGACATTGTTTATGAGCAACACATATATTTTGGAGTGTAGCTAGCAACTTCAGAAAAAGTAAGCCCGAATGTGAGCAATTGCATCAGCGCATGTTTTGGCCAACACAATGGACACCATTGCGTCATTGTAAACGCAATCTGCTCAGTGTGATTGTTTGCAGGTGGGTCACTATCATCGCTGCCGAGGTGGTCGTGCAGACGGTCAGTACCGTACACAGCACGGGCAAACAAAAACTGCAAAACATATGTAAGCCATCCCTGATGCACGCCATACACGGATGAAATGTGCCATTCCAGATAACAGAGCAGCACCCCGACCTCGACACCAATGACAGGCAGAAACATTGTATAATTCGTGGCTGCTATCTTTTGTGGCCATCGCGACCTGCGTCTGGCGCTGTTTTATTGTTGATTTAAAAGTGTATGATTACCACAACTCTGAATAGCGACCCGGAGTGCAGAGAGAGGAAATACAGCTTTGACTCCGTCAACGAGTACAACTACTGTCATCGGCAGAGCATCAAGTATTCGCTGACGTACCTTAAAACAAACGTGTGGTGCGTTGTCATACCGGGGACACAGCGTACTTATGGTTTTCAATCCAAAAAGTTTATGAATGAACACAAGGGAAAGTGGACCAAAACCGTCGAGAAGACCTTGCGAAATAGCGTTCAACACTGGCGTGATAACCTCAGCAAGCGAGTGGAGTACGACGTTTTGGTGTCTATCGTTTTGGCCAGAACTTGCCCTGATGCGATAGCTGTCATCAGGACCTACTTATTCTGAGGCTGATGGTGATATATGCACTGCATAAAGTTTACGCCAATATGCATATCATGTCTGTGGCAGTGTCCAATGGTGATATCGAGATTGTGCGACCAAGGGCAACAGTGATTTGACGCGGACAAAAATGTGAACATGTTTATATACATCCCTTTGGTACTCTGCAACGCCGGCCATATCAATGCATTGGCGCATGCAGAGCGTCAGGGAATTGGACAGTCTGAGCTGTGAGGGAGATTTTGAAGTCACTCTCGTCAAACTCCACGACACGCAGGCGGGCAACCTTGATATCCTCAAGCCTGAAACGAGCACAAAAAAGGATCATTTGTCAACTGCCCAATCTGTATCTTGGTATCGATGATCTTTGAGTCAGAAGCACATAATGCAAAGCGGAATGTCACCCAGTAGTGAAAAAGCATTTCAATCACAAAACCTCACCAGGAAGGGCCCTTATCATTGGCAACGATGGCAGAAACGCAAGACATTGGAAACTTAAGACAATAATAATATTACTTCTACTACTCGGTGTGCAAATCATACCTCAGTTAACCATTTGAAGCTTCGAAGGCCGTCTACCCATGCTGCTTGCTCTTCATCTGTGTTGAGTGCCCACCTGCCTTGAGGCTTGTTAACTCAAAACCAGTTTATCACGCTTATATGAGGGAATTCTGTCGCTAAGGCGTAACATGCGTCTGCAATCCACTTGGCTTTGTCCAGCCCGACATCTGTGCATGAAGTCTCTCCGATGAATATTGGCTTTTGTAACGACACGAGGTCCCTGTAAACCTCTCTGATACGTGTCGCCAAAGGAAGGGGCTTCGCGCCTTCCCTGGTGTACACATCAATTCCGACCTGGTCCACAATGTCAGCGCCGGGATACATTGTCGCCACAACCGATGCCGGGTCATCAAAGGGATTTTTGCACGTGAAGCACCACTGAAACTTCACCGGGGCACCCACGTCTCGAAACAGTGACACTATGTGGCGCCATGTTCTCTTGTACAGTTCAATCTTATCTCGTGTGTAAGGGTAAATGCACCAGGGGTACACGTCCGTTCCCAGGTTGAACTCGTGCAAAGGGCGTATCCAAACCTCATTGCGCGCAGCTGCAATGTCAAATGCTAGCTGCTTCATCTCCTTGTCAAACTTACCAGCTAATATGTTGGTCAAAGAATCCCGCAACTCTAGCACTAACTGCTGCTGCTTGCCATCTGCACGGATCCAGTCAAATCCAATGGAAGTCGGAGAGCGGTAGTTCATGACGGCATCGAGCTTGATGCCCCAGAGCTTCTCGGAGTCGAAAGGCTCGACGTCAGTTTCTTCCCTTACTCCTACCATTGTCTGGCGCTTCACCGGCGCGTAGCGGAGAGGTGGCAACTTATACAAATCAGCACCTTGACACCAACTCAAGTAGAGTGAGGATGTATCAGCGAAGGCATATGGGGCTCTTGAGTCCCATACGACACTTTGAATCCGGGGATACTTTGCCACAGCTTTCCAAGCATCGCTGATGAATATGTTCTTATCCAGCTCTACACTGGTCCCGATTGGAACTATAATGAACGGTGCAGCTGCATCTAGTTTACCTGCCTCGGTGTACGCCTCTGCTATCATTGTTTCTAGCTTTGCCCCTGTCGTCTTCGCCTGAGCAGTGATGGCAAATACATCTACGTATTCAACGCCAGGATACCATGTCAACCAGTCCCAGATTCCTCTCTTGTTGTAGTACTGCAGAACAAACTTATGAGACCTGCTGAAGCGTCTGATTGTGTCGACAATGTATCTATACGTTCTGACAAACAGCTGTAGATCAGTCAGAGCAGAGTTGAACGATGCCAGAGGGTAGAGCCACATGCCCGTGTTGTTTTCCACAAAGCTCTTGAGCAGGTCATCATGCGTGCCGGAGATTACGCTATCGAGTCCATCTGCAAATGTGATCCCGACATGTACCTCAAATGTACGATCTGTCCATGCCGTTATGTTTAGCAAAGGCAGGGAAGCTACATCACAGACGAAGTACACGAGCGATATGTAATTTTTGAATGGTGGTAGCCATGATGCAGTATTTGAGTTGTTCGCATAGACACCGAGCTTCATATCTGCTGGTGGTGGGAAATATTATATGTCATGGTCTGAAGATCTGGGCTATCGTGTCCGAGCTCAGGTAGTACTTGTCAGTGGCATGCATGCCACAGACGTCCTTGTGGTAAAATGACTCGCATGCGAATCGTAGCGCGGTGCTGATCGTCGGCAGCTTGCTCCCTCGTCTGCGCAGCTCATTTGTGTAAAGACATCTTCGGCTTCTGATGTGCAGATCGTGTCATCGCCTCCACAAGCAGTGAGCATGATAGTCTTTTTGCGCAATGAAAATCCTCCATTGAACACGACGGTGGAGTCACTGATCTCCCCGCAGGGGGCGCCTATGTAATCATACTCCTCAGCCCACCGGTGCACGCCTCGTAAGAACAGCGTATCCAGCTGGAATATCAAAATGGTGTCCTGTCTGATCGTATTCCAAAACGATGGACGTCTAAGCAGCGCAGAGTAAGCGGATGTGGTGAACGGTAGCGATACATGCAGCTCGGTAGCGGTGAAGTTGCATTGTGGCAAGAGATGATGGAGGGTGTGCAGAAGGGCGGGAGGTGCAAATACATGCATGTTCCAGGAAGGGCCTAGCTTGTCGACTGCATTCTTGATCACCAGTGGGAGAAAGAACGCGTCCCGCGTTTCCACAATTACTGCAACTCTAGTGTTCGCTTCAGAGTTTGCGTGCACGCAAGGGGCATTTGCATAAGCAAGCAGAAAATTTCCACACCGCCTTTCCATGTTTGGCTTTGTGCTGCATCAACATTATTGATTACAGGGACATGACGCACTGCAAACGCAGGAACAGTTGAGCAGAGAAAAGAGCAAAATCGCAAACAATGTCATGATCAATTTTCCGATTCAATTTACAACTTGTGCTCGTCACCGTCGCCGTTTGTCAATGTTGAGCATCGCCTTTGCGAATTTCAGGCATTGGCTCTCGCACATGCCCGCATCGATTGCTCTGACGATCGGTTTCAGTCTGTCTATCGGCGCATTTCTGATGTCGGTGCCCAGTTTAAGCGAGATGACCTTGCCGAAGCGCAGAGATATCATCAAGTCGACAACAGCCGACACACGCGTCTCGCTCATGTCTGCGGCGCCTGATCCTACGGACGTAATGTATTTGGCTCCGATCGTATCAATGAGATCGTCGTGATTGAGAATGTGGGTCTCAGCGCAACTCTGGAGCATGTTCACCCACGCTTGCAGATTCCTCACCCCGACAATTTGAAGTGTCTTCAATATGTCTTTGGCGTCCCCCCACATGGCTTCAAATGCCATCTGGTTTGTGTACACGGTCATTATGCTTGGCACATGGGCTGCACCATGTCATACACCTTGTCACAGACGAACTGAGCGACTTCGGGGCTGTTAGTGGAGCTCCAAGCCAAGTGCATCGTGAACACTGCGACGAGCAGTACATCTGCTGTGCAGATGACCTTGTGCACTAGAGCGTGGAGGGGCTCATATAAAGTGCGCGCCGTGGCGTCAAGCTTCTTGATTCTGCTCACCTTGAGGTCAAGCCACGATGGGCGTGATAGAGCGAGCATCAGCACGGATGCAATCGTCAATCCGTCCACAGCCTCCTGAAATTTCATGTTCGCCATGAGCGGTTGGATTTCGGGTAGGCTGTCGTGCAGAGCTGACGTGACTTTCGCGGGGGTGACCGCGCACACGTAGGCCAATGTGATTATCGCTCTCTCTCCCGCAATATCTTTGATAGCTGTCTCCTGCCTCGCCTGTTCGATGGCGGCCTGTAGAACCACATCCTCCTCATCGTCAAATATCTGTGGCTTGCTCTTCTTGTGCTTTGAGGTTCTGCTTGTCTTTGAGGCCCTCGCACCGGGCGCCCGCACCTTGATGTTGGTGACTATCGCATCTGGGAGGGGCGCAGTGTTCACTCCTGTGTCTTCATTAGAGTCCTGCTGTTCTGGACGTGGCTGCTCACGCGTAGGTGTCTGCTGCAGCCGTTGCGGCGTCGCTGCATTGCCAGGAATCTGCTGCTGGTGCGGCTCCTGCGCTTCGGTGACATGCTGCTGAGGTGGTGCTGTGTGTGAGAGTTGATGCTGACCGATTTCACGGGCGAGAGGCCGCGGATTGGGCGACGATGCCTCTCTCCCAGTAGACTGCAGCGGATGGGGCGGTGGCTGACGATTTGGTGTCTGGGTTGGGGCGGGAGGCTGTTGACGCGGCGGTGCCTGGGGTTTAGCTGGAGGCTGTTGACGCTGCTCACTGGGTGGTGTCTGTGTTTTGGTGGGAGGCTGCTGACGGGCAGGTGTCTGTGTCCTGGCGGGAGGCTGCTGACACTGCTCACGCGGTGGTGTCTGTGTGGGGGTTTGAGGCTGCTGACGGGGTGGTGTATGGCTTGGGGCGGGAGGTTGTTGACGCTGCTCACGCGGTGGTGTCTGTGTTGGCTGTGGACGCGGCGGTGTCTGGGTTTTGGCAGGAGGCTGCTCACGCGTCTGTGTGGGGGTGGGAGGCTGCTGACGGGGCGGTGCCTGGCTTGGGGCGGGAGGTTGTTGACGCAGCAGTGTTTGGGTTTTTGCGGGATGCTGTTGACGCTGCTCACGCGGTGGTGTCCGTGTTTTGGCGGGAGGCTGCTGACGGTTTGTTGCGGGAGGCCGCTGACGCTGCTCACAGCGCGGTGTCCGTACCCGGGCAAGCTGCTGTTGAAGGTGCGGCGTCTGCATACTGGCAGACTGCTGTTGACGGGGTGGTACCTGCATATAGGCAAGCTGCGGCGTTGTAAATGGCTGCTGGACCACGCAGTGTTCATATTGCTGCGGCTGCACTGGTGGGGGTGGTACATCGAACGGAGTCATATGCTGATCATGGTGGTATACCACCGGTCCGGTGCAGCTGTAGTCGATCTGAATCTGCGTGGGGTGCATGTCGGGCACACTGATCGCGGGCATCATGTAGGTAGGCGCCATGGGGTATCCGTTCCACATTTGCTGGTGCGCACTCTGTACAGGATACATTTGAGGCGCCGTGAACGCCTGCGCTGCCTGCGGATAGAAGTTGAAGACCCCGCAATGCATGCACTGAGGCCCCTCCACCGGCATTCTGCATCGTGGCGTGCAGCACAGCATGGAAGCCATATCTCTCTGTTCGCTTTCGTCGTCTGGTGCTGTTGTGATTTGTGTGTCCTCGTTCAACGGGCGCCGGCGTTTTGGCAGGTTCTGAAGATATATGGTATATGAGATTGTTTGAAAGGTGCGCTTGCACATATTCCCGGCGTCAAGTTGCGTTCAATGGTGGTTTGTGCGAGCCAGAGCTGCCAGACCCAAAGCGAAAGTCATGCTCTCCCGTTTCATGATCGAGGCGGTGAGGAGTGGTGACCACCATGTCGTGCACCGTCTTTTTCAAGATCAGGCATTCGGACGCGTAGTCAGATCTACTATGGTGCTCCCAGATGGCCGCATTGACGTCAACAAGGTGATTTCACAGCCCTTCCACGAGACTACTCTGCTCCACATTGCCGCTACAGGGCGTTCAATAGATGTAGTGAGATGTCTGCTCGATCACGGTGCTGCGGTCGACGGCAGCGACTCCAGAGGTAAATCGCCGCTGCATTGTGCAGCTACTACTGACATTGCGCGCGTTCTTGTCCATGCCGGGGCAGACGTTAACCTCCAATGCCCAGATATTGGCTGGTCAGCGCTTGCTTACGCGATGGAGAAAGCCATTGTCAGCGAAGAATGGAGACAGTGGGTACTGGAGCTACTCGCCGAGCATGATGCTGACGTAGAGGCAGTCGTACAGATGCTTGAACTGTGGGAGAGCTTGTACACCAAGGACTTTATAGATAGTTTGCACAAGCATATGCGCTTGGCATATGCAGAGTAGAGGCAGTGGTGTGGTGCTCATGTCGGAGCTGTGCGAGAGTATCTCCATAGAACGGTGGAGTGTGTAGAGTAGAGGCGGTGGTGCAGATGCTGGAGCTGTGCGATAGTTTCTACACCGATAAGGACTTAAAGATCAGAGGCGCTTGGCGTGTGTAAAATGATGGGTATGGTGAGATTTGCGACATGACGCGCCACGCTTGTAAATGCACTGCTGAAATCATCCCTGAATGAGGCTTGGCATTTCTGTGTTTGTGCTGACGCTTGTGTTGAGCTGCCACCTGCATCTGCGTCATAGTGATGATGACCATATAGATGCTGCTTCTTGAATGATCCTCCCCCTCATGGCGCTCGCCAGGTGTTGATTCACAACACCCTTCTCCTCCAAGGACATGAGTTCGGTAAATATTGCCATCACGGAAGTGGATTCAGCACAGGATGCGAGCTCCTTAAGTATGTAACCATTCAGCACCTTTGCCTGCGCTTGCTCGGCTTCATCTTCTCTGATCAACTTCATTGTGCGGTATCTGTTGATATCATCCAGACGTGTGCGTAGCATCCTGGTGTTTTTGTCGGTAATTGCATGCAGACATTTAATGTCCTTGTGAATTGCCGCAACTTTCATCAGATACTTAACCTGCTCGATACAATACTGGTTGAGGACGACAAGGTTCTGTAAATTGTGTTGTACACTGCCTGAGATCGACATTTTTTTTTGAAACAAGTGCATAAATGTGTAGGAGCATGTTTCACCTACAGACGCCTGTTTCCACCCTTGCAGGAATGCATCGACATCTTCAGCGCTCATACGCTCGTTTATGATATTGTCCTTGACTGCCTCCTCAAACATGCAGTACAGCGTGCCTTCGTTCCAGGCTATTTTATACCTTGGCAGTTCCATATTATCACAGTCCTTGTCATATGGCCGTTCTGCCCAGGATCTGGTGAGATCATAAATCTTTGCTAAATGATGTGAGGATGTCATCACCTCTGTCATCAAGGTCTTCATGATGTAGGAAACACACTTTCGCATGGTATGAGACATATATTCAGGTGTGTTCAACATCGGCTCGAAACGAACAACCTTGTATGTGCGTGAAGAGTCCATACTTTATGATTAAAGCACATATTTTGACGGCGGACGCAGGAGCGACAGGCCCAGTGCGACAATTCTCGTGCACCCCTGGCACCAGCCACCACACCGCCGAGGGGCGGTGCCTCTGCCCCCTCAGCACCAATATCCGGGCCGGCGAAGGTCACCACCGTGACGGTGGCGACCCGGATACCCTCAACCGTGTGCCATACAGTCACCGTGGAGGAGCAGCAAGACGCGCTGGCAAAAGCCACCAACTATGGTTTTTCCACTTGGCACACGGGCCTGCAGGCACTCCACAAACAGGCGCTTGGGGAAAACACAGCGACGCTAGCACGTGGTGGGGAGCTTCGCCCCGTGAGCAACGTGGGCAACGGCAACTGCCTGATTCATACAGCTCTACACGGCATAGACAGCGTCGCAGTTGAGCACGGACTGCCGGCCCCAGCACTGGTGATTGCCATGCGAGAGGCACTGCTGGACGGGATGGTGGCATACGTCACGCAGGGGGCGGGCAAACAAGGGGCCAGCATGTCATCGATGCGTCAACTGACCGCGCATGCAGCAGCCCAACCTGCGTGTACACGTGAACAATTCGACACGTACGGGACACGCGCTCGCTGCCTCGCAATCGAGTACGGCACAAATGAAACGGACAGCGCGGACAGCGGGCACACGCTCCTGCTGCAACGCCTACAGGAAGAGGGCGTGTGGGGACGGCCCCTCGGTTTGTCTGTGTGGGCCATTGTTGCAGCGGTCTACGCGGTCTCGGTGACGGTGTGGCAGGCCGAGCCTCAGGCCACTGGCAGCACGCAAAAATCAACAGGGCTGGTGCTGGCACAACTGATGGGGCTGCCAGCGGTATTCGCACCGGCAACTCCAGCTCAGCCTGACTGCCATCTGGATGTGCTGTGGACGCCGCCTGGGCTATATACAAATGTGGGACACTTTGAACTGCTTGTCGCCCCTGCGGCAGCTCCGCCCTTGCCAACCACTATGACAGCGTCGGCGACCACTCAAGCTAACAGCACCCACATCACGGCTCCGAGTCGGACACAGCCCCGTACTGCGCTGCAGTTGCCACAGCAGCCTGAGCCACTGAGGTGTCCTTTATGCACACTGGCATTTTGGCAGCTTGGTCAGAAAGAGGACAGCAAACAGCGAGGCAAACTGTCAGCTGCGAGCCGCATGGCACCGGTAGTGGCCCACTTCAACGGTGGTAGCTGCACGAGGTCGATGCTGAACCCTGAGGCGAGCACATCACACTGTCAGCAAAATCTGGCGGCAGCATACGCCAAGGGCATCCGGCAGCAGGTTGATCACGACCCATCCGGTGACCGTGCCCCTTCAGGCAGCAGTACCTGCAACACTGGGGCACACCATGCCAAGCGTGTGCAGGAGATGAGCACCATGTATGGTTGCACGGCAGAAGACTTCCTACGGGCGGTAAGGAAGCTGAGTGCATGCACAGGTGCCTGCGGTCTGGTCCATATGTCAGCCAGCGCGGGGCAGAGGCAATGCGCGCTGACCTCGCCATGCCACACGTGTCGACGGAATGGAAGCGCCCCCACGCGCGCACGCCCGGCAGTACCCCCGGGCCAGTCCGAGGGCGGGGGTGCGGGTAGCGACGGCGCGGCCGCGGCGGCGGGGGCTGCCGCAGCGACACCTCCAAAGCCACCGGCGGTGCCGGCTAGTGGCGCTGCCAACTCAAAGTCCAGCAAGAAACGCCCGGCGGCCACGGCAACCGGCGCGCAACGCCGGCGCCGAACGGCAGCTGCTGCAGCACCGCCTGGCAGCGCCGGCAGCCGCACTCAGTCTAACAGCCTAAGGCTGCAGGACAGCAGCCCCCCCCACGGGACGGCCGTGGGATGGGCGGACATGGACTTGGACCCGCCGGACGATGCCGCGTCACCGCCCCCCCCGACCACCACCACCAGTGGCAGGCCCTCAAAGCCCCAGTCACGAGCATCCCTGGCTTGGGACCTCTCGACGCCCTCGGTCGTCCACGCACTTGACCAGACCAATGAGGCGGATCTACTGCTGCTACGGTTCACCACGACTGCCAACCCCTTCCGCACTCAGCTGCAGTGCACCCAGTGGGCACGGCTAGTGGAGCACGCCACACGACTACTGGCGGACGCCACAGACAGTGCACGTGAGGCGGCACGGGTGCGCCTCCACCATGGTGCCGGGGCGTTTGCTCATCAGGTTTCTCAGACTCTAGTGCAGCGCGGCTACAGGCTGCTGCACCTGCTAGCAGCAATGGCCTTTGGTAGGCAACCGGAGGGAACCGGTATGCCGCCTGCGGCCCGGCTGGCAGCGTTGCTGTCTGGCGACTTTGCGGAGCTACTGAGAAAGACGCTGTCAGCAGCAGCGGCGCTGCGGGCCCCCAAACCAAACAACGCAGCTACGGCGTCGGCACAAACGAACTTCGATGCCGACTGGACGGAGGCTGACTCCAGGCAGCAAACAGCATGCGCTGCCCTCTCAGGCAAGCGACGGGGGGTAGGCCTGGCTGCCGCACGACTAGAGGCGCGTGAAGCATGCGCCCCAGCAGACGAGGTCACGGCACAGGTGCTGGCAGCAAAGCACCCTGAAACTGGCACCCGGCCCGGGGTAGTCGATACGCCAATGGAGCAAGTGCGCGGCCTGGTACGCGACGCCCGGCGGCACTGCTTGCACGGCGCAGGGGTGGCAACGACCGCCGGGCCCGCTGGCAGCGGCAGTCCCGTCTTCGAATCGGGTCAGGCGCATGATCGCAGCGATAGGCCTGAGGATGCTGCCAGCGCAGCCGGACGGCGCCTCGAGGTGGAGGCGACAGACATACTGTCGACCTTGTCCGCAGCAGGGGCGGGGAAGGCAGGAGGGCTGGACGGCCTACGCTATGAACACCTCTTGATGGCCGCTGGGCCTGGTGCACCAGTGAAAGCAGCCACCCGCCCCGTGGGCAGTGCCTCGCCAGGACTAGCTGGTGATTCAGAATCGGATGTGATGGAACCGGCATTCGCCCATCACCTGGCCAAGGTGTTCACGACGCTGCTTGTTGAGCCCGAACTGCTGCCGGAGCAATCGCAACGGCTTCTCCGCGCCGCGGCCCTCTCAGGCATAGGACAGAAGCGGCGTCCGATCGCCTGCTCCAGTGTCTGGCGCAGACTCCTCGGGTCCACAGCGGCACGGGGTGTCAAGGGCAAAATATCGGGGCTGCTGGCCTCCATGTCGCAGTTTGGCGTAGGATACCGGTCTGGCGTCGAGCATGTGGCAGCGCGCGCGCGCGTGTGGCACGAGCTGTATGGCACCACAATCCAGCTGGACTGTGAGAACGCATTTAACAGTGTGGATCGCGCCGCCATTGTGCGGGGACTTATGCTCTTCTGTCCGGAGCTGCTCCCGCACTTTGAGTCCGTATACTGTGGTGACACTGCCCCAGAGATGCGAGTGGAGGTGAACGGTGAAGCTCGCATTATCTGCTCCCACCTAGGGTGCCAGCAAGGGGACCCTCTAGGGCCGCTGTACTTTGCAGTGGCAGCGGCATTCCTACTCTTCTACCCTGATGGAGTGAGTGCGACGCCCGGCAGTATGCCGGCCTACGGCCACAGCACAGCGGAACCGCCAGCCCCGCACTGCGCTTTCCTGGATGACCTCAACGTGCTGCAAGCTGCCTACTTCGACGATGCAGCGGCCGCTGGGGTGGCAGAGGTGATCCGTCGGCTTGCGGCAGGGGGCCTACGCGTTCGACCAGACAAGTCGCTGGCCATTGCCATGCGCGGCACAGTGTTTGATGAAGCGGCCAGAGCACGCCTGCGCGCCCTTGACATACCGTTTGTGGACGCCACCATGCCAGAATCCAGTCAGGGCTTTACGTCGGTCGGGGTACCGGTAGGGCACCCAGCCTATGTGCATGCTGCCATGAGCAAGCATCTTGTTGACGCAGGGACATGGCGATTGTCGTGGCAGCTAGCTGGGATGGCGCGGCATCACCTACAGGCAGCACAATTCATTCTGCGCAGGTCACTGACAAAGCGCATGGGCTTCTTAGCTCGGGTCGTTGACACGGCTTTGAGTGAGACATGGCTGCACGCATTTGACGGGTTCTGTGCATGGACGCTTGAACGCATGCTGCACCTGCACGGCTGCGCTACCGCGGCAGTCATGAAGTCACACCTGCTGGCCGCCTGCACTGCTGGTGACAATGAGGTAGCCAGCAGTGGCAGCGTGCTGGTATTGCCGCGCTTGGGCCCGCCAGAACTCACGGACATCGCAGTGCCACTGCGGGCGTCACGGTTGCCGGAGCGACGAGGCGGTCTGGGCATGCCGCTTTTGGGGCTACTGGCACCAGCCGCATACACGGCCCAGGCATGCACAACACTGCGGCCTGCAATAATTCATGCCACTGTGGCAGCAGGGGCCCTGAGGCTCGGCACTGACGAACACGGCGCAGTCACCTGGTTCGCGCAGCACTCATGCGCAATACGCGAGGACCAGGGACTGCCGCCAATCATCGAGGCCGTGCGACGCTCTACGCGAGCGCTGACAGCTGATGGCGGCGAAAAATCACGCACAGCTGTGGCCGAGCAGCTCCCAGCATCGTTGCTACGGTGGGCAGCGGATACAACGGCCGCAGCGTCGACGCTCCCCACTGCGGTGCAAGCGATCTACGCCGCAACTGCCGTCACGGAGACGGGGACCACTGAGCCAGCCCCACACACCCACGGCATTGTGCCTGGCGCCGAGGCGGCCGCTGCGGCGGCGACCGTACCTGGCCCTCAAGCCGCTGCCGCGGCTGCCTCTTCCACGCCCGCTAAAACACAAACTAGCGCGGAAGAAAGCAGCTGCAGCGGCGGGCAGGAGGACGACGACGACGACTGGGAGGCCTATGCTGACGAGATCTGCAGAAAGGTAGTGCCCCGCCGCCGGCGCGGTCACTTCACGCACGGACTACAAGCCGGCCTTTCAAATGTTCTTCGACGTCAATACGAGGACTGCCTGGTGGAGGACCTAGAGGCTGCCTCGGCTGGTGCCGTGGGCAAGCCGACGCAGGCTACACTTATTGGTGACTTGCGTGACACCAGCCGCCGCCGCCAACAGGCTAGCGCGCGGGTCCTGGCGCAGCTGCGCAGCCAGCGTGCGTCCGGGGCAATGGCGTGGATGAGCGTGCCACCCGCTGCCAATGACCGCCCGGGTGCGGCGCCCATGTCCAGTATGGCAGCAGCCACGATGATTATGGTTGCGATCTTTATAGACGGGTGGGGCATACAGGGCGAGGTGTGCCCATGGCGGTGCAGTGACGTGAGCCCCACCTCCACGCATGCGATCAGCTGCCCCAGCCAGCACATACGGGGGCACAACGCGACACACACTGCCCAAAAGCGGTGCCTACAGCGCATCTTGAGACAGCACCATGTCTCTATTGTCCGCAATGAGGACGCTAGCGTCTTCAAGGTACCGGGGTATCGGGCGGACACAGTCATTGACCCAGGGTGTCTGCACTTTAGCAGTGCATACCGTAACAAGGGAATAGTGCTAGACACAAGTGTGCGCGCACCCACAGCGAGCTCGTACCTGACAGGCAAAACAAATGCCTCGAACACGGACGGCTATGCTGCTGGGGTGGGGGAGGACGCGAAGGTCAAGCACCACACCGGCACCTTGACGTCATCTTGGGCTTTTGTGCCATTCGTGCAGGAGTCGTACGGACGGCTGGGCAAGCAGACAAGCCTTTTTGTTAAGGGTTGGCAATGCACTCAGCACTGTGCTCAGGGGGGGGGAAGGCAGATGTGTTACGCAAGGCCGGGTTAGCTAAGCGTCAGATCCACATTGAGCTGAGCATATCGCTGGCGCGGGAGTTGGCGGAGCGCGTCATGGCATACACACGTGGAGCGCGAATGCTGGGCTGTGTTGCGGCGCCGGTATCCAAACTCCTAGGGCACAGCGCAGACTAGGCTGCTGCGTTGACGCAAGCTTTTCGATTGCATAGGCAACCCGGCCTCCCTTGGGCCTTTATAAATACAAGTCCATACGCACATATTTTCACATTACATATAGCCTTAGTAATTACACGAAAACCGGATCTCACAATCTTCTATATGTTCTTGAAATCGGTAGGGGCGACCTAGATCGGGACAAAAAATACATGTATCCCAGCGGCTTGTTCCAGTATCAGCGAGGGCTGTCAGTAGTGGCACAAGCAGGGCCAGACACAGTCTCCTTTTCAAGAAACACACGAGCCTTGACATAGGCAGATGAAGCCCAACATCGTTCACGTCACACAAGTGGATGCAACTGAAGTGATTATTATCTTTGATCTTTGGCCTGCTGAGCAGCAGAGCATAGTAGCTCAAGGCTGACATCAGCAGCAAACAACAGCTGACTCTGCACGCCTGCACATCAGTTCTACCACAACACTGTGAACGCACGCACATGCTGTCACTTCGACTTTATATCCTAACACACTCCCCCACAAGACCCAGCAGAGCTTGACTGTGGCAAAACAACAGTGCATGGCAACACCCAAAGGCATGCGCCATTCGAGCCTGGTGCCTTACTCTGCGCCAATCAAAACGTTCCCGTGCACAAATGACAACTTCATCTTTCAGTTTACGCATGCTGCACAACTGACTTGAGTACCGCGCAAACTGCGCAAATAAAACTTGAGACGTCACAGCGCCCTAGCCTACGCTGCAACTCTCGCAATTCTGTGCTCACGAACTGCCTGGCAACGCTACAGAGTGGATCGCCGCCGATTGCGGAGGCAGCGACCTTAGCACTCAAAGAACACGCTGCTGATCTTGAAGTTGTCCGGCGCATGCGGGATGAAAAATGCCCCGCGAGTAGAAGCTCTGCCGCTATGCTTCGCCATTTGTGCGCTGTTAAAGGTCTTGAGCGGGACGTGCTTGCTCGCGATGAGCGCCTTGAGTTCTGGGGCGGTGAAGACCACGTCACACGCCTCGCCCTCTCCCTTGGTATCCTCTGCGACCCTCATAGCCGCGCGCACGAGTTGCGCGTTTCCGCTGTCTCTTCCCAAGACAGCACGGAAGTGCTGACGCTGCTTGCGCTCGTGCTCGTCCAGCGACGCACATCCGCAGGGGCAGCCGGTGTCAAGGACGCATACACCGCAGGGGCACTTGAAGTGGCGGGAGGGCGTGACAGGCGGGTCAGCGCGCCGGGGCTTCTTTGCGGCTGCCTTCACTCCGGTCGAGTACGAGCGAAGACGTTTCTGAGCCCACTCGTCTTTGTCTTCGCCGTCGTCACCGCCCTCATCGCCGTCGTCATCCTCGTCATCGCCTTTGCTGTCGTCGTCCTCGTCCTCGCCTTCGCTGTTGTCAAAGCCCTCGCCATCACCTCCAGTGCCCTCGGCACCATCGCCCATGGCATAGCCCTGGCCCTGGGCTGCCTCACGAAATGATGATGTCGGTGGCGACTGTGCGAGCGGGAGGCAGAGGGTGAACGACGTGGAGCGGGTGAACGACGCGTGTAAAACTTGTTATTATCTGAAGCCATTGCTTGTCACCGCGCTTGCGCCATTTTGGAACTCATTTGACCTGTTGACATGTCTACATGCCGCGCTGTTTGAGCTGCCCCAGCAACAGGTCATGTGGTGTACTTTGTTCTCAGCTGATTGCTGTTTGCAAACAGGCACCAGCAGCAGGTGCAAGCAGAGAAGGCAAAGCCGGTCACCACGCGCTCTGTGAAGCAGCACCATATGCTGTCGTGTGCAGAAACAAGTTGGCGCATGTGCACTGACTGCAGCCAGCAAGTTAATGCAGTATCACCCCCTCCTCATGCTGCTGTTCAGTAAATACAGATGCCAGGCGAGATAAACGCATGCGCCGCATGCCATGCCGTGCTTTTCCATATGTAACCCCAGGGTCCCAGCTGCAACCCCTTGACCCCGAGCGTGTGAAACAACGCGAGATATTTAAAGACGTACCTGCTCATCTGCTGATTCAGTCGCATTGGCCTCCCCGCTGGAGCTCTCGACGCTTCTGTCGTCGCTACAGGTTTCTGCATCGTCCACGCCCCCGCCAGGCGTACGCTTCTCCTCCGCTGCCGTCGGATCTGGCTCAGCTGTCTCGTCGTCGTCAAAGTACACGTCATCCTCCATGGGATGCACGTCCTCCTCCTCCTCGACGCCATCCGCGATGGCTTCCGCTGGGACGTTCGCAGCGGATCGCGCGTCGTCGGCAGCTCTCGAGGCCTGTGAGGCAGGATTCGTGTCAGCGCTTGTAAAAAAGAACCTCAGAGCGTGGTTAACTCACCGTTGTCAACTTAAGCCGAAGCCTAATTTGAACCCACCCGTAGGTAGGCGTGAATACTCATGAAGATCAGTAATTAACTGGTCTGGATCCTGTACACCCGTAACGGGCATTACAGCAGAATCACTGTCATCATTGGGATTCGAACCCGGGACTTGTACAGTGCAAAGCCTGTACAACTTCCAATTGAGCCATGTACTCTCTTGTGGTGTAGCCAGTAGGAATGATCATTCCCATCATCTTAAGCACGCAGGTTAGAAGTTGAAAAAATGCATACCAAGTCTTTCAAAGTTTCTGACTAGGCTAATAGCTGCCTGTCTCTCTGCAAGTAGTTCCGCAAAAAGCCTATCAAATCGATGTTGGTAGCTCGAGTTTTGTAGCCATGCGATGCAGGTTATAATCTGAAGCGATGTTCCGCGTTTGGCTTGTTTACCGTAGAACCCATTTTAATCAGCGCAGATTGAAGGTACAGTATACAAGACCAGTCAGGTTTTTGCACACCATCCTTAAGTTGATGACTGCTTAAGTTAACGCCATTGGGTTAACTGGGTCGGTATGCATGAATCTGCGCAGCTTACCAATCCCAGCGCTGTCACCGCCTGATCAAAGCGCCGCGTCGCTGATGTCGCTGCTGTCGCTGCATCCTTGGCTGCCTTCCTCAGCTTCATGGCAGTCGCACAATCTCTCCGAACCTGCTTCATGATGTCCTCTATGGCCTTGACGTCTTTTGTCTGCAGCTGAGTGAACATCGCCTGCTCGGCGATTTCCTTTACGGCCTTGTTCTGCACTGCAAGTGCCTTGTCAGCATCGATAGCTGCATCTTTTGTCTGCTGCTGAGTGAGCTCCGCATCTCTGACACCGTTTTCTGCGGTTTTCACAGCTTTCCGGAGCGCAATGACATTAGCCACCGCAGCCACCTGCTTGGCTATATTTTTGCCTTCCTGGGTTAGTGCCGCATGATGGCCCAGGAGCGCTGCATCTTCATCCATGGCTACCAGCGCCCTCTGAGCTGGCTACTGGATGTCTCCGCTGGTGATACAGAAGCGCTTCACTGAAGTGCTGCTGCTCTGTGTATGTTCTGCCTGCGCAGAAACTTGCTTTTTGTCCGCATCAGCTGAGCACTGAATCCGCATCAGCCTGTAAAATTTCCTTCCCACATCCAGCAGCCAGGGCCACCAGCAGCAGCGCCACCAGCAGCAGCGCCACCAGCAGCAGCGCCATCAGCAGCAGCGCCACCAGCAGCAGCGTTACCAGCACCTCCCTATATCCAGCGTCACCGCACATCCAGCCGAGCACAAAGGCACTCAGGTAACACATTCACACACTAGCACACACAGGTATTTAGACACCCACAGGCACCAGTGGCTACCTCACTTAACGTTAGAGGTTTACGACATAGAGTAGATGCTGACAACAGTGACTTTTCTCCCTAGGCGCTGTGCAAGGCGAGAACAAAACTGCCCAAAAACATATTTGCAGCAATAAATAAGTCTATACAAAAGCCCTTTCAGCAACCTGGTCACCATTACGCAAACCTCCTTCAGCTGATGAGACTCTGTATGCGCAGGTCCTGCGTTGCTTTGCTGGTGGCGCTGTAGCGATGCTCCCCATGCGCAGCTCGCACCCGTTCCCTCTGCGGTGGTCACCTCGGCTGTGAATCAATTCATGTTCAACTACTATACTTCAACTTCTTCTCGCAATTCCTTGCTGTGGGGGCAGGAGAGCACAGGACGGCATCGGGACAGCGGCGCGACATGGAGTGGCCGCCTGCCGCACTGCTGCTGCTGCTGCTCTGCACGAGGACGTTGAAGGACGTATCTCAAAGCATGAGGTGGCGGAAGCTGCACCGCAATGCGGAAGCGGTATCGACGGCGGCGTGGCATGCGGCGATGCTCGACCTCACGTTTGCCCTCGTCACGAGCTGCTTCTCGCAACAGCGCCGCTCCGTATTCTTCGCGAGTGCGAACGATGCGCAGATGTTGTGCTTCGTGCTCATCTGGCTGGCATGGTTGATGCTACTGATAGCAAATACAATACACTAGCAACAAGCAAGCACGTGAATGTAATAAGGGTTTCTCCTGATTGTTGCTTGCCGCTCTTGCTTGCTATGCTAAAGGTAAATTTTGATGTTTACTTCTTACTTCAACTGTCTGTACTTTGCAATCCGGTACTGCAATGAAAGGGACACTTGTCACACGGAACGTTACACGGAAAGAATAATGACTCCTTCTGAGCGATACGAGATGAGGCTGTCAAAATTGGCGGACGTGTGCGCTGTGCCGTGTTTCGTTGCGGCGGCGGCTGGGCTTCTGTTCTACCCAGACTCAAAGTGCTTTAAGAGGTTTCTTTTTCTCTTTCTGTGCGCTGGCTTCATTGCTGACATTGTGCTGGTAGCCTACCATCTGTGAAGGCGCACTATATGTGTGTGCGTTAATTTTGTCATACCTTTAGCAGATACACTTTTCACTGGTAAACTTTACACAACGGATCATGAAAACCTTTTTTTATCTGTGTCACTATTATATCGTGACATGACGACTGTTCCTGCCGGGCCTACTGCGAACTACATTGACAGTATTTTCAGAATATCTCAAGGGATTGCCGCTGATGCATTTGCAATGTGCGATCTAATTGAAGTCTCGAGTGATGCTGAACAGGATGCGCAGGTCATTACAAAGGTGTTAGCCACACTCAAGTACGCCAATGTGCAGGCGTTGTACAAGTACCTGACTAAGGGCGACGGTATTAACATGACGAAAATTGCTGATATTGTAAAGGGTTGTGTGAAAGTGGTGCTCAAAGACAACGCCTTGAAAATTGATGACGTGCCTGCCATAGTGCGTATGATTCTTGAAATAATCAAGCAGGTAAATTCTTACAACATTGAGGTCGCCAAATCGCCAGTCCCCCTCAAGGCTATGGACATTACTCTGCTTCTCAAGAGCATTGTTATTTTGGTACTGCATCTGGCGCTTCCTGCAGATCAGTACAATACCATGCTCGCATTTGTTGATGCGCAGTTTGAAATGGTGCAGGTGCATGTCCTTCCAGTTGTACAGAACAGATGCAGTTGCCCGTGGTTTACATTCTTCGTTTAAGCATTGCGAGGATGGAACTTCACAGAAATCCACAAGGTGTCTGCATGGAAGAACGACATATATTTAGTTTAGTTGTTGTTCTCCTTGACTTTCTCATATGCCGCTGCCACTCTTTGCATGTCTACCGTCTTGCCGCCCCTCTTGTCAGGATGAGCCTTCAAAGAAGCTTTGCGGTATGCGGATTTGATTTCTGCCATGTCATAGTCCCCGCCGCAGATGAGGCCGAGAATAACCAAAGGACACTCAGTCTCGCCTTCGTCATCATCGTCGCAGAGTGTGCATTTGTTGCTGTCGTCATCACTCATCTCGCAGCAGTCCCCCCAGGATACGCCCCAGGATTGCTGCCTCCAGTATGCATCCTCTCCTTGTGACTCAGAGGCAGCGTGCCGTCTTTCCCGATCCCCTCGCATCATTGCCTTGTTATAGGCTATCGAGGCCTTCCTGAATTTCTCTTCGGTCTCTGCAATGACTCTGTGATTTTCAGACGTGTTCTCCAAGCCCCCCCGGAAAAGAGCAGCAGAGTATGCCGCATCAGCAACATCGAGGTCCTGCTTCAGTTTCTCCATATCATCACATCCGCTGCCATGGTCTACACCGTCAGCGTGGCTCTCCGGCACCTCAACGCCATCAACTTGACTCTGCAGCACAATATCAGCAAGTGCGCTGTTGTTGTCACCTAGGCTCTCCTGTACACTATCGTTACTACCAGTGACATTACTCTGTGGGGACACACCTTGGCTCTCCTGTGCGCTGACATCGATACTTTGTGCACGGCTGTCCCGCATGCTGTTGGCAGCATCACTGCCATGTTCTCCTGTATGGTCCTCCGGCATTCCCACATTTGGGGCATTCTCCTTGTCCTGTTTGATAGAAGCCTTGATCATGTCCTGCCCCAGCGCAATGGATGCCTCGATCTCATCTTGCCCGTTTTTTCTCTTTTTCACTGCCTTATCTGTCTCTGGCTCCTTCTTGGTTGTAATCGGAGTCGAAACCACCGCCTTGGCGTGTGGACTGTTGTTGAATTTCGCTACATCATCAGGAGTGAGTGTGGACAGAAAATACCGAGCGACACGGACGACGTCTGTCATCACGTGGTGCACTCCTTCGCTGTCCTCCCACATGAGAGGGTGCTTCCACCCCCTGACCCGCACTGTTGTAGTCCATTGACTGGTGTATTGCATCCGCATGGGTCCGGGATGCTGGAGATCTGGGCACAGCATCTTCCCTGTGGGGGTATATTCGCTGCTGCTCAAGATGGATTTGTACTCAGACCAAGTAGCCGAGCACTTGTCGATGCACACCAGGTACAGGATGGCCCTCGCCGTTTTGGTGGGCCCTGCAAGCTTTTTAAGCAGCAGCGCGTCCCTGTCTTTGTGCTGTGGGTCTGGCATGGTCCTGCAGTGTGTGTGTGGCGATGCGCTGTGCACCTGGGTCAGGTTTTTCACCGACGGAGATTCAGCATTATTTGGACGCGTAGGATATATCACCGATTGGAACATTGACGATTCAGATTCAGGAAACATAAACCGTTGTATTGCTCAGTCACAAAGCCTCTTCTTTAAACGCCACTGGTTGAAATTTTGCAATGCCTACCACAGAGGATCTGGTTACCGGCGCTGACCTGAAGACCAAGCTCAGGCAAGCCAACCTCGACAAGCTGCAGCTCTATAACAAGAGGAGAAAGTTCGAGCTGGTGGTGTTGGAGGCCCGCGCTAACGCCGATTCCAAGATGGAAGATACCTTGGCCAAGTCACGTACCGATGCAGAGGTGGCTGTCACCAAGGCCCGCAGCGAGGGTGCCATCAAGAAACACAATGCCGAAGCCGACTCTGCGGTCCAGAAGCACCAAGCCGAGGCCGCCGCTGCTGCCAGGAAGGCTGCAGTAGAGGCGGAGCAGGCCGTGATGACTATCAAGGACGAACATATGATCAAGAGACGGGCGGGCGAGGTCATCATCGCTGGCATCGAAGCCCTGACGGAGAAGATCGTCGAGAAGGGTGATGTGAACGACCTCGCGCAGCTGCTTCAGCTGGGGGTGGCCGACATTCGAACTCATTCAGGCAGCAAGTCTGCAGGGGTTCAGGGAGTCGGCGTCGGGGGGCCTGGGGGAGTGGCAACTAATGTCATGCCTGCCACCAACTGCATCTGCCCCGATGGCAGACAGACTTGCTCGTTTCAAGGACGCAGGCATCCCCACCACCGACACTTATCAGAACTATACAGCTCGCCGTGTGCTTCATTTGGCTCTCTCAGGGCCTTGAGGCCGATAACATGAGCAGGCATGGCTTCATCAACATGATGAAGACGAAATACAAGACGGACGTCGGGTCGTACTTTTTTTCGCAGAACAACAACCCGTCCCCTTTCGTGCTGGAGAACGGGAGCAGGTACGTATGCCTCAACCCTGAGTGGTTTCACCAGAAAGTGACCAACCGCCTCGGGTGCGCTGACTGGAACTGCAAGATACCGGAGAACCTCACTCACCGTGTGCAGCACACATCGTGAACGGCACACATTGCACCCCCAGCGGCACATTGCACCCCCAGCGGCACATACCACCATACACCGCTTTTCAATGAAACTTTCAATCTCAGACCTGTTTAGTCAATGTTCTTTTCAATGTCTTGCCGACATGTCAACTTGTTCGTTTCGCAATGAGATGGTAGTCAGATTGTGCCATCTTGTCGCGTACAAACTCATAAGTCGCATCAGGAAGGGTGTAATCATCATACACAAGCCACCTCAGCACTGTAGCCGCTGATTCACATGCGAGATGTGTGCATAGTACGTTCCATGCAGCCTTTAGGAGAGCGTCTGTACACTCTTCCACAATTGTGGTGCGCCGTTCTGCATTGCCGACCGCTTCACACATGCGCCTCTCATAGTCACAAACTCCTAATATGGGCCATAAGTCATCGCCTTCCCAGGTAAGGATGTGAAGAATGACGATTCTCAGTGCGTACATGTCGGTAGCAGCCCCGAACATAGTGTCTGGTGAGTCAATGTGCAGACACATTGGAGTGTACTTTTGACTAGCAATCAGAAATCGCGGTCGGCTGTCGTTGTCAACCAGGTAGCCAGATCCCATGTCAGCGAGCTTCGCATTGAGGTTCTCATCCAACATTACATTTTCGGGCTTGATGTCAGAGTGTACCATAGTGAAAGTGTGCAGGTAAAGCGCGGCTTTGCGGAGCTGTTCGCACCACCCCACACGTTGCTCAATCGACGGATCTGGCATCAAGGTCATGTAGTCGCACAGCGGCCCGTTGGCCATGTACTCCATTACGCATGCGTGAGGAGATGCCAGATAAAACTGAACGATGAAAGGGTGCCGTATCCTGCGACCAATCTCAACCTCCTCAAATATGCGAGACAACCCATCACAGAGCAAACCGTCTTCGTTGCCGCCCGCATCTGATATGGAACTGGTATTGCAAATCCTAAACGTCTCGTCGTCATCCTTCATGATCTTTACAGCAGCAGGCACCCCGAGCCACTCAGCACGAAACACAATACCTGAAGATCCCTCCCCCATTTCCGTCCACTCATCAGGGGGCGACAGTTGTGACAGGAGGTACACGTCGCTCACAAAGAAAGTCGGCTGGTTCAACAGCACCTCAATGCCGAATCTAGCACTGTTTGCCTGTGAAAAGTATTGCAGCACCATATCAGAATAGGGCTGTTGCCTCTCGATGATGCTGCCAATGAGATCACTCGATGATACCTTGGTGAGCGTGCACAGCGAGAGCTGCCTTGTGATGCCGTCCTCAGGATCCACTTTCAAATTGTGCATGACGCCAGTGCGACTCGTCAGACGTGCACGTATACTCTACGTGCAACACTTTTTTGGACCGCATTTGCTCACAGGCCATAGTTGGTTGTTCCATGCCACATGCGCACTTGGGTATACATTCTGACGACATGCATTGATCACGCAAAACAAAAAAGTGAGCAGCTCCTCACCATTTGAGTCAACACACCAAGAAGCAGCGTAAAGAGCGTTTACCATTTTGTCTGCAGAATAGTGTCAGTTCAGTGCGAGCCTGAACTCGTATTTGCACCCTAATTTGCCTGTGCCGACCAGCAGCGTAGCCCCCATCGTTTGCCAAATGCCAGCCGTATCGATCGTGCAATTGCCCCATAGGTGACCATAAATTCCCAGCGCAGCCCTCACCAACTTTCTAAGGGAACCTTGACGGCGACAAGATGTCCTCACAAGCGCTAGCCAGATGTAGTCTGCTTCCAACAGCATGAACCCTACCAGCGCATTCTGCATATCTCTTGCCGTGATGGCCATTGTGCCAGCATCATTCCATACATGATGCTCGGAAACCCAGACTTCATCTTCATCCAGCAGCATCGCTTCCAGTTCTCCCCTCACATCCTGCATATACATTCTCTCTACCAAAACCACTGGCATGGTAAATCGTAAGTGAACTCATGCATACTTCTGAACCTTGATCTGAATCTGATCCAAAACCGGAACCTGAATCTTTTGTCACCTTGAATCATTTTTCAAATGCTGCCTCAAAGTATGATACGCCAGATTCGCCAATTCGATTCGCATATATAAATCACTCGATAGCGACGTCACTACATAGCAGCTGGCAGCAGGTTCAGAGAATCAGTGGTCCTGATCAGCACTTCATACACTGTCTTCATTCGCCATGACCACCGTCTGTGGAGAGCTGTTCCTGCACGCTGCCGAGTTCGTATACCATTTTCTCATTACCGGAAACTTAACAGGATCCGGCAGAACACTCTCCAAGTGTGACCGAGCACACTGAGAATGGAGCTAACTGCTCAGTCTAGCCAGAGCGAGGGGGGCGACGGAGGTGGAGGGGGCGCTCCCTTCCCTGCAGCTGGCACACACCTACGAAGGTGATATTACCGGCGGCAGTCACATCCCTGTTGATCAGCCTAACTGAGCAGGCGCTCGAGCCGTCGTCGTTCTGAGTGTTGATGCACTGGAATGTCCTAGAGCCCATGGTCTGCTTCAAATGTGTGCCGCAAACGCAGCAAGTCTTGCTAGTCAAATACTCATCCATCATGACTACGATGCAAATCTCTCCGAGTTTCTTGAGCAACGCTTTCTTAGGCACGGGGCCACGCGACCCGTGACCAAACTGTGCGTTCCCAAAGAAAATGACCCTACACCAAGACCTCCCCCCCTTCCCGCTTGCGAACAGATCACTGGCTCTAGCTAGAAGTTCCTTGCGCTGCTGTGAGATCTCCTTCTTCTTCATCTTGGCACGCTTCTCGGGGTTGAGCACCCTCGCCAGCGCCGCATCAGGATCTCCCCCCGCCAGGTCCCTTGCCACCGCCGCCAGCGCCCTGTCTCTGGCCCTAAACTGGGCAAAGCGGAAGTGGCGTCTCTCGTCCGACAGCTTTTCGGCGGCAACAACGCTGATGTTGGCGTACAGGACCTGAGAGCCGCAAGTACAACATTCTAAGTTTAAGTTCTAATATCAAGTATCACGATGTGTTGTCAGGAGAAGTAGCATATGATGAACACTTAGAGGAGGCTGAAAAGCAAACCTACTGGTTGGTGTATGCTTAACTATAATACAAATGTACGCGCATTCACGGCATATCATAACATCCCCAACTTGCTACTCTCAAGTACGCAATGTTGAAACCCCTAAACTCCACCTACACATGCACCATCGCGAACACACTACACTGTATCCTCGGCCTCCTAAGAGGGAAAATCCCTATCTGGGAATAGGCGTCAGCTCTACCAGGGACCTTGAGGCTGGCATTGTGCTGTGAGTACGCCCCCACTGCAGCGCCGTAACCGGGGTTGTCACGGCGCCTCTCGTCCTCGAACCGCTGAGCCCTCTTCGCCAGGCTGGCGTAGCGGTACTCGCTGGAGGTGAACATACGGTCGGTTCCCCTCAGGTCCTCCGGCACGGAGTGGCTGGTGACCCTCGTACGCGTGTGGGTGCACATAACCTTGCCGCCCGGGTCCGCCCCCACCGCCTCCACGAAGCAGGACGCGTCCTCCTCGTCGAGCACATCCATCAGCTCCTGCGAGAGGGGCTTGATGTCTTTGAAGACGCCGCGCCAGTGCTCTGTGACATCCGCCATGGGCGCGATGTGGTCGTACCCGGCCTTGGCCAGGCCGGCGACGCCTGGGGCACCTGCGTCCAGCGTGACCAACGTGACGTTGCAGTGGACGCCATCCGTGGTGATGCTCCTAACGAGCTGAGGGGCGGGCCCTCCCTTGCGCCTCTCGTACTCCTCATCATCGAGCACCCACGCCTCTCGCCACAGCTGACGTATGCCGAACCGCCGCCTCCGCTTCTTGGTCTTGAGCACGGCCCGCTTGGCCCTCGCCCTCTTCCTCGGCTGACCTGGGCGCTGACGGCGACAGTGGCGTCTCTCCGACCTTCTCCTCTCGCAGCTCGCCGAGACGATGGCATTGCCACTGTGGAAGTCGAACACGGGCTTCCACCACACCCGCGTCTTAGCCGTGACGGAGAATGGGCGTCGCACCCCCCTCTTTTTCGCCAGCTTCCCCGCGATTTGAGAGACTACCTTGTGCGATATCTGGACGAAAACTGGCTTGAGGTCGTACACGGGGAGGAGAGTGAAGGACGCTGGCGGGTTGCGTGTGCCCGGCTCTTGAAGATCGCGCCAGAGCTGCCCCCTGACATCGCCCGCCTGCTTCCTCAGCTTAGAGTAATCATTTGCCTGGGCCTCTGTGAGCTCGTCAGCTGGATCGCCTTCGTCGATCCAGCTCGGCGCCGCCACCATCCTGAAGGATTCGCGCTGAGCCCTCACCGCTTTGATGTCTAAGGCCGCCCTCAGGAACGGCTGAGCATCGTTGATGCCCTCCCAGATCTCTCCCCGCCTGCGCCTGTAGCCGCTGTCCTCGCGTCTAAAGCTCTCGATGATGCTGATGCACAGGGTAGGAAAGTTGGCGCTGTTCCAGTTGTACTCCGCTAAGTAGTTGGGAGAGCCGTCAGAGCGAGGTGGTACCACATAGTCGGGATCACCACGGATAGGCATGAGGAAGCAGTCCAGCACGTCGCTGAGGTCGTGAGCGGCGGAGATCACCGCGCCTACCCAGTCCTCATGCAGAGGCACCCTCTCCGTGCCGCGCTCCCGGTAGAGAAAGTCACCGATTTTGTTGGCCGAGGCCGCTTCGATGTCGTTCATCACCGCAGCCTGGAAGACGCAATGAGCGGCTGCCGACAGGTGCTTGTCGAAGTTCTCGTCGTGCCTGTGCGACCACATAGCCTCCTCCAGGATCCGAACGACGTGCTGCTTGGATCTTTCCCGCGAAGCTGTCGAGAACGTGACGACGGAAGTGGACGGAGATGCTGTCATTGCAGAGAGAGTCTCGCGGCGTGGCCATGAATCCGTCCTGAACTCTCTGGAGAACGTCCGTCGGCAGGGGATGGTTGAGTATGTACCCGTCGACGTAAGGGTCCTGTATGACAGTGGTGGACTCGTCGAACGGTAGACGTGCGAATCGGGTGAAGAGCTGACTGATGTAGGTGGTACTGAGGAGGTCGGGGCAGTCAGGTTCTAGCTCTGCGCGGTGGTTGAGGTAGACTGTCACCAGGTGTGCCAGAATTCCGAGAGAATCACTGGCCCCCTTCAGTATCTCCTTCACGTCCTCACAGAAGTCGATGCCGTCGTGGACGCACTTCAGGACGTTGTCCAGCGGTAAGGGCACAGTCTGTGTCCTCACCTTGAACCCGAGAGATCCTCTGAAGGAGGCGAGTTCACTCTCAGTGCGCCCAGAAGGTGCAGCTGGTGCAGCAGCAGCAGCAGCGCTATCTGCTTCACCAGGACCAGGAGTACGGTCTTTAACGGACCCTCCTCTGGTGCTGCTACCCTCCTCTTCATCTTTCCCATCGCCATCGCCATCTCCCGATACATCCATGCCTACCTCGTTGCTCTGGATACCCGCTGCCCTCGTGTTTGTACTCAACTGCAGTTGCAGTTGGGAATTTTCTCGGAATTCCGAGAATTTGATGAGATAGCCTCAAAGTCGGAATATTGGTCTAGCATCAACCATCTGGGAACATCTCGACTTGCAATCACGCGAGTCATTACGTTTCAAATACTACAACACAACACGAGTCTTAAAGCTCTGTATGCAGACCACTATTGCTTAAGTTCTAGCGAAACGTAAAAAAAAAAAACCTTTTACGCTGAAATCCCTCAAGACGTCGTCTGTAGTGAAACATGAGCTGACCTTCTAGAACATATTAGGTAATAGCTGTCATCAACTTTCGAAATGAACGCAGTCCTAACGTTCTCATCTCGTGACATATTTTGATGAGGTATACAAAGCTCAAAACAATTTCTAGGCGCCACAGATATGTACTTGGTGCAGATCGAGTACTTTGTGAAGATGCTGTAGCATCATCGCTGGTCATTACAGCAAGTGTGTCATATAGTATACGAGCTTGGATCTCTTGTATGTATCCTTTGGGTGTCATAGAATGCGACACCTCAAGGTTCAGATCTGTTTTGAGCCGTCTGAAGCTCGTCTCAACTCTCCAGCGCAACGCATACAATTTCTTGACTTCTTTAGATGAGCTCTCATAATTTGTTAAGCAAACATACTTGTGACCATCAATGAAGTACTTGTGAAGGAAAACATCACAGTTTGTGAGGCCTTCGATGTAAACTTTCATTACAGTCTTGTTGCTGTTAAAGAATGTGTTGACACCAATGAATGCATTTCTTTTTAACCTGAACAGAACCTTCAAATCCGCACCGCATGCGCCTTTCAGTAAAGCTCTCGAGAAATAGCCCCTATCAAAGAGAACGGTGTCTCCTGGTCTAGCCACTTGAAAATGTTCTTGTGCAGACTTGCGTTCGTTGAAGTGAGAAGTAACGATTGAGTCATAGCAAGTACGGGTATTGACATCAAGCATCGATGAGAGCATGCACATTGGTCTTAGCTGGCCTGCTGACTGGCTTATCATTAGTTCTTGACGTGTAACCATACTGTTTGAAACAGGGGTGAACATGTACCTTACTACCATCAATAGCAAAAGTGTGTGGGAGATCGGTTCTCTTCTGTATCAAGCGGTTCATGTCTTTAAAAACATTGGCAGGTAGCTTTTCACGTGCCTTTCCAACTGCTTGTGCTGTGAAAGCACTGTTGTCGGCTTTCAGAGTATGTACAAATCCGCGTCTGTTCAGAGACGCTGAAGACAATGCGGCAAAGATCGAGGCAGTTGTGATCTTACGCTTTTGTTGTTGCCATAATGTGTCGGTATTTTGCATCAGGGTGAACACATTGGTGAAAATGTTGTTGGGATCAGAGTAATGCATGTGCACCGAGTAATAGAAGTAATAAACATTATTTGCTTAAGTTTCCAATGTCTTAAAGTTTCTGCCATTGGCTTTAGTGGAGGAAGTGTCAAACTTGTTACAACTGCACAGCGGTATGTGTCAGTTGTAGTCACTTTCTGAACGGATACGGATAAATACAATTTGCCCACATGCAAAGCATGCATTACCATGCAAGCACTTTCAAGGTGGTATATGCTGTATGTTCTGTACATGCGCACGCATTATGTTGCATGTTATGTATCGTGCACTGCTTGCATGACCATGTATAGCTGCTGCTGAAGCGGGTTGGTGCAGACTGAACCAAGTGGGCGCAGAATGAAGCAGGCTGATGCATACGGGTTGGTGCAACCGTTCACGCTGAAGCGTACCGGTGCATAATGAGCTACACTGGTACACATTGCAAGCTGAAGGAGTGCACACAGCAGCACACTGAAGCAAGTGGGTGCACATTGCGACATTGAGGCAAGATGTCATTGAAGGCGGTCCTTAGAGGCAATGACCAATGGGCAGTCACGGCGCCAAGGGCTGCAGTTTGGGCAATCCCTTACGTGGTTGAGCGACAGCGGCAGCCCGCATAAGATGTAGTGCGGAGCAAACAAGTCTGTAGGATCATTTGTGTCCTTGTAGTGTGTCCAGACCTTTCCACCATAGCCACTTAGGTGCTGCAAGCTGATGTCCGCACTGTCTATAGTCTCTGCGACGCTGTTGCCGAGGAGGCAGCAGTTGAGATGCACACGACGTGTGATGCGCTGCACAACTCGCAGCGTCTCAATTAGTGGGACAACTCTGCCTTCTCTTACGGCGCGCTGCGTCACCTGTGAGCCTTTCCAATAGACATGGTCATGTCCACCATGCTCAGGAGAAATCACCACAGCTCCGAACTGCGTATCGCTAAAGCTCTCTACCGCCTGTACAACGTCGGCATGCTGAGAGACTACAACTTTTGTGATGTGCACCTTCTTGTGATTTCCGTCAGCAGGGTCCCACTGCTTTCGCCTCTCCGTACACAGCACCAACACCTTCTTCACACCTGGTGCAGGCAACGCTGATCTCCTGGCCATAGCTGCTGCCCGAGCAGCTGCGCTCGCCAACCGAGCAACAGACGCTCTCAGATTCTGTGCCTCATCATATTCCTCTGCGTCTCTCCTTGCTGTACTGGTCGCATTCGCAAGCTTGACGCGAGCTAGCATCTTCGGGCCCAGTGCCTTGCGAGGACGTTTCCCCCTCCTCATAGTCAGCGCCATCTGCAATAGCGCATAACAACAGCATACAGAGTTTGGGTTGTGTTTTCTAGCAGCCTATTATCCTTAATGTTTTCGAGCAGCCTAATATGGATCACATATGTACTGCATGATGTGCTTTCCACAAATAAGCCACCCTTGCAATACTGAGCTCCTCACACTGGAACGTGATGCAGGTTCCTGTCATGCAAAGTGTACACCTAAGGTGGCCACCAGTATGCAACACAGTCTCAGGAGGCTTAAATCCGAGTCTTACATCTTCGGCACCAGAGATCCTGACACTCATGAATGACCAAATATGTTGCTGCTGATGAGCTTCCTTGCACTGTTGTTTTTACTGTTTTTTATTGCTGTTGTTCTTCTCCTACGCTGCTGCTGCTCTGTTCAACATGCTTGTGCTGATCCTACACTGCTGCTGCTGCTCTTCTCCTACACTGCTGCTGTACTTCTGCTCTGCTCAACATTAATGATTGTGCTTCACCTACACTGCTGCTGCTCTGCTCAACATTAATGGTTGTGCTTTCTTACACTGCTGTTGCTCTGTTCAACACATCATGCTAGTGCTGCTCCCACACTGCTGCTGCTGCTGAGTTTCTCCTCCATCTGCAACTCTTTCCTGCACCCCGATACTACTATGGCGGCCATTACCTGCTGCTGCGCTGCTGAGTTTCTCCTCCATCTGCAACACTTTCCTGCACACTGATGCTAATGCAGCGGTCATTACCTGCTGCTGCGATGCTGCTCCAACTCTACTGCTGCTGCTGTGTGCTTCTCCCCTCTGCTGCTCCTACTGCTGCTGCTGGTGCTGCGCTTCTCCCACTCTCCTACTGCTGCTCTTTATGCTGCGCGGTTCTCCTGCAGTGCTGGTCCGGCACCGACTTTTATTGCTGCTGCTGTGCTCTGAGCCTTACTGCTGTTGTTGCAGCTACGCTCTGGAACTTTCGTATACATACATACCCTCAAGCAAGTTTGAGTTTGCACTTCAGTTTGTAGCTGCAAACGCATGGATGTTAGTAGGAACATGTGACTTTAATTGTATGCAATCTTATCCCAACTTTCGCAACAACAACAAGACATTACATTTGTGACAAGAACGCACCCCTGCACACGCCTCACATAAAATGACAGTGATGCAAAGTGTTGAAAGTTGTTGATGGGGCATACAGAAACAACAAATATGCCGTCAGCTCCTACGCATGCGGTACGCATTAATAAGCTCTGCAAATCATCACGTCAGCTCTTTATGCCATATTGTATTGCCCCGCATGGTCATTATGTCAAAAATCAAACGTGTATGTGAGGCCTGTATGCATTCTTTTGTGTTGGTTGACTGCGCCCTCGCAATGTACTTATGGTGAGCGCTTGTTTGGAACAGTAGAGGCAGCTGGCTCTATATGTTGCTCTGCAAAGATGATTGTTGGGAGGCAATGTGCGATGTGCATGTTACAGAAAATGTTTGTTTCAAGCAGGTGCGCATGTGAAACTTAACTCAAACTTAAACTTAACCTTTAGTTAAAGTCAGATCAAACCAGTAGCCGACTCAACTGCTGCTCTTGCCATGTCTGACATGCATTGCTATGTCAGCTTGTAGAACACCTTGTTAGTTAGTCAGAGTAAAATCAAACTCTTGCTTGTGGCGCCGTGCACAGCGTGGGGCTTGCGGTGTATAATGCAGGCAATGTCAGGGGGCCCGTTTGCTGCACATTGGCTGAGGTGGACACGGCTGTCAACAACACAGTAGACTCCGTACACATAGGGTAGCAGCAGGTGCTAGTTTGAGCATTTTTCCCTCTGGGGTTCAGCAGCTATCGCCTCTGCATCCAGGTTCAAGCTTTGCATGACCACGGACGGAGTAGTGTTGAATTTGCATGCTCTGCCAATACATGCGCGTTGTTGGCGGGCTGTTGGGCATTGCCTGTCGTGGCCAATGGCATACATGAACTCCGGCAGGGCATCTATGTTCTTCTTGACGTGAGCTTGGCTCCACTTGTATGCCTAACCAGTACTAGGGAACATCAGTTAACTAAGTATGTTTCAACGCAGTAAGACACAGCGTCTCCTACGTCATGCTGTAGGAAATTATATGCAAGTACTGTATACGGCAAAATGCATATCAGACTTCCTCTCAATGGCACGTTTGACCCTATTGAGAATACACTCAAGTGCGTCGTTAAGGCATCAGCGTCTCTGTCGACTGATGTCGTGCCTGATGTCGCCTATAAAACTAGTATGAGGTTGAAATCAGATGGAGCTTGTTTGACACTGTCTGTTATACCAGCAATGAAAACTTGGACATATGAGTTCTGGGCTTACATGTTGACAAACAATCCGACCGCATACCAACAGATCACCCGCCATAGTGCTCCATCTCAACAAGGCATCCAGGTGAGCCCCACCACTCTGAATTTGGATGGCAACAACAAGTTGGTCGTAGCAACGGCAGGACTAAGAACAGTTATGACAAAGTCATGGACGCACTTTGCTGTGGTGAATGATGGAACTAGTGCTCGAGTTTATCAAGATGGCACAAAACTTGTCGACATTGCGGCCACAAAAATTGTGCTCGGTGTGAAACACTTGACATCGGGCTTTGGCGTTCTGAACGTCTTACCAAGGGATAACAAGGCCTCAACGGATTTATTTGTGACTTTGGAATGTATGACTCTGTGCAATACACTACCAACTTCGCTCCTGCACTGTTCAAAACCGGGAAGGCTCGGGTGGAAGCAGATGTAACGAGCGTCACAGCGGCGTTAGACCTCGCACTCAAGAATGCCAATGCCACTGTTGCCAGCAACGGTGCCCAGATTGAGACACTCACCACCACCCTGGCAGATGCGCGCGCCTCCGCTGACGCTTACAATGTCCAGATCACCAAGCTAACCGAGTCACTAGATGACTCAAATGCCACAATTGCCAACAGCGGTGACCAGCTCACTGCATTGACAAGGTCCCTGGCAGACTCACGCGCTGCTGAGGATGACTGTGGCAATCGAGTCAAAGCGCTGACCAAGTCACTTGATGACTCCAATGCCACAGCTGCAAATGTCAACATTCAACTCAAAGCATTGACTGCAACTCTAGAGGACTCGCACGCCGCGCTGGAGACAGCTAAAGGTGACGCACAGACTGCTCTGGCATCGGTGGCGTCATGTAGCTCTTCAAAGCAAGCTCTGCAGAACCTCATCGATGCCAACTCAAAGACAATAACCACATGCTCTAACGCCTGTGATAATGCTGCTTCGACGTTATCAACTGCCACCACTGTCAGTACGACGCCGACTTGCACGAGCATCTTGGTTCCGTGTGTCGGTACCGCATTTATCACAGCAATCATCACTTGGAGGATATTAAAATGTTCAAGCAAGACATATGGTTTTGTTGTTAGACCTGGTATGCGACACGTCAACACATCAAACACAGGATGAGCGAACACAATAGCGCTGACGGAGACGGGTGCATTGAGTTTGTGGTGGCGGCGACAACTGCAATCGCATCGACACGAGCCTGTTTGACAATGTTGCAAAACGTCTTGTGATCGCCCCAGTCAGCCGCCTGACACGCTGGACTGCAAATGTACGCATCGCGACATCCGCAGCACCTCTTAATGCCGTTCGCTGTGCAAGTGACACTGCTGCACTGCTTGTCATCACCGTCCGCGCGCGTGCGCACGAGTGGCATATCCGTCATATATCTGCCATGAGGAACAAACGCGCCCCTTGCCACCACCTCTCGGCGTAGCTGCTTCAATAACTCAACTTCACACACTCCCTGCATTGCGGCTGTGAACACTTGGCGAATAAACCATCCAGATTCAGGAGTTCGGGATACAGATTCATGATTCAGACGATGTGATTCGGTGATTCGGGTTGTGATATACGTCGGAGATATATGGTATATGGCTGCGCCGTGAGTTCGATTCACTCTGCGCACAACACGAGCAACATGGACATCGACATGCCTGCCACTGCCCTCGGCGTGTGGAATGAGCTCTACGCACCTGAACCTGCCACCGTGCTCACCAAGCTTCTGCTCGGCCATGAAGCTCACCGCGTAGCGATGAGAGACACGGCTCTCTCACTCATGCAAGAGACGATGGCGAGCAGCATGCGGGATGTAACATCATCAGTGCAGCAACTGTCTGCGAGCATGCAGCAGCGCGAGAACATCAGCAAGGTGGAGTCCAAGCTTTCCAGCAAAGGCCGACAGACGGAGGCCACGCTTGTCGACATGCTACGCTCTACTTCTGCATTAAATTTTGCTGAGGTGTACCACATCACCGAGAAGGATTCACGGGGCAAGGTGGGTGGTGACGTGCTGGTCCGTGACCGCGAGAATAATAGCTGCGTGATCGAGATGAAAGACAAAACGGCCCTCACCGTTGAGGACTTTACCAAGTTTGAGGACGATGTGCGACCGTGGCAGGGCAGCGAGGCGGTGTTCGTCTTCTGCCGACGCGATGGCGTGGGGACGAACCGCAAACTGCAGATGAAGCCTCAGATCGAGTCTGTCACCCCCACCCGGTCTATAATCTGGTTCAAGGGCGACATCGACGAGTTGTGCCGCCTGCTGCCCATGGTCATCTCCACGGTAGCGTTCGGCATACGAAGCCGGGCCAGCGACGACGCGACGCATGTGGCCCAACTGCTGCGCGCTAAGGACAACCTGGCAATGCAGCTCATCAGCGTACGCGCTAGGCTCGGGACTATAGACAAGGAAAAGCTTGAGCTGAAGAAGAACGAAGCCAAGCTGATCGCAGCAATCGGTGATGCGTCTGTGGAATTCACCACGTGCACCGACATCACCAACAAGCGCCGCCGCATAGTTGATGAGATGGAGCCCCGTCTCCTAGATGCCCCCCTCTGAGCAGAATGTGCACAGCGTCCGCAGTGTCGCGCAAAGCATAGCTCGAAAGTTTGAGAGGTGGAGGTACGGATACCTCGGCGGCATCTGGTGCTATGAAGGAGATGTGTGCGCGGCAGACAGGGCACTGACCTCGTCCCCACTGCTCTATGAGCCACTCGATGATGCATGCGTCATGATATGCGTGGCCACAAGTCAATATAACTGGTGCTCTTACAATATCAAAGCAAATGCTGCATTTTGCCAATTTCATGCTTGCCTGCTGTTGGTGTACGCCTTTGATAATTATGTCAATTGTATGCATGCTGAGCATTTTGCTTTACCGAGCGCATGTGTGCGTCACCATCAGTGGGGTGAGCTGGCGAAGTTTGCGCAGGAGAACCAGTGCTACACTGGGCTGGAGAGTTTTCAACATGCAGCCCTTGGTCACCTGACACTCACCCCAGTCCCCGATGTTCATGCAGAGGATCCCCCATCCGCAGCATTGCGGCGCGCCAGAAATGACTTAAGTCACATGCGCTTATACAGTGGTCGATGCTGATACACAGCTTCATGTACGAATGAATAACTTCAAAAACTTATACTACTACATGATAGAACATGGTGAGACAACCATGGAGGTAACTTCAGAGCCCCGCGCCTGAACGGCTCCCTCACGTGCGTTTCACCCAGCATTTCGTATTCCGGAATCAATTCCAATCACAAAACACTAATTTGCAAAAAAACTAGCGAGCGTCTTACCTGCGCCATTGTGGGTCTATAAGTGTCTAATTAAATGCAATGCAGTGACGCACACGCACTACCGTGATACAAACTCTAAACAGCAGCGCTGTACAGCGCTATTGCACCAGCGCCCGCAACTGACTCACAAGCCTGTTTATATCTAAGGTGTTGAAGCTCACTGATTATGCGCTCACCATTGAACCAGCATTGCAATTCCATGCCATTGTGGTGGGATGACAACCGGCAAGTGCAATGTTCTCGCATTTGTGAGACGGGGCATGACACAAATTGAAGAGAGTAACTGCTTCAAGTTTCTTACAACTCACATTAACAGGGCAACTTAGTCATCGTTGACCAGGCGCATTGACCGGCCGCACCCACTTCATCAGCTACAAAAGCTTGTTGATGTGTTTTGGCAGAGTAAGCCCATTGCCAAGCTGAGGCAGACTACAAATGGTTATAAACTCAGTATCGGAGAGCTTGAGTGCTGCGCACTCGCTTAGGTTGAGCTGCTTGAGTGCTGTCAGGGTGGTCATGTCTGGCAAGCCCATCAGCGATGAGCACCAAGTAAGGTCAAAGCTCACAAGCGCGCTCAAATCGGAAAAAGAAGCTGGCAATGTTGCAAGTGACAGGCACCCCCATAAGGAGACAAGCTGCAGCTCTGTCATACCGCTAAAGCTATCTGGCAGGCAACTGAGTGATGTGCAACGGGAGATAGTCAACTTCGTCAGCCCCGTAAGCTGCTGCATGACAGTCGGGAGGGATGTCAACATGTGGCAATCATGCACACCCAGTGCGGTTAATCCTACCAGCTTGCAGAGTGCTGCAGGAAGGCTTGTGAGGGACCAACAATCTTGCAGGTCTAGGACCTTCAGCTTTGTCAGATTGCCGAGATCTTTGAATCCTCGTCACAGCAGCGATGCGCAGCTCCGTCAGTTCCACTAGCTGCCATAGCTCAGCTGGCACCTCTGCAGGCCCAATATGTACTGACCTGCCCAACATTGTCTGTCCCACGAGGGAGGCTGCTGCTGCTAATGCAGCTGCAGGAACGTAGCCGCGGCCTGCAACAAGGTATGGGACAAGATAAGATGATAAGGGGCTACTGCTGCACACGTCATCATCACCCTGGTTATGCACAGGAAATACGGGGTGCTGCTGAGTGTCAGCCTGCACTGCAGCCTCTTCTGAGCTGAGTCATCCTGCTTGAGTAGATCTTGGATTGCAGGCCAGCGGAAGTGGCTGCTTCCACCTTTATGTTAAGGCACATGTATGTAGCGCGCACATGTGCCTACTGGAATGACTGCATTATGGCAGACTAGTCAGTACCTTACGTCGTGCATCGCAGCTCCATTGCATCCATGGTGCTCTGATATCCGTGTACTGATCGATCTATCTCTTACGAGAGCCAACTCACTTCTGTTACGCCCCTGTCTATCGATTCCTTGAGCTCACATTGCATCACGAACTTGGCGTTATTTGAGGCCTCATGTTGCCCTACCATTGTGTAAAACGTGTGACTGCTTTTGGTTGAGGTTCTGCTGCGAGTGTAGTGTTAACAATGCGAGCATGGCCTGCACATTGTCGATCTTTAAACGCAGCAGCAGCCACGAGTTCACGTAGAAGGCCTGCACTATCACGTTCATCGAAAGCAGGCATCATAGAAGTACTATGTAGGGTTGGTATAGACTTCAATGGAGCTAATCGCTAGCGCATGACTTTCCTCAGCGTAAATTGACATACATTCGCAGCGCTGTGATAGTGGGCAGAGCGCAAAAACCCGCGCAAGCGCCTCTGCCATGCGATGCCGCCCAGAGTGAGGCGCCAGCTCACACATGCATGCCCGCTCTTGATATTCATAGCCCGTTGGGGCTTATTGTTGCTGTTACCATATATGACGTACAGTAGCATTAGGAAATACGGAATGATGACAGCCCCTGTGCGCATCGTCTTGTGGAAGCTAGTAGAACTCCAGCAACATAGCTTGAATACACGTAATGAGCTAAACACATTCCTACAGGCATCATGCACATTGAGGGCAGATACGCTGTGGCATTACATTCCTTCAATCCTCTTCCCAACGCTGCGGCTGTGACCAGTAGACTCGGTTGTGGCTTTCACACCTCTGTACATGCAGCGTTGCAACGGTGTCGTACTTTTGCTGGCAAGGATGTTGCTGTAACAGCAAGTCGCCATGGACAGCACTAGAGTGTATAAAGTGGTAACAAAGGAACTCACAAGCGACAGCAGGAATAACGCACCTGAGTAGTCCAGCTCTTGAGATCTCGTGCTCCCTGGCAACAACCGCTCAGCATCACGTTTGCTGCCGGCTGCACATAGAAAGCGGAACAGGGCTGCTGCATGGTGCGCACCCGCTGCTGTGCTCCAATGCAGCCGGGGCAGCTCCACATCCACCGTTTGAAACATCGGATGCAGCCGCTGCAGCTCCATTGCTATTCCTGTCAGCCGCTTCGCCTCCTTTGACCGAACTGCGGCGACTCTCATCACGCTGATGTCTTGATGCCCTCCTTCACCGTTCTCCAATTCCACAGGAGTGGGTATTGCGTATGGGTCCTGCAGCAATCTAGCGATCTTGACCAGCAAGCCCACCACGGATGTGGCAATGTTAAGTGCCGCGATGGTGCTGACATTATTGCCCGTGACGGAAGCAATCGCCGTAAGAAGTAGTTGCGGGATGTCCTCCAAAAAAATGTTGAGCGTGATCCGCTGGCCCAACGCAAAAGGCCGATGGGGGTAGATGAGCAGATGTTCTACATTTCTGAAAAGAGCAAATAAAAAATGGCCTTCGAAGACCACTAGCCACCAGCTCAAGGTGGCCATAGCTGCGAACGCGAACGCCGAAGCCTCTAAGACCTTGGGAACCTGATAAACGAAAAGCCAATCAAACACGAGGTCGAGGTCCGCTGCGATCGAGCTCAGGAAGCGCAACGAATCAAGCCTGCTGTAGATCACCGCCCTCTTCAGCAACTTTTCCTGCTCATCCAGCAGCACGCTGGATAGGCTGGGCATCCCATTCGATTGCACCTGCGGACGCCGCTGTCGCAGTACTGTGTTGTCGGCAGCAGGAGTGTTCTCTCCCGCAAAGGGTGCTGCATCCAGCTCAGCGGCGCTGATGGGAGCGGTCTGGGCAGCGTCTCCCGAATCTTTAAATTGTTTATCGAGGTCTTTCCCGTCTCGCTTCCACGTTGAGCGACCACCTCCAAACCTCAGGTACAAGAAGAGCAGGTAGAAGATATGGAACATGGGCCTGCAAGAAGATAGGGCAGGGTAGACATCTGTAAATCAGTTCTGTATCTGTTGCAGTTATGACGCTCAGCATGTCACTTTACCTCGACACTACCACGCCACTCACAGCACACAGCAGCATCATGAACACGCAATGCACCTTACCCCGTCAGCCTTCCGCACTTCTGCTGGTGCCACTGCCTCTGCCCTTCGCCTCTGCCACTCTAAGTTCAACTTCTAAACTACAAACGCGCTGCAGAACGGTGCCCGACGGCTCCCTGCCGCGGGCGCACCGTTTCGCGGCCTTCGCGGCAGGCGAGCTGGAGCTACTCACGCGCACAGCGCTGGCCTTCTGCCGCCGTGGTGCCGCCCGTGCGTGCGCGCGTCGCGCTAGGTCCATGACGGAGGCGGCGGCGGCAGTCCGCGAGCGCGCGGCGGCGACGGCGCGGCAGCCGGGCGGCGTCGGGCGCGCCGCGCGGCTGCTGGCGGAGGGCACTGACACATCTGCCCCCCGCGACTCCGCTACCTTGCATAAACTGCAGGCTAAACACCCAGCTGGCGATGCGCCTGCGAAGCTGGATGCCGCGGCATCGCGGGCGCGCAGCTCAGTGGCGGCGGCGGCGCTGGCGGCGCCGGCACCACTCAACTGCGCTTCGTTCACAGCGGACGGGCTACGTGAGGCCATCCTCGCCGCCAACCCTGGCTCGGCCGCCGGTCCCTCTGGGCTGCGCAACTCCACCTCCAGCAGTGCGTCCGGCACATGGCGCACACGTCGGGGCGCATGGTTGACTGGCTCCTTGAGCTACTGGCGTGGCTGGGTACCACGGCGTACTCCACCCCCGCCACGCTGCCCGCCCCCTTTTGGCGCCTCCATGCAGCCGCGCGCCTCAGCGCTGTGGGCGCGAAGGCGCGCCCCATCGCGTGCGGCGACACCATCCGCCGCCTGTTCGCCCGCACCTTTTGCACGGACACCGAGACCGAGACCGTGTCTCCGCGCTGCTAGAACCCATTGGCCAGTTTGGGGTCGGCGCGCGGGGGGGCGCGGAGAGGGTGGCGCTCATGGCACAGCTCACGCATGAGTGCGGCGGCGTGCTCCTTGCCATTGACGGCAGTAATGCCTTCAACGCGCTGTCGCGCTCGGCAGTCCTCACTGCGGTGGCCGAGCATCTGCCTGGCCTGTACGGCTACGTCGAGCATATCTACGGCCCCGGGCGGGCCCCTTGGCTACAATTTGGCCTAGATGGGCACGCCGACGCCGCCATCATCCTCTCCCAACAGGGCGTGCAGCAGGGCGACCCATTGGGGCCGCTGCTGTTCGCGCTGGCACTGCGCGGCACCATGTTGGCTGCCCGCGCCAAGTTCCCGCAGCTGGCGCTTCCGGGCTACCTCGATGACCTCACCATCATGACGCCCAGCTGTGACGCGCCAGTGCTCGGCCACGTTGGCCGCGCTTTCTGCTTCATACAACAGGCGCTGAGCGAGCTGAACATTCAGGTCAATGTCACGAAATGCGCAGCGCTGGTGCCGGCCTCAGGCGGCGCTCGCGAGCGCGCCGCCGCCGTCTTCGCCGCCGCCGATGTCCCCGTACCAGTATGTGACGACGGCGTCACGCTGATGGGGGTGCCGGTGGGCACCGAGGACTTCGTGCGCACACACGTAGCGGCGACCCTTCGTGCCCCCGGCACCGACCGCCTGGTGGCGGAGCTGGTGCAGATGGAGGATGTGCAGGCTGCCTTCTCGATTCTGCGTCTTGCTGTCCCCGCCCGCGCAGGGCATGTCGCGCGCAACACGGCGCCATCCCTCACGCACGAGGAGCTACGGCGCTTCGACGCCATCACGCTGGCGGCCGTGGCTGCGCTGGCGCAGGAGCCATCGGCGGGCCTTACGCCGCCGGCCCACGATGGCGCGCCGGCGGCTGGTGGCGATTGCCGCAGCCCGCCGGCGGTTGCGGCGGCGGCGGCACCGCCCTCTCTGTGGGCGGCGGCAGTGGCATGGGTACGCGGCACAGACTGGGGTGGCGAGGCCCCGGTGACGCTACTAGCACATCAGCAGGTACGCGTGCATCTGCGGCTGGGGAGCGGCGCTTTGGCGTGCTGGGCGCGGCGCCGCGTGCATATGCCGCATTTGCTGCGCGTACCCTCGAGTGCATGGGACCGGCACTGGCGGCGTTTCCAGTGGCGGCACGCAGCCGCGTCCTGGAGCACGCCCGCTACGGCTTCACCTTCACTCAGATAGCTACCTGCCTGCAGCAGCTGCGCAGCGGCAGCGATGATGCCGCAGCGGCCCTCGCACTGCTCCTGCCCTCGGTCTGGTACCAGGACTGGCGCCAGGACGACGGCGCGTGGCGGGCACTGCGCGATCTGCTGCAACGGGCAGGCGGAGCTGCGGGGCTGGGCATGCGGACTCGCGCCGGCGCGCGCCGCGCTGCGCCAGCGGCGGCGCGCGAGCCAGGCTCCGCCCAGGCCCCGCCGGCCGCCGTGCTGCCGCGGCGTCAAGCCGCGCTATCACGGGTGCTAGACGCAGCGCTCGCCGCCACGCAGCTGCGCCGGCTTGAAGCAGCAAATGCGTTGGAAGCAGTCGCGGCGTGGCGCAGCGGTGCCTCTAAGGGGGCCATGGGTTTTTTGGCGCAACTGCCGAGCACTGACCCAGCGGAGACCATGTCGCCGCCGGAATTCCGCGAGACGCTGCGGCGCCACCTGGGCGTGGAGCGCCCCGCCTCCGCTGCGGCGCGGTGCCCCAAGTGCCATAAAACAGTGGAGTCAGGTGCCCACCTGCGCCGCTGCACACAAGGGCTCAACGTCACGCGACACAACTTGCTCGCAGACGCGCTTTTTCAGCTGCTCAAGCAGGTGGCCCACCTCCGCGGTCTCGACCGGGACACCCTTGCCCCCTTCCGCCGCTACGCGGCGCGCCACGGGTTCAACAAGTTCATGGACATCGTCTTCGGCAGCAACCAGATCTGCCTTCCAGTCCCTAAAGTGCAGCCGAGCGCCGACGCGGTAGCGGCAGGCCGGTGCACTAAACTGCGCGGCGGCTTTGAAGTAGCTTGTTGCATAGACGTCACCATACGTGACAGCTCATGTCCCTCCCGCCTCCGTCAGGCTCAGGGGGCGCGCGCGATGTGCAGCGCGTGCTTGAATCGGCTTCGCAGGAAAAGATAGACACATACGTAGTCTCAGGGGCCCTGGACCCCACTACACACACCCTTTTTCCGCAGCCTTTGACCACTTCGGCGCTATGTCACGCGACACCCAAGCGCTGCTACACGCACTCGCCGAGCAGAGCTCGCAGGGCAGCTACAATCTCGCGCAGCGCGTTGCCTTCTGGCGCCGCCGCGCCTCCCTCGCGCTACAGCGCGCGCTCACACGTGTCGTGATCGACAACTGGAACGCAGTCATTGCCCCTGATGGCGACGTCAGTGCTTACCGCCGCATCGCACTGTTGCAAGTGCCGCGGCCCTCGCCGGCCAGCGCCGAACCGCCGGCCCCTCCGTAGATATAGTTATCGCCCGATTATCGTGTGCTCAACCCCCATGCGGTCCAGGACATAATATACAACTTCTACGGCGTTTTCATCCATGTGAGAGCAGCAGAGAGAGCAGCAGCCCCGAGTAGCAGCCAGAGGCGTGCGAAGGTAAGCTGCATGCATCACTGGTTCCATCGGCTGCACAAGGCACAGCAGCCGCAAGGGCCGGCGAAGCACGCACCACCCTTGCCCGGCCCAGAATAATAAATCGTTTGCGTTGGAGTAGTCATGCTCAGCTGTCTGAGATGCCTGCCGCTGCACCGGTGCTTGCTACGCATGATTCAGTCACCGAGAGCTGCAGTGATGCAGCAGGCCAGTAAAGGTGGCCAGACGCATGTGCTCTCAGCAACTCATTTCTAGGCAGGAAGGATTCGACAGGACGTGAAGGGTCCGCTGAACCGAGATATGAAACCTTTAATCTCGCTTTGTGCATATGCATTTGAGCACATGACTCGCTACTGTGCAAGTTCGTGCATGGCCAAACTTTAAGCTGATATGGACTACATGTGTCTGCCTCAATGCTGCTTGATTTGCAGGTTACACATGATCCATCTTCTGTATCTTCTAGTGCTTTATTGGAAAATGGAGGCTGCGTCTCACATGGAAGGGAGACGGGAAAGAGTTTGACAGGGAATTCGGAGCATCGCAGGGCAGCCGTGACACAAACGTCGACGAGATCAATGACGTTGAATCAGGTACCGCAGCACAATTTGCAACTGCTGGACGGGACCTGGCAACTGGGGCCGACATCGCGCTGCGCCAGCGGCGGTTGCAGTCTAGTAACATGCCTAGCACAGTTAACGGAACACCGTCGCAACAGGCCAAGCAGCTTGTTCAGAATGAGCTGCTGAAACGGATGGTAATCTACAATAAGCTGGATGCATTGTGCTTCCTCAGCTCGGTGGCAGCGGACCTCGACCTCGTTTTCGACTGGCTCTTCGTTGGCCAGGTGGCCAAGCGGTTCAAGATACCAGTGTATGTGTTCGCGGCTGTCGGCACCTTGTGCTGGTGGCTTGTGGCATTCGAATGCCACTTCATATCAGCTGCTTACCATAAGGTAACAGGCACGAAGTTCAGTCCTACTCAGCATATTTCTGAGGGCCTCCTGCTATTAATCAACCTTGGGGCGGAGGACATTCCACAACTAGCCATAACGGTTGTTGCTTCCTGTAACGGCAAGAATTTACGGCTATAGCAGCATTCAACATTGCCACGTCTATCGTGGGCTTGCTGATCAAGGGCGCGAAAGGCACGAAAGACCTGCATACGACACCAACTCCTTCAGAACTGGACATCATCACGGATGGAAGAGGCTGCCGATCATTGATCATCAGCAACATGAGAGGCAAGGCTGCTCAGTCGAAGGAGGCGAAACGCTTAGTGTGCTGGCCGAGCGACTGCAGCTGCTGTACCCGATCTCCAAAGCTGTGGACAAGGACAAAGCAGAAGCCCTCTTTCGCTTTCTACGATCAGCCGGCGGTGAACGTGAGGCTGAGCGACTGTTGCCGGGAAGCACGAAAGTTGAGAAGTTGCACTATCAGGTATGTGATGCTCAATTTTGCTGGGGAGTTGACTTTATTTAGTACTAAGGTAGGCTGTCTCATGGCAATTTGCTGTTCGAGCAACATCTTCACAGCTGCAGTAGATGCAGGATACCATTGCAGTGCATGTACTGTGGTAAGAAGGCCATATACAAGGCTGTTGTCAAAGGTACAGGGTTAGGAATAGAGTTAATGTAACTCTACAATAGGACATCTACTACCAGAGGCTCGACAGCATGATCTGTGCATCTACGCTGTGAAAGCTCACAAACACTTGGCAACTTTGGGTGTCAACAGATTGAAACTTTGCAAGTACCTTGAGTATCTGCACATGCTTAGATTTAGGTTTT